>JAIWNI010000055.1:0-192772 GCA_025331435.1 Choanephora cucurbitarum
TGATCAATTACTGTTTGTCAAAATAGTGGTTGAGTATTTTTTTTTACCTTCGCCAAAGTCCTCTAGTGATTCTAATCCCAATTTCAGTATCTCAAGCAATCCTGAGGTGGCAATTTTCCACAAAGGTGTTTTGTCATCGCCATGTTTATATGAAGGAGGACAATCATATTTTAGTTTCATAGGAAGACCATAGGCTCCAATGATGCGCTCGAATACGCCTTCTGTATAAAGAGATAGAACATGAACATGGTCCTTAAACAGATCAGCAACTAGGCTGCTGCACTTTTTGTTCAAAGCAATATATGTCACAGTAGAAAATTTTCGCTGACTAGGAGGGATGTAGCCGCGGTTCTTGTTTTGCTTATCTTCAGGAGGGCTTAGGAATGCGAGCGTCATGTATTCTGCTAGGTCAGCAAGTACAAGAGGAGGTACGCCTTCTTTTTTCATGTCAAGCGTCTGAACTGCTTCGAGTACAGCCTCTTGTAAAGGAGAAACATGATCTACGTCAGGTCGGTATTGAGGACTAGTAGAATAAACAAGCAAGTTGCGAAGGATACTTAAGAGGGAGCTTACATCATCTAACGTAAAAGTAGAATAGATATGCTTGTACAAGTCAACAAACATACTGACGTAAGATGTCAACGTATCTTGCGTAAAATCTTTAGAAATAGGAGCAACACTCGAGGATGAGAGTGAGAGGGTAAGCGATTGAAGTTCAGCCTCATCATCATAGCTTTTATGCTTCTTCTCGGATTTATCTTGTAACGGCTGATCATCCATAGACTGGCTTATGCTGTACCCAATAACTTCCCATGTATTCCATGCTTTGCGCCAGAGGTTCATCATCTTGGAAGAGTCTTTGTTCTCGGGAGAGACAGTGACAATTGTCTTGAAGCTTTTAATACTGGCAAATGACACTTCTTGACTTGAACGCAAGCATGAATCCTCCAAATGGGCTAGAAGAAGAGTAAATGCGCGTTGAAAATGTTCCAGCTCATGCAAGTCATTTGAAAAATCTTGGAATATGCTTGAGATGCCTGTTAGAATTAGAACCTTGGTCTCGTCCCATTGCTTATCTGCAGTGTCACGGGAATGGTGTAGCATGAAGCCCGATGAATCACGATCATTATGTGCATTAGGTGAGGATGCTTTGCTAAGGGAGATTTTGGAGGCACGAATAGATGACATCTTAATGGAGTCAAGCAGAGGAAACAATACTTCCCATATGCAGGTATCCCATAATTGTGGGCCAAGGACATGTCCATTCATAGTGATTGTTCTGAACAATGTTTGATTAGCACCATTGCGTACCTCTGGGCGCCAGTCAATACAAGTGTGCGACAATTGGAGTAACAAGAGCATCCAGAGAACGCTATATGTCTTGGGATTGCCATCATCTTCATCCTCAAGTTTTACATCAATGTTCATATGCTCCTTATCTATCTTTTCATCTACGAAGGCTGAATCTTGTTTTTTTATCAGGTCAATGCGTCGAGTTTGAATAAAATCAGATAGATTCCATAACAGTCCAACAGCCGTCAAACTGATGTTTAGATCATCACTTTGCATACCAAAGGACCCAAGGGTAGCGATACAAAGTCGCAAACAATCAGGTGAAAGCAAGGACAAGAAATCAGTACAGATAAGTTGCAAGCTGGCGAACGCAACCTTGATCAGACCAGTGACCGACTTGGGCCCAGCAGCAGCCATGATACTACCTGCAAAAACAGAAGAAGCAGTTGTATCAATGCTTGCACGTTCATTCTTACTTTCAGAGTTGGAGTTTTCTTTTTCCTCTTCTTCTTCCTCATCACTGTTACTATCAAAGCTAGTATCTGGGGGAGGACCAATAGCACATACAGCTACATGCCTTAACATGTCAAAGATAAGCTTCCATCCACAAGTGAGCGAATGGCCTGCTGTTTGAAGCAAATTGTTCAATGTTTCAAGACCCATTTTTTGAACTTCACTAAATATCTTGGGATTATTGCTTATGGCTTCCTGTACAAGAGCCTCATCCTTTGTAGGTGTTGTATAGTTGATACATTGATTCAGCACAACCAAAAGGCGTTTTTGAGTATCCTCGTTCACTTGGTTGTATTCAGAAAGAACAAACTCCATAGCTGTGGTAATTACATTCGAAATTATCACACAACATTGTGAGCGAACGGAAGAAGGCGTAAGAGGATAATTGGCGGTTGCGATCAAATGAGAGGTGATGAGGTGCCATGCTTCAGATGAAGATTCTTTTTGGGTATCAATGAGGCGCCCCATGTCTAATGTTGCAATGTACTCTAGTTTGTCTAGTGCAAAAGATCTATTGTTGAATATTTTCTACCAAGACAGACAAATGGATAAGCATCGTTTTGAATCCAAAGGAATAGAAAGTCACTTACGATTCTTGAAGATTTACTCGCTGATAATGACTGACTGTCAGAGAAAGGAGCACCGCTTACTTCCGAACTAAGGCGACATAGTGCAGATGAAAAAGCCATAAACGACTTATCATCAAGGTATCTGCTGTTTTCAAACAGTCGTTGAAAAGACGCACTGATGATCGGTAAATGGTCTGCATCCATCATCTGGTTCAATGGTGCTAATGCAATATAGAATTAGATTGAACTGTTTTGATACCTCTAATGCATTTACTTACGAGATGTAAGGCCAGGACTTTGATTAGCTGATGCGACTGATGAATTTGTCATTGTTCGTCTCAAATTATTAGCTGAGCCAGTAACAGGTGTATTTGAGGACCCTTTAGGAACTGGTCGATTGAACAACAGGAAATCAGCAAGTTGCAAGGTTTCCAACACAAGGTACCACGACGATCCTAGCACACTACTAAGAAACATAGCTATGTTCAGCAGAACGCGAAGACTATACAAATTCTTTTCATTTAAAGTAATGTTGACTAAAGCCTGCTGTTGTTGTACAGAGAGGTCTGTGAATGAGATAGCATTTGATGTGCTTATAGACGAAAGTGTAGCAACGCTGGTGGAGCTTATTGTACTTTTAGTAGCAGATGTAGAAGTGAGCCCCGAAGACAACAAAGGAATATTCGGGATTGAGTTCTTGCATAGGTTGGTCAAAAATGCATCACGAGGTGTGATCAAGTCTAGTACACCACAGACATTAGTGAAATTTTGATATGATCGCATTGTACTCTGAAATAGCTCTTCATCCAAATTAGCTGTCAAATAGAATGACATGGCTGCTAACAAGCCAGGCCATGCTACGTTGGCCATTTCAGTCACAATAGTAAGATCCTTTTTTTGATCGGTTCCTGATTCATTTGTTGATGCTGATTTTGTAAATCCGGGTGAAAATTCAGGCAATGCATATCCTGCCAATCCATCTGCAATTGAGTTAAGGCAGACAAGTGCAAGGTAGTAGATGTATGTGTCAGGAATCGTAGGAGGATCAGACTTATCTAATTGATCAATACTAAAAAGCAGATTCATATTCAGATACCATGTCCAGTAGGAAAGAAAATAATACAATACCATTGAATCCGCATGGTCGAGGAAGAAGTACTCAAGCTTTCCAAAACTAATGATGTATGCTGATTTGTATGAGACGAATAAATGCCAGTATTTTGCGATCCATAATCTAAGCTATCTCTTCCTCCCTGGCTGGCCCCAATAGACTGAGGCTTCTCTGTCGCAAGTCTGCCAAAGGCTGTGATCATATCTCGGAATACATTGGTTGAACTGCCTTGCCCGTCATACCATTTGTAGATCGAGCTAGTCAGTGCAGCATCACTACATATGCCCTTAAATATTTCCATGGCTAGTACACGATGCCAGATTGGATTTTCAGGCTCTAGGATTTTGACAAACATAGACAAGAATATTTCGCACTCCATCACCAGTAATTCACTGAATTGCTTGACGAGAATATAGACAACTCGAGTGAGACGCATGGTATGAGGAAATTCGCTTTTCTCGGAGAAGTTCTTGATGAACATTGGACAGACACGCTCTTTTAGGATGGCGTTCAATTCCTTATGCTGTTATATCATATGTCAGCTAAGAAAAAAAAAGACAAAGAAGCACTCTATTATGTTTCTTTACCTCTCTAAACAATCTGTAGTGATTTGTCAAAATACTT
The DNA here is from genome assembly GCA_025331435.1 of Choanephora cucurbitarum. NCBI lineage: Eukaryota > Fungi > Mucoromycota > Mucoromycetes > Mucorales > Choanephoraceae > Choanephora > Choanephora cucurbitarum. Next base: position 4,111 of record JAIWNI010000055.1, read on the forward strand.
TCAATCAATTCCAAACCAAAAGTTTTTGATAGATGTGTCAGTCGAAGATATTCTGGCTGATCTCCATTTGTCAGTAAACAAAGATCTTGGAATAAATAGTAAGCATCTTTTGCACATGGCCGTAGCTGTATCTTTTCTCCTGTGCTGATCTCAACTTCATGAGTTGTTTCTGCCTCTGATGGTTTTGATGCATTCTCTTTTCCCACTTTGTCAAAAACGAAAATCACAAGCTGACGCAAAGTAGCCGCTGCTGTATTGTTGACGACGGCAATTTTGGAGTCTTGCAGACGAAAACAAATCAAAAGTGCCTGTTCACAGAGAAATTTCAGCCTTTCTCTTCTGAATTTTCTATATCTTTTTCAAGAATACCTCTGCAAGAATGTCATCGTGTACACTTCTGTAATTGCTGAGGAGTGGTAATACTGTCTGTAGAATTTTCAATTGAATGTCCATACCATGAACACTGATATCGGTCAATGTCCTCAAAACGGCTCTAATCGAAGTCTAAGCAAGAAGCAAGTTAACTCTTGTATAATTCTCGAGACAGTAAATGCGTACTTCGGGTATAGCGTGAAAGGAAATCAATTTTTGTATACAACCTATTGCAATGGTAACCAATTTGACTTGCTTTGTTTCACAGGCTAGCACAAAGGGACGTAATGCATCTTCTGTTTTTGCAAGTTCTATAAAACATTGTTCAGTACTTCAAATACGACATAAAAAAAAAGTGTTGCCATCTAATAGCTCACCATTAGCTATGCTGTATCCAGGTCTCTCTTTAAAACTTCGTAAAATGACACTGAGTCGCTCTGCTGCCTAGAACAAACACACAGGTTAGATTGAGTGAGTATGGTGATAGATTGACATGAACCTCTTTGATTTCAGGATGCTTTCTTCTAGCTTCACTAGAAAGAGTCAACAACTCAGTCTGCAAGAAAGCTGTAAGACCGCTCATATGGCTTTATTGAAGTAATGCTGCTTTATTTCGGCAGATGACAATAAATCGCGAAAACGAAAGGAAAGAACAAAAGAGCGAGAAGGAGTAGGTGAGAGAGGAAAAGAAAAAAGGGACCCTTAATGCCCACAACAAATAAATAAGGAAACTCGTGCTTAGGTACGCAAGAAAAAATAATAAGTAAAAGAATAGAACTCCTCTTGGCATGATACGTTGATTTGTCTCGGCCAATCACAATAGTAAGATGTAAAGCTTGATTTACTTCAAATATATGCATTCTTTTGTCTATCAAAGATAAACACATACACTACTGTAACATTGCTACTAGGACTGATACTATAGTCTCTGCTTTTATCATTCTACAAGCATCATGCATCGCTTTAGCATTCTGATTAGCTCCACAACGGATTACTTGGCTTGATAAGGATTTATTGAAAACTAATTAGTGAATAGGATTGGTTTTTCTATCGACTGAGTCTATAACCAATGATACAGTATTTGCTCGATTTGAGAGTGTTTGCTTTAAGAGCATACTCAATTTAAGAGTACAGTCTTTCAGAACGAATATCATTTCAAGCATTAAAACACTGTGCAATTCAAGAGTGTATTCGACTTAAGATTGCTTTTTTTATCAAAGATAATAGCCCACCTGAATAAAGCAGCTACTGCACTTGTTCTGCTTTCAACCATATTTTATTGGTTATAGTTGAGTATATTCGGCAATGTCTTATTTGTGCCTTTATGCTCTCTTTGTTTTTCATGTTTTTTTTTAGGATCAAAACATATCGTTTTGCGCTTGAATAGAAAGACAAGTTTGTGTAATAACACTATTCTCCTATTCACAAACCTTTTTTTTTTGTTTTAGCAGAATAGAGGTATAGTTTTAAACCAAATGTTTAAATTCTTTCTCTCCTTCCTGTTCTTCTGTTGTCTCAAAGTCATATGTGGTTTTGAAATATGAGTATCAATCAGTCACTGCTTTTCAAGATATCTGACCTTGTCTTCTGACTACTTTAAGCTACTGCTTTGTGTTATTGTTTACTTGAATACGCTGTTGCGCAGCAACACACTAACGGGGTTAACAGGTTGGCCATTTCACAAAGCATACCGCTCTTTAAGCAATTTATGTATGTCTTCAAGCTATCACATCTATATTTAGATATACAACGACAGCAGTAGCAATTGGTTCCATGCCCTCTTCTAATGATCAGCGTAAATTGCATTCATTTCTAATGAAAGCTTCCCGTCTCCAAGAAAAAAAAAGGGGGGCTCGTTGCTTTCCTAGCTTTTCAGACAAATATGGCTACTGCATTCCATTGTTCGGGAAATCAAACTTCGATCCGCAGTATCGGCAACTAAATTCAGGAACATATAAGCAAGCCGAAACACGAATTATATGCCAGTCTATTTCTATGGTTTTCACAAATTTAATAGACTTCTGCAAAGAGCTTCCCAAGATCGAGCTGCATGCTCATCTCAACGGAAGTCTGAGCCCCGCAACTATGCGTGAGCTTGTAGAACTAAAGAAAGATCAGAAGCCAGAGTTAGCAGAGTTCAAGATTCCAACCTCTCTGACTATACAGAAGTAAGCACTTGAAGTTTAACAAAGTTGTAGTCATGCTAAACTTCAAGATAGCTTTTTCCCCTTGTTTCGTTTTATCTATCAACTAACAGATGATGAGGCAAGCGTTCGCATAGCTACACGTAACATTATTCGTGAATTCGCACAAGATGGAGTCAAGTATCTCGAATTAAGAACAACCCCACGCTGCAATGCCGAGACAGGTAAGCACTTCAGTGATCTAAGCAAATCTCATTGTCTTGACATGGTTCTTTTGCATCGAAAGGTATGACAAAAACATCGTATCTTGAGGCTGTTGTTTCTGTACTTGAAGAGAACAGAACAGACGATATCATTGTAAAATTGATTTTGTCAATTGATCGTCGTAACACACTTGAAGAAGCCCAAGAGACAGTTGATTTAGCCCTGGCTTTTCGTTCTCGTGGTGTTGTTGGAATTGATTTGTGTGGTGATGTAGAAAAGGGATCTTTTGCCGAGCTTAAACCTGCTTTTACAAGAGCACAAGAGAATCAATTCCCAATCACTTTACATTTCAATGAGATTGAACAGAATATGGTGGAAGGTCCTACTCTACTTTCCATCAATCCCAATCGTTTGGGACATGCTACTCTACTTGATGAGGTTTGTCGTAAAACAATTTATGCAAAAAGCATTCCAATTGAGATCTGTATGACTTCAAATGTACTATGTAAAACTGTCAAGACATTTGAAGATCATCATATCAAAGATCTCTTGAATGACAATCATCCTTTCATTTTATGTGTAAGTCTTCAAACTGTAGTCATTTTCTTTTTGTGCTTATAGTTCCTTTAGACTGATGACAAAGGTGTTTTCTTTTCTGAATCCTCCAATGAGTACCGATTGGCTGGAGAGACATTCAATCTAAATTATGAGGATTTGTACACCATTTCTTTCCGTTCAATTGATGCTATCTTTGGTAGTGATGAGTTGAAAAAACATCTGCAATCAAAATGGACTGAATGGAAGAATCAAAACCTATGATTGGGTTAAGCTTGCTATATCAGATTCATGGCTCGGTGTTACAAATATGCGTTATGTTGGTTACAAGAAAGAGAAACAAGCATTCTTTGCTACACCCTCTTCTCTTTCATTTCATACATATTTGAATAATCGTCTCTTAATAAACTTGTCAATAGCCATTGTGTTCATTTCTTTTCATAATTGACTACAATTCTACCTACATTTCAAACATGTTTGACCGATAAGATCCTATTTCAACCTGTTGCTTAAAGTTGGGTATTACTTGTGCTGTCAACTTCTCTCATTCTTTTTTCCTCTTTTTTTTTTATCATTATGAATTGCTCCATAAACACAGATACTCGAGAATTGAAAGGTAGAAAAGTCAGACTGTATCGGCTATACTTGCTGCGTTGAAACTTTAGGTTAGTTTATCCGCTCTTTATAACCATGAGCTAATCTTTTGCTATTAATAAAGTTCAACATACTTCAGAATCATAAGAAATAACAGACACGAGTTTTGATAGGTTGCTGAGTATTTTTGGTTAAAATTAGTAAACATATAGAAAAAATATGGAAAATCAAAAGGCTAATTTTATTATCTAAAAGAAATATGCTATTTATACACTTTCTCGCAAGTTATCTTGGTAAGAGAAGGCATTGGGTCTAAAGATGGTATGTATTTTAACGTGAATATTGATATAGATGATGAAGGATAAATTTATGTGTAAATGTATATCCATGAATGTATGTATATATGTATGTGAGAGGATGTATATATATTTTATCCGTAATTTTTTAGTTGTTTTTCTTTTCTAAAAAAAAGTTCTATCGAAAGTGAGAGAACAATGGGTTTATTTTTCATGAGGAGGTTCATGAACAGGTTGTTTTTCTCCCACAATGGGTTGAGCTACAGCTGCTGTAGTGACAGCGCTGAGTTGTTCCTGCGGAGGATGGTCAGCAATGGGCGATTGTGGTTGTTGTTTATCTGGTAACACTTGTTGTTGTGGTAACATAGCAGTGTCTTGGTATTGTCCATTGTTGTAATACATTTGTTGCCCATCTTGAGCATACATCATCTGTTGATCTTGTTGCATTGGATAAGGTTGATTAGGGTCGCGGTACATGTGTTGTTGTTGACTGGGATCGTGATACATGATTTGCTCGTGATACATGCCAGGTTGCTCACCAATGCCAGGCTGTTGAAGGTTGGGTTCATGGTACATATCTTGTTGCATTTGACTGGCTTCATAGTATAGTTTGTCTTGATGTTGAAGTTGAGGAGAATAGACGGGGGCGGCAACATAGCCCTGAGCAGGTGGACCGGGATAATACTGTCCAGCAGCATTAGTTTCTGATTGTTGGTGAACACCCGGGTGATAAGCCATTGCAGGAGAAGACACATGGTTATAACCCTCGTAAGGCTGTTGCTCTGTGGTCCCGACCTGGAATCCTCGCTCCGATGGATGTGGTTCCCAATTTTCCTGAGCGTCGGCATCTATACCAGTTTTAAAGCCTTCATACTCATTATTGGGCACCCAAAGATCATCCATTGTACGAGGAGGACGGTTTGCTCTGCGCTGTCTACGCTGTTTACGACGGATGAGCATTAAGGCAAAGGCGCCAATGAACATGAGAGCGACAAAACCGACAACGAGACCTGCGATGAGACCTGCTTTATCATCTGAAGAGCCAGATGTTTCAGGGCTACTAGAGACTGAAGCGCTGGGTGAACTACTAGAGGCGGAGTTTATCATGGATGATGTAGATGTTGTTGAAATAGCTTTAGGGGATGCTGATGAAGTAACGGCTCCTGCACTAGATGAAGCCTTGCTAGATGCAATTGCAGCAGCAGAGCTGGAAGGTGCAGCAGCAGAACTGGAAGGTGCAGCAGCAGAGGAAGCAGCTGTAGTTTGAGGAGCAGATGTAGTTGTTTGTGCAGCACTGGATGTCTCTGCAGGCTGTTGTGTAGTAGTAGTAGTGGCAGCTGTAGTAGGTTCTTTTGTAGTGGTGGTGGTGGTGGTGGCAACAGGTTCTTCTGTTGTGGTAGCTACAGGTTCTTTTGTGGTGGTAGTAGCAGCAGGCTCTTTCGAAGTTGTTGGGTCTGCCTTTTGGGTTGTGGTCGGCTTTTGGTTCTGAAAGCTATCGTCTGCGCTTGCATCGTCAACAGCAGCAGCAGCGGCGTTTTTATAACTTTTCTCATTGACAAGATTGGAATCACTAAATACAAATGATGGTGTCTCTAAAGCAGCAGCAGCAACTGTCTTCTCATTGAGAGAGTCATTCTTGGAGCTAGATGTATGTGACTTGCTGTGTTTACTGTTATTAGAAGTTGTAGTTTCTTCTGTATAGTCTGCAATTGTTTTCGAATGTTTCTCGGTTGTAGTTGAATCGGCCATGTTATGAGAATTAGAAAAAATAGAAAAGAAAACAAAAGAGGGTGCGAAATGCACAAAATAGATGATGAATCAAGAAAAGTTTTTTCTTTTTTACTTTGTGCGACATTGAATGAAGGAGTGATAGTTTGACTGGAGCCAAAACAAGGTTGCACAATGAAGTAGCTTAACCTCTTTAAATCATTTTTTCTTTCAAATAAAAACCCAAGATCTTCGACGGCTCCATAAAAGGAAACGAGGCACATTGAATGCCCTGGTGCTACTAAGGTATAAGAGTTCAGCTCTGAAATTACAAGTCACACAAACACTTGGTGTTTGAATAAATAAACTTAGTTCTTTTCTATATTAAGACATTGCCCCTCTTACATAAGGCTTCTTTCAGCTATGTTTTGGTGTCGGATACATTGGGTGTCCTGGTTTTGAGTGTAGTCATTCTGTTAAAATCTTTACGTTCACCAAACGACATATATCGTATGATAGCCTTTAGCTACAGTCCTTGGTCTTGTTGACCTCTTGTTAATGCAGCTGACCTTCATTCAGGAACATATCTCAAACGGATGTATTCCACCAGGATGCTTCTGATGTTAGCAGCGGCATTTGTATTTCTATTTCAGAATCGTAATAAGCTAAAAAGAAGTCTGAGCATGACTTGCCAAACCAGCATTGACTTGTTCTGTATATCAGACGCCATTGTCTGTCCGGAAGGTCAGGCAATGAAGAAGCGACTTGCAACTGGCGCGAAGACATAGCTGATCTAGGCCATCCATGGCAGCTTGAAAACACCATACTCTTTCGCATTTCAGGCACATATGTCATGGACCAACAAAAGGAATTCTTGATACTAAAAAAAGGCTTTTGCAATTGATAAAACAAGTGTTGCGCTTGATATCATTATCACAAGCCAAAGTAAAATTAACCTTTATGAAATAGACTGTTGATTACAAATCACCTTTAAGGTACCTTTATGCCTTTCTTTCTCCAAGAAAAAAAAAACTAAAAGACTGAAGCCATTGCAACAAGTAGCATCAAGATATGCAATGGCATTCTTTTACAATGTTTTTGTTAATTGACCCTTCTTTCTGAAGCCCATCCAATGTCAATATCACATTCGTTTAAATCATTGCGTTTCTTCTCCTATAACTCAGCGATATAGCTATTTGAATGCACGCCGTCAGGGTATTGCACTCCAAAGCAGCTAGTGCTGAGGTTGCTGTTTTCAAGTGACAACTAACAACAATAAGAAAAGAGGATGACACAGCTCAAAGGTGTCAAAACTCCGGTACATCCAAAACACCTGACACCTTGTGTTCTTAAGGTGACTGTTGTCGTTCTTTGAATTTTCTTGCTCTCTCTCTTTTTTTTTGCAGTTTTAGTAAACGCGCTCACGCGTTTTAAAATAATTAATACAGCATGGCTATCTGTAAGTTTTATGCGTCAGGCAACTGTAGATACGGTAGTAGCTGCAACTTTGAACATATCGGGGCCCAACAAAATCGATGGGGGGCTAATAACACAACTAATGTAGCAGCAAGTAAATACAAGTAGGTATAGATATATATGTTTTATCTACATATACCTCTTTATCTAAAAAAAAAATTATGCTGTGTTTAGTGAGACATCCCTAAAGAGCGATCTCACAGAAGCAAGGCCTCAATGGAAACTCAGTGTATATGGTCCAGCAAAAGAAGAGCCGAATTTGATTGTTGGTACCGACAGAAGTTGCGAAGAGGATAGATATTTGTATTATACGAGTATGCGAACAACCAACAATACCTCTCAATATGCAAGTTTAATTGTATCATGTCGCCTAAGCTAGAGAGAGAGATCTAACCGATATTTCTTGACAGATGACGAGTTATGAGCAGTTATTCAATCAAATGGAAGCTCAAACAAACGCTATCGTAAACAATCCAACTGCAGCCATCAAACATTACGAAAATGAAAAAGCAAACCGTGTCAGTCCTTTTAGCGGTAATGGACCAGCCAGTCATTCACTTAGACCATTTACTGGATCAACAGGAGGAGCATTTGGCACAACAGGAGGAGCATTTGGAAAACCCTCGGCCTTTGGATCCACAGGAGGAGGAGCATTTGGACAGCCATCTGCATTTGGACAGACAGCTACATCATCTGCATTTGGCGGAAACAGTAGCTTTGGATCCACAAATACCTTGGGCAGTGGATCAGCATTTGGATCCACAAGTGCTTTAGGAAACAACACCAGTGCGTTTGGATCGACAAGTGCATTAGGCAGTGGATCAGCGTTTGGATCGACAAGTGCACTCAACAATGGGTCAGCCTTTGGATCCACGAATACCTTGGGTAGTGGATCAGCCTTTGGATCGACAAGTGCATTAGGAGGCAACAGTGCGTTTGGTAAACCCTCAGCCTTTGGACAAGCAACCCCACAAGCTTCGGCGTTTGGATCTAACACAACCACCGGATCAGCCTTTGGGTCCACCAATACACTCGGTTCTGCCTTTGGATCAACGAATGCGCTTGGAAGCAGTAATACAGGAGCGTTTGGGGCAAGCAATGCGTCATCTGCGTTTGGTGCTACCTCTGGCCTAGGCAATGGGTCTGCTTTTGGACAGACATCAAGTTTAAGCAATAACGGATTTGGCTCTAACAGTAGTACAACTGGAATGGGTGCCTTTGGTGCAGCCAATAATACCACGTTTTCATCAGCGACGACCACGTCTCAGACGATGAGCACTGAAGGCATCGATGGAGCTAAACCTTCAGAGCTAGAGGCCTTTTCTGCTCCACAGTTTACGTATCGTGCTATACCTGAAGTAGAACCCCCTGCTCAGCTTCGATAAGAGATCCAGAATGTTAATAATAAAACAGTATGTTGAACAAAAGAAATTATGTTGGTAAAAATAGCTTTTTTTTTTCTCTTCAAGAGCAGGTAACCGAGAAAATCTACCTTTTTGCAGGATGATGATGTTGCACAGAAAAATTGAGGATAAAAAAAAATGGCGTGAATCGAAGGAAGAGAAGGATATCGCATGGATAAAAGAAAGCAAGAGAACAAGAGATGAATTGCCAAATAAGCAAGTTTTGTATTGTTAGATGTTTGACTTCAAGACAAAAAAGAAAAGCATATCTTGTCTGCAGATAACTTAATTGCTAGGGGAAACTCTAAATGCAAGCTGCATTTATTATCAATCGAATGACCATGATTAATGGCTCAAATTAGACACGTCGTTTCTTATTCTTTTCCTTCTCACTGCAATATCTAAAAAAAGACTTGAACAGGAAATTAAACTTACAAATTTAATTTTCTGTAGGCTACATAACTTCCAAACAAGGTACAAACTATCGTTATTATGAGCGCATATCTTCAATTGGCTACCTACTTTGACTTTCTACTGTCATACTGACAAAGTGCATTAACAGCCAGTCTCAGTGAATGTAACACGATCAATTAAAGAGAGAGAATTGTTTATATTTCGAAAGAGTACAAAAAAGAACTTTTTGTTTCTTTCTAAAAAGATAATCAGACAAAAGAAAGATCTCTCTTTCTAGAGTTGAACAAGATCTTTTTCTTACTCAGTTCCTTAAAGGTACCTGAATTCAATTTGTGTGTCGGAAATACTACTTGCACATGAAATGATGTCAAACATGAATAATGCTTTTTCTGGTTTAAAGAAAACCTGTTGGCATTTGACCTTTGTTGTCTATTCATTACTTCATTCTTTACTTTTCATAATAAAGAATAATCTGTCTGTTAGCAGAGTAAGAAGTAGAAAGGGGGGGTAAGAAAGGAGACTACTGTTAACCTGTTTAAATGTTGTTGTCATATCACTAGTCATCTTGTTGATCAAAGTAGTGTTTTGGTTGAATAACACACTGCCATTTCATTTGAGTGTATAAAACAACACACAAATCTGTTTACTATAGAAACATAGAACATTGTCGATAGACCATGCATAGAACCTAGTTCTTTATGAGAACTTGGAGCTATAAACCTTTATTTCTGAGTAATTAAAAAGTTATATGTTATGATAAGTCTTTATGAGTAACGTTAAAAGATAAAAAGTCTAAACGGGTCTTTGTAGCTGATAGAGATAACGGTTTAATCTATGGATAGACTTTTCTTTCTCTCTCAATAATTTTGAGTACAAAGCAATAAAGTATCCAATATAATCTGTGGTGTATTTGTGAAACTCTGTTTATGTTGTATCCTCAGTATAATGGAATAGATTAAACTCATTGGCACACTTGTTATGGAATATGCCGTATAAGAGTAACACAGTCTAGAATTCTTGATTAATGAAAGAAAGGAGAGTTATGGAAAAAAAAAGTAAGAGCGTATTTATATATGTATATATGTATATTTCCTTCTACAGGAAAAAAAAATGGTGTGTGTAAATATCATATAAAGATAGGAGCTGAATAGTAATGATTAAACATGTACAGTTTGATTTTGCTAATGTACAAGATAATAAAAACATGGTTTCTAACACACACACACATAGTGAGTGAGTCAAGTGAGATGAATGGTATTTCTAGTGGTGGATTTGTTGTATTTTTTTTTTTTTTTGCTTCTCTGTAATAGCTTGTTTATATACAGTTCTAAGAGATTTGGCGATCAATGTTCTTCAGGAACTGCAGATAGAATAGTGCCTAAAGACTCTGCCATGTCTTCCTGAGGTATCTGTTCCTTTTCTTCAACATCTTCACCTAAAGTGTTTTGATGAGAGTTGATTAAAGGTAGCAACTTTTCCACTTCTATTTTCATAAAAACATACAGTAAGTCATTGTCTCTATAAAAAAAAACGCGCGTGTTGTCTTACTTTGAATCAAGTGTTTTCCGTAGGTATATTTCTTTAAAGATTGAAGGTGAGGCTTAATCTTATTGACCAACAATTCGCGTTGATCATCATCCACAATATCCAACATTTTCTGGATAACATAATTGGCATATTGATCCTTCATCATGGTGACAAGAGGCAATGTACTAATATGGAAACAGTCAGTCAATAGACATAAGCTTGCTTAGATTTACTTACCCATCTGATCGAGGATGAAGTACTTCTTCAATCAACAATTGACGATCACGCTTAGATCCATGATCGACACATTTCTCGACCACATTACTAGCAAACTTATGCTTGCTGAGTTGAAGTACTTGACCACGAATCTTATCGATCACAAGTGACTTATCGGCTGGCTTGCCACGCTCCAAGATATGCTGAATAACATAGTTACCATACTGATCTTGAACAAGTTGGCCAGTACATCGATGTAATTCATCCAAGAGAGGGCCCTGTATGAGCAATAAGTCTACCTTCCTTTGTACTAACCTTGGTGTTGATACACTTACTGTTTGATCCTCAGTACAATGTTCAAACATACGCTGAATGACACGACAGCCATAAGGATGAGTAGCCAGATTATAGACTTGGCCATGGAAGGCATCAATGATGAATTGAATGTGCTGAGCAGGTACGCGCTCAATAGCCTTTTGGATGACATGATTACCATTCTGATCTTTGATGCACTTAAGTACACAGCCATCGAGTTCCTTGACAAGAGTGGCCTGTTGCTCAGTCAAGACATGCTCAAGTGCCTTTTGGACCACACGACAGCCATACATCTGAAGAGAGAGAGAAAGGACATGACCTTCCATCTGTTTGGCCAGGATTGTCTTTTGCATCTGATTGCCGTGTTCAAAGAACTTTTGCAAGACATAGTTGCCAAAGACGTCTGTCATCAACTGAAGTGCATTAGGCAAGACTTCTTCAAAAACCATCTGCTTTTCATCGCTGTTGGCTGTCTCAAGCTTCTGTTGGATAAATCGAGATCCATGCTGATCACCGCTGAATTCAACAATGTGGTTTTCGATATCCTTGAGTTCATACTTTTTGTTCTTTGAGTTTCTGAATTCTTCTAACAATGGACTACGAATGTTCAGAGCCATATCTTGAGTAGATGAGATAGGAGGTTGTGATGATGGAGGAGGAGGAGGGGGTTGATGGTGATGGTGGTGGTGATGGTGACTTTGTTGTTGTTGTTGTTGTTGTTGTTGTTGCTGATGATGGTGATGTTGTTGTTGATGGTGATGTTGACTATGGTGATGCAAATGACGGTTGTTGTCATGTCTATTTCTATTTTGCATAGGGTGGTTGTTTGTATTATGAAATCCCTGTTGTTGTTGTTGTTGTTGTTGTTGAATTTGTTGTTGTAGCAATAACTGTTGTCTAGCAGCCAGTAATTGTTGTTGTTGTTGTTGAATCAACAGTTGCTGTTGTTGCATTTGTAAAGCACGAAGTTTTCTATCGTTGGCAGCAGGAAGTGTACTTTCTGGGAAACCAGTAGTATCCATATTGGCAGGTGCTGTCAAAGGACCATGACCTAAAGCAGCAGCCACTGAAATAGACAGTTAGTCAAGTTCAGTAGGAAGAAATAAAAGCTTACTCTGTTGTTGTCTACGATAAGCAGCATCTCCTTGACTCCAACGACCATACATGGTTTCATTCAAAAGAGGGTCTATGGCTGGATCGATAGCTGAATCCATGACAGCAGAGTTATTATAGGAAGCATAAGGTGGATGGCCATAATAAGGACTGGCATTACCACTTGTATAACCAGGCTGTTGTGTGAAGCGAGAGGATTGACTGCCTGCCAACAGATATTCATCTGCCGTGCTATCCTCATTGAGACCAAATGTATTGAACTGGTGTATCATCTGGTCTTCGTTATACATGTTTCGGGCAGGAGGTGTTGAGCTGGGTCGGACAGGAGGGGTCGAGATGAATTTGTTGCGCAAAGAGGGTGAATGCTTGATCATGCCATCATAATCCAGTGCGTTCAGTTGGTCTCGGTATTGTTTCTGGATAGCATCTAGATCACCCGTAGATATGACAGAAGAGGGGTCATCTAATCCACCGAAACCTCCGACACCGGCTGTGGCTACAGAAGAAGAAGAAGAGGCTACGTGACGCTGACGTGCCTGTTGAAGAGCAAATAGTGGAGACGGTGTGCGAGGGAAATCCTAGAGGATGTTCTCTTTGAGGTTTAGTTCTCTTTTTCTGATTGGTTCAAACAAACTCCACCCCCTTCTCTCTCATTCTCTCTTTAATTAAATGATTTTTTTTTTACCTGTTGGATCAAATCAACTAAATTTCGTTGACGTCGACTGGCTGAAGATTCATCTTGTTGTTTAGGTGTTTGTCGACCATTTGCACTATAGGCATTAAACCCATTGATTCTAGGGTCATGCTGTTGCATATAATCTAATAAAGAAATCCTATTTTAGTAGAGATAAAAAAATAAGAAAAAAAAATAAACTTGCCATCATCTGCATTTTGCCATAATTGCCATGATGGATGATGACTGTTTTCTTGTTGTTGTTGTTGGTGATAATATTTTAGTTGTTCGGGATCCATATGGTGTCCGTCTAACATATCATTTCCGCGTCGAGACAATAACTGTTGAGGAGGTGCACTAGTAGAACGAAGGTCATCTGGGAAAATACTCGAACCAGTTGTACTAGGGCTCTGTTGAGGCATAAACAACTCGTCATATTCTAGTTTACCGTGTAAAAGTGCAGCTAACTAGAGCAATAGTTTACGAGATGAGAAGAGTTTTCTTAAACGAGAAAATCATTTTTCTTTTACCTGTCCTTGAGGCTGGTTTTTTGCCTTTGGTTGGTGTAAATCAGATTTCTGAATGTTTGGAGACATAGGTCCACGCGGCAACATGATGGATAGATAAGAAAAAGCGTAGGCTGCTTTTAACTTATAAATCTATTTAACAAGAAAAAAAAAAAGTAAAAAAAAAAGGACTCTAATGGATAGTGAAATTTAATTTAAAAGTCAGGGTAAATTTGCCTCCCCCCCCTCCCCTTTTCGATTGCTTACTTGACAAATGAAAGGAAAATGGACTATTAATAATCTACATAGACTCTTTTTTTTTTTTCTTCTTTTGATAGCTTATTTATAGGCAAGTGCTATAGTTAACATGCTCTGATTTTATATTGAATGAAGTATGCATACTGCTTTTCTTCTTTGAAAGGTAATCTCTCTTTAGAAAGTACTTTAGCCAGTAGTCTCCGTCTTGGTGTTAAGTTTGGGTTTAGTGTTGTGTCACTAGTGTGCTTTTCTAATGATCTATTCAAGGCTACTGTTCGATAAAGAGATGTGTGTAGTTCATATTGTCTTTAGCAAAGAGACTTCTCATTGAACTATTGTTTCAATAGGCATTTCATAGTGTGTTCTAAGGTGAAAGATTGCTCAGATCAAAAAAGAAATGTACATGTTTATGCGCTTAAAAGAGAGTGACAAGAGATAAGTCTGTTCAAGAAGATGATAGGGTTATTTATAAAACAATATTTAAACCCAAGGAAGATGAGGCCTTATGTTGAGAGAACTACAATCATCTTTCTTGTTTATGTGGCCATCAACCAGCTATAAAATATCTTTTTTTAGTTTCTATGTACTGTATGACGAATTAGCATTACACATAGCAATCTACTGCTCTGCTAAAAAAGTTAAAGTTATCTAATGCAAATCAATAAAGAAAGAGACTTCAGTTTAAGCAACCTTTAGATAACCATGCTTTATCGCTTAGGAGCTCTTTGGCCTTTATCTAAGGATAGCTCTATGTGTGGTTTTCTTGTTACTATCATTTTGTATACAAAGAACATCTTAACAGCTTAATAGGTTGGCTATGTTCTTTTCTTTTTTGCATAGACTGATGATAAAGTATCTTATAGCACTAGTATCTATCCAATAAGGTAAGACAAATAAACGCATTGTTTGCTTATGTAATTCAACAATAGACTTCTCTTCTTTTTTTTTAGGTATCCATTGATTTTGTACATTTTTATTAATCTATAATAAAGGGGAGATAGTTTAAGAGCTGGTTCTTCGTTCTAATGCCTTTAACATCTGATCTCTTCTTTGCTCTGCAGAAAGTGAGTTCAACTCTTCAACTGACATATCATCAAAGGTCTTTTCAGCATCATCAGCTTGCTGTTTCTTTTGTTGTTGCTCCATCAACTTCTTTCTGGCCTGAAGGACCATAAACTCCTTACGTTTCTTTAACATTTCCTGTCGCTTATCAGGACTTGCTTCCCATACTTTAGGTGGTTCTTGTTCCAACTCTTTTTCCTTTTGAACATCAATCTTATATCTCTGAACCAGATTGGGATGACTGGGTGAACTACGCGCATTGGTGCTACTGCTACTCGTACTGGTATTCATGGTGGGACTGTTTGTAGTGGATGAAGGTGGCTATAAAGAAAAGAAAAAAAGGGTGAGATAAAGAACAAAGGTATATCGTTTTCTTTTTACCAAAGGAAGACTGCCATCACGCAATGCATTGTCTACTGTAGTCTCAACTGAACCTGTTCTTTGAAGGTCTGCTTGAATGGCGGCTGTAGGAATATCAGGAAACATAGCGCGTACTTGCTCAATCTAGTAGAGTAAGGTGAGTGTTTTTTGCGATGTTATGTAGACGACATCTACCATCTGAGGAGTAACACGATGCATTCGTCTGTTGACTGTTCGTCTTGTGCCTGATGGTTGTTGTTGCTGTGGATTTCCACCTTTTTATTGTTTTCGATGAATAACATGAATGAGTAATCTTGCATCCTTAGTCCTTACCAAGCATCCAACGTAAGACAATCAGAATAAGAAATACTGCGACTAATATAGAGACACTATCGTTCATTTTCTTTATAGCAAAAGAGAGAAATAAATAATAATAATAATCACCTGTAATGAATGATAAACAATTATCCGAAAAATTGGGATGATCTAACAGTCATTTGGATTAGATCGAGTCAATTGATATCCGCTTTATTGTCAAGAGATACATACAGGGGAGTTGCATTGATAGTTAAATAAGCTATTTCCCTTTTGTTCAACTGCGTCATCACCAAGTTCTCCTATACAGACATGCAATGATGGATAGAAACACATGGTGCTTTTGGATATCTTCTCCAGTACGCATAGGCTTATGAACTGCTGAAGAGGGAGCCAGTGTTACTGCTATCGAAAGGCAGAAAGTGTTACTGAGAGATGTTAACGAATGATACAACATGAGAGCCATGTGATTGTTTCTTTATAGGCTGTATATACATTTGAAGATCCAAAAAAGAACAATGACATTGGATACAGGGTAGTACTAAAGAAGATATCAACTAATCAGAGCATATTCATTAGATAGTCTCATGGGCCAGAAAGAAAAACAATCGGAAACTTCCAGCATTTGGTAATCTGTACGTGCTCGGATGTTGTTTGCGTCTGTGAAACATTTCGTCTTTCGATTACTCAATGTTTTATTGCCAATTTTAGTGATAAATTTGAGAATGACAATCAAGCAAGATGATGCACATATGGAAACCACATTGCAGTTACTCTGAGCCATGGTCGGAACGGTTAAAGAAGAAGAAAACAAACAAGTGATGCATGGCTCAAGTCAGATACAAATGAATATGTTGATAGACCATTTTATTCAAACGTATGCTTGAAACAAACAAAGAAGAAATGGGTTACTCTGTAGTGAAATAGACAGATGATGTATTACAAGAAAACCAATCTCAGCCTATATAGTTGCTATCCTCATGATAAACAGAATAGGTAGTTTTTTTTTTGAACTATACGATAGTCTATGTCATTTTAAAGAAAGGCAGGTGGAAAGAGGAGAAGTCAATACAACAAACAAACACAACCCATCGATGGTACAAATAAAATGAAAAAGAAACGTAAGTATACTCTAATGCATTGTTTAGAAAAATAAATGAAGCCACTCAATAGCCAAAAATCAAGTCTAAAGGCTGTTAACGCCAAATTGCATTGTTATCAAAAATGAACTGTTTTGTGTACCAGCATCACCTTGTAAGAGAAATCAGACAACTTGTGCATGCTGAGAAAAAAAAAAGAGGGAGCTTATGATCAAAATACCTCTAATATTGTACTGCTTAAATACATACAATTTCATTTAGTGCATTATTTATTTGTTTACAAGCCTATATTGGCCCTTAATTGACAACTTTGAAAGTTAAATAGAAGTTATAAGTAGTAGTATATGTCAGTTAAAGAAATAAGAGGAGGGGGGATATCATGATCATTTTAGACAAACACACTAGTGTTTTTTTTTAATATGGAGAGATGAGTTGCCACATCTTGTTCTTAGTCGTTATTAGATGGCTGTCGTTGATGGTTGTCCAGTTGATTGATGGCCAAGTGATGATCACTGGATAGAGAATTCGAATAGACCTTTTTCCCTTTATAGGAAAGACTACCTTGCTGCTGTTCATATTGTTCTTGTCGAAGCATTCGCATCGTCTCAAACAGGGCAGAATCTAGTTGTTCTCTTAGACGATTGTTCTTTATCTCATTTCGCCTGGCAGCAGCTAATTCCAGTTGTTTCCGAACACGGTCATGTTTTTGCGATTCAGTGGATAGACGAGAACTTGCATTACTGGAACAGACTGATCTGATGGTAGATGTTAATGCGGGATCCTTGGTCATATGTAAATGATGGATTTCTCGTTCATTCTTATTGTTCAGTAAGGGTGGTCCATCTCCAATCAGGGTGGGATCATGACTATAGACAGAATCACGACGATAGTTGGATGTGTGCTGAGTTGCATCTAATGCCTCCATCAATTCTGTCTTCCATTCAGAGATATTGTTTTCCAAGACCGATAGACTTGGTTTTGGGCGAATCGATTGACTAGTGAAATTAGTTGTTCTCAATGGGTCGAATGAAGCACTTGATTTCTTTTTATAAAGTTGAGCTTAATATAAGAAGAATGAGTTATCGATAAAAAATATAAGACACAAAGATATGGCTTACATTCGCATTGACCAAATAGTTTCTTACAAAACTTTGTAAAGAAATTGGTGTTCAAGTGTTCACGCTTGGATGAACATTCGTCTCTATAGTATTACTCAGAAATTACAATTTTTTTTAATGAAATGACTTACTTGTTGATCTCTTTGTTTTCCCAAAAAAAGGATCGTTTTTTACCAATTCGTTTATTCATGACTATATTGGAAAGATGAAAAAAAATTAATTAAAGGAAAGGAAAGTTAAAAGAGGAGGGGGGGTAGGGCAGGGCCAAAAATAAAAAGAGAGAGAATTTTCGAAAAAAAGAAAAAATAAAAGAGAGAGAGAAAAAAGAGAGAGCGGAAAAGACGGAATAGGTCCGAATTTCTCTCAAGGGTAGCACTTTTTTTTTTTTATTTATTGAAATTACACCATTTCCGAAAATAGATTGTGCACTTGCCGAAGAGAAAAGAAAGCTTGTGAATCCAATTCATAGATCATAACTTAAGCTACAAGGTCATATGGTAGTTAAACAATGGAGTTCCCAGCCAATCAAACGTATCCAGTGTCTATCTGGTGCCCTGTTCTGTTGACATTAAGAAGTGACTAGACTTGGAAAGTGTCTCTTTTCGGATCAAAGTTCATCAGTCAATCCTTTTGGAGAATGATCAATTCAGACCTCCTTTCTTGGTACAAAAAGGGCGTATTGTTTATCATAAAGAATTTCTCTCTCAGTATCTTCCATGAATATCATGCCACTGTTTTTCTTTTATGTCTTTCCCCATAAGACATTCTCTCGTCATTGCCTCTGAAATGAAATGTCTTTTAGTTTAGAACAAGTTTCCTTTTTGTTTTTTTTTTCTCTCTCTCTCTCTTGTTGTACGAACTTTGGTTCAGATGACCCTATCTTAGTACTTGCTCATTATTTCTCGGGGATCTTTTTAGGTGAGATCTCGATGGATGGTCTTTTCAAAAGGCCGTTATGAGATACATCTCTTCCAAAAAAAAAAGGAACCAGATGTGTTGATAGACAACAATTAACATGTACAATTTGAATGTAAAATAAGCTATTGTGTATAATGACCTTATTTACTCTATCATCATAAGACACAACTGTATTTTGTTTATTTTTCAAGTATCGATATGAATAGTGGATTTGGTTGCTTTGACATCGTTGTCCAAGACAGTAGCAATTGGATAAGCGCGTAATGACCACAGCGTCTCCTTACCCTTAGGAGATTTCGGTAATTCTGGAATAGCATCCCAATCAGATGCTTCCAGTCGAGCCATCTTACCATGGAATGAAAATGACAAGAGCATAATGATAGCAGCAATCACAGCTTGAAAGATGAGACCATAAATCATGTTATTGACAGGTATTCCCTTAGGATCCCTTGTAGCATCTAGAATCAGATTAAAGATAAATCCAAACGCTTGAGCACCTTGCCATAAAATAGAGCTCGATGTGGATTCAGCTACTGGATAAGAGACTATGTGATAAGACACATGTCAGTCATTGCTGAATTAACAAAAATAAAAACGTCACCTACTTTCTGAGCCTAACTCAATCACGACAGGAACCAAAAAAGATAAGAAGAATTGGTTCATTGTCAGGACAAACAACAAGAAAGCAAAAGAGCCTCTTGGAACTATCAGGAGAATCAACTGCCATTCTTTTTTTGTTTCATGATCTACTTACTAACAAAGATAAAAGCAACATTTGTAATAAACACCATAGGCGTTACTAGTTTCAACAATAACTTGTGTTGCTTTGTTTGATCAAGCACTGGACCTGCAGTAGCTACATAAAAGAGACATCTGTTAACAAAAAGCAATCCTAGTCCAGTTGAATTCAACACACTTTACTGCAGCCTAATGTTCCAGCAAAAAAGGCCAGCGCGTTCATTAGACCAGCATGTTTATCTGAGTAACCATAGGGGCCAACAATCTGTGCAAATAGTGAGCCAAAGGCAATACTTAAGCCTACATTGAACGAATGAATAAAGAACAGAATCCAGAAATTAAGGTTTTTCATCAGCATCTGAAGACCCTTCAGGTAAGGGGGTCGCTCTACATCCGATTCGGTCGTCGGTGGTTTAGGGGGCTTGGAAGGCATTGACAGTAATAAGAGAAACGTCAAGCCAGTAAAGCCAGATATTATATGTAACTATGCTAGCAATTGAGTGATCCGAATTCCAAACTATCTGAATCCCTCACTTACCACTAGAGGTATCTTGTCTATATAGGTAGCAATGCTAGGAATAGCAAACATGACCAAAATAGCACCATAATTTGATGCTAAGTAGAACAAACTTGATTTCTTTAGAATCAAAGTTCTGTCTTTTTTTTTTCTAATAATCATCTTACCTACAAACATGCCAGCTGTGGCTCTTAAGTTTTCAGTAAACCAAGTTGAAGCAAACTAATGTTGAAAGAGAAATAAACCATTAGATAGGATTATTATTTCTTTTCTTCGTTACCATAGTCATGATATTTAATGCCATAGGTGAAGCAATTGAACCCAATGTTTGACCTGTCATTGTCCAGACAAATGAAGGTGGATTGGCAATGG
This sequence comes from Choanephora cucurbitarum, assembly GCA_025331435.1. Taxonomy (NCBI): domain Eukaryota; kingdom Fungi; phylum Mucoromycota; class Mucoromycetes; order Mucorales; family Choanephoraceae; genus Choanephora; species Choanephora cucurbitarum. Next base: position 24,384 of record JAIWNI010000055.1, read on the forward strand.
TAGCTAGACTTCGAATGGCTGATCCTAGAGCACACAAGACACCTGCTATTACAATCTAAGAAAAAAAAAAGCAAACACAGTGAATCAAATCTACAGAAAGAAAGAAACAAATGATCTTACAGATAGCTTGACACCTAATTTTTCAAACAGATATCCAGTAAAGAAACTCATAATCACATAAACAATGCATTGAACATTAGCTAGCCAATTGACAACACTTAGAGTGATACCAAAATAATGGCTTGTCAGAGTAGGAATTGAACTGTAGGTGTATTGAAAGACGGAAATGGCTGTCCTCAGTAAGACTAATAGAAATAGAGCATACCATGCTTGAGGATATGTCTTTGGTGCGTCTTTGGACTGTATGGTTTCAGTATCTGATTCGGCATTATCTGTCATTGAGTGATGATGATGAGAAAGAAAGAGTGAATAAGGAAAATAGCAAAGAAATCTCTTCATTGTGGTTTTAGGAGATTTTAGGGATATTAAGCAGACTATAAACATCTTCTATGTACTTGCATGACTCTATAAACTTTGAGCGAGTTTTGAGATCCCGCACACATCACCAAAACAGTAATGTACACATGATGTTCTATTTATATGGTGAATTTCTTCTTCTATTTTACAATTTTCGTTCTTTTTTCTTGTTCTTGCGAAAAAAAAAAGTGTAAGCTGTAGAAAGTGACATAGAAAAAAGATCATGGCTCACTCTTCTGTACCATATCCTATGCATCAAAATCGATTATCATTCCACCAGCTTACTTCACCACATGCCATGATAACCGAACCTATTGATCCACCCATCGAATCTCTTCATGATCATCCGCAAGAGATTACCTGGTTATTCTTTCGAGATAACAAATGGATTCCATTTCAATCCAACAATCATTACAAAATAGAGCAGGCCTTTACTTTGGGAGGTAAAATAGTCCAGATTTGTTTGATGTTGCCCTTATTCACCTTATTGTGTTCTATATAGGGATTTATGTAGATATAAAAGGTAATATATTGTTTCATACCATAAGCAAACAACATACTTTTTTTTAAAAAAAAAGATAGAAATACTAATTTCAATAGACCTTAATTTTCCACATTTAAAGAGTATACGCGTATTTCCAACTAGAATGTATCTATCTTACTTGGGCATGAAATACCGATTGAGCTGTGTAATACAGGGTTGATGACTATTACTGAAAACAGCACATTTGTTTATTAATTAATAAAAATAATAATCTAATCTTGTAAAGGGGAGCACAAGACACCTGTAAAAGCAGACATAAGGGCACGTTGATGAGCAAACCGAGCAGTATAACCACCGGCTCTTGCCTGCTTGTTGTTGTTCAGATAATCCACTGTTGGATCCTGATAACTCTCACGCACAATATAACCACTGGTGTATTCATAGGCAAGCTCATAAGGATCAAATAGACTCTCTGCTTCCTTTGCAGCATGATCACTGTCCATGACAGATGAAATCCAAGAAGGCATAGATGATTTGGTGGTTGTGTTCGATTGCTTTAGAGCAGAGGATCGCTTAAGTGCAGTTGCCTGTCTACTCTGAATCACAGACTGTGCTGATTTGTTACTGTTGGCTAATTCAGCAATAATATCAGACTTCTCAAGTTCCTTTTGTCTTCGCTCGTCCTCTAACTGCTGTAGGTATTCTTTATGCTTCTGCTCTCTTTCTTGTTTATCCAATTCGTCCTGGTAACTCCTGACCCTCTGTTCATTGACACTTCTGGCCTGATTGGCTGCAATACTGTCCTTGTTCTCCTGTTCATACGCTGCGATCTTTGCTTCTGTTTCTGCTACATCTACTTCATTCATCAAATTAAAAGCTTTTTTTTTTGGAAATTATCAGTACAGATTTTTTTTTGTTGCTGCATAATCGATTTTACTTATATCTTCCACCATTTCCAGATAATCATTATAAGCCCGTAAACTGGAGAAATCTTCAGGTCGTTTATTGAATCTAAACAGATAATTTAGTGATCAGAAGCAGCTTGCCCTTAGCTTACTTACACTCTGGCTGCTCTTTTACGAATACGCACTTCTTTTTCGACAGCCAAGTCCTCAAAGATCTGCGACATGAACTGATTCTTTCTTAGGACTTGTAGGCAGATGGGACAAGGTGCTGGTCCTGCTCCAAACAGTCGATCAATACATGACTCACACCTAACATGGTCAATGTGTTTGTCTTTTAAGGAGAAGGCATCATTGAGCTTACATTTTGTGAAAGCATGGCGATACTAGTAATTTGAGATTAGGTGTAAGATATTTATCACTTTTACAGACTGGACATTGAGCATCTTCTTCCTGTAAAGCACCATGTTAGTTTATGCATGCTACACTAGTACAACACTACTTGCTTGAAATGACACCACAGAAGAACCTGTTTTGCCAATCATAAGAGTTTGATGCTTTAATGTGTTTGTCATTGTTATACTGAAAAAAAGAATGAATTTACACAACCAACTCTTTTTTTTTCTGCGGTTTTTACGCACGGTGCTTTAATTTTTATTTTAGGTATAGTCTGTCTCTTTTCTCTGTTGATTATGTCTTTACAGGGAGAACTGTAAACGTCTTGATTGCAAGAATCTATTTGAAAACAACATTTTACTGACATTTATCAAAATTTTGCTTGTGTCAATAAAGCTTGATATTACAAAGCACGCCAGTCCATATGCTTGTAATGGTTCTTGGTACAAGCGATGAAAATCGCTCAGTAAATTTACAGAGTGAATTGATTTGAAAGAAAGCCAAAGGCTATCGAAGACGTTTGTATACAGTTGCACATAGGAGTGTATAGCAGCCAACCACTCTCTATGCTCCTCTTTCTATCTGATTTAGAGCCAGCAATATATTGTGTTGCACCAACACCATGATCTGTCTAAATAGCAATCTGTACGAGTTTATAATGGTTTTTATCAAGCACTGGTATTCATTACTCTTATTCTTTGACGAGCACATATATCGTTGGTCATTGCGCATAATAAATGCTTATTGTCGATCAAGTTGACAAGTGAGTAAGTTTATAGTGATAATGTATTCCTTTAGTCAGGACATGCAAAGTTCTAATTATCTCGATAGCTGTTGCCTTTACTATAGCTTAAAAGAGGTAAAAGCATATCGCATAGCAAACATTGAATAGATAGAAGGCTCTTCTTGTGATTGAGTGATAAGGATCACTGCATGCCATCTTTTTTTTTATGTTAAAAAAAAATAAACTCAGTCAAAAGTATACACACTCGCAATTGATGCCCTAGTGTGTACACATAAACTTTTTTTTTCTAGTTATTTGTTCTAAAAGGCAATCATGTCCATGTTAAACAACCTCAAGAAGGCTCAAAAGAACCATGTGTTCTTAGATGACGATGACATGGACATTGACAACATGGACTTTCCTCTTCCAACTGAACCTTCTTCATCAAGACCTACTGGTGGCATGCCCAATTTTGGTGGTGGCATGCCTAACTTTGGTCAAGGTGGCATGCCCAACATGGAACAACTTCAACAAATGATGCAAAGTATGGGTGCTGGTGGTTTAGGAGACATGGCTGGTCCTCCACCTTCTCGTAAAGATTTCGTGGCTGTAGCAACTACTGCTTCGGGTAACACTCGTCAGATGCATCCAGATGAATACAAAGAGTAAGTTGTTCAAAAGAAGAGAGAAACCGGATCACTCATGACTTGACAGTTGGGTTTGTGTTTACCCTTGTTATATCGATGTTGACAAGAGTGTACTTGAAGGTCGTAAGATTGCCAAAGAAAAAGCAGTCAAGAACCCTCATGCTTACCATATGGCCATTGCTTGTCAGAAGTTAGGCTTTTCAGTTGTTTACGAGGTTTGTTCTTACAAAAAGAGAAAAAAAAAAAGAGGGCATGCAACTCATGTTAGTTCATTAGGGTAAGCGTCATCCTCGTGATTGGGCCAATGTAGGTCGTGTTCGTGTTCAGATCAAAGACAAATCAAATTTCTTTGTCAATCAAGAAATCATTACACGTAAGCAATTGTTTGCGGCTATTGCTAGATTATTGCCTGCATGTCAAAAGGAAGGTGATGTGCCCAAGAGTATTGTAGGCCCTACAACTACCTTGGCTGAGATTGAAGCTAGAGCAGATGAAGAACGTATGGCTCAAGGATTACCCACTTTGGCTGAAATGCAAGCTCAGAGTGCACCTCAACAACCTCAGGTACCTGCTAAACCCAAAAAGCAAAAGATCAAATACGTGCGCGGTTAAAGGCCTAAGCTATCGTTCCTTTTTTCTTCTGTATCTATCATCTGTATATTCTGTGCGTAAGCGCAATGGATACTTTCTTCGTAGGAAGAGAGAACTCATGTACAATATCCACAGAACTCCATTAATAAACACATTCATGCAATCGTTTAAAAGAAAAGGCTATACAAAAAAGGAAAATGAATAACGCAAGCTGATGACGAATTCTCTCTACAAAAAAGGAAATAGCTGGCTTTTTAATAAAGTCCGACATTGACTAATTTGGTAGTTTGATTTTCTTTTTTAAATGTACAACCAGAAGGCAATGGAAGAAATTAACCAGTTTATTTTCGAAAAGAAAGAAAGAGTCTAATAATAGAAATATCTACCATTGTCTTTGAATGCGAATGTTTTCAGCTTGAGCAATGCCTTGGGCAACATGCTCAGCACTAGCAACACATCCCTCCAAAAGTGGAATACCTTTCCAACAATATGATCCAACAAACCAAAAACCATTTTGACCTTGACATGGTCCTAATGTCCAAGACTTATTCTCATTGATAAACAATTGAGAAAGAGCTCGTTTTGAGTTAAGCGTGACAGTAGCACGTTCAAACCAGGCCACCGAAAGGACCTTTTTTGGGTCCACAGCGATACAAGGATTCGTTGTCTGCATATAGATGATATTACCTTCATTGCATTTTTCCATGTTGTGAGTCATGTTTAAAATATGTGTGGTCATGGTTGTATCATGAGGATAAGGTATAATCAAATCACTGTGACCTGGATCTACTCGTTTGTCTACTTTAGCCAAATTTAATGCTTTCCAATGATCAGGATTGGATGGCAGGAGACGGGTATCGGTATGGTTGATAACTAAAGCTGTATCGTATTCGAACTGTTCAAGCACCTGCATCTGTGTCTCTACCTGTTTAATTTCAGACTTGTATTGATCGAATTGGTCAAAGGAAGTAGGCTTAAGTGCATCTGCATAACTAGACAACATTGAACAGGCTTGATTTCCTTGTGTAGCAAAGATGATATGATCAAAATCGTATTGTGTACCATGTTCGTCGATTAATAGGAATCGGTGTTTGCGGTTTGGATTGGGTTGAATAGCCGTGATTTGTGTTTCCAGATGAACATGCTGCAAGGGTGCAGACATTGTCTTGACCACCTGTTGTACACCACATCCAGCCACATAAGATTCTTGAAATAAGCCCATAGCCATATATTCTTTAACAATAAATGATGAGTATGTGCAATGTATCATGCCATAAAATTAGGTTCTTACCTAGAATATCAGAAGCTGGGTAACTTAACATAGATTGATAGGAGTTTGTACAGACAGCTGCAAACAGAGGCACAAAAATTTCATGTGCAAAATAAGGATGAATATAGTATCTCTTGAAAAAGTCACCCAATGTCATATTGCAGAGCGAATGATCGGGATTTTCTAGATGGCCTCGATAATAAGACCAAAGAGCGATGCACATCAGCCAGAGATAAGAATAAGCAATAATTAATGATTGCCAGCATTGCTGCATGAGCTGTGTAAGTTGGTTCTGTGCCTTAGATGCTACTGTACCAAGACGGCCTATGGTTCGGGAGCCACTGTAGACTAGATAAGCATGATTCTCTGTAAAAGACGCTACTTGGCTTGCGGGTACAGGCTTGTTTAATCTTTTGGATTGCATGATACGATACCAACCAAAACTGAATCTGGCCTGTTTAGCGGGTATCTGAAGATGCTCATACAGTTTAGACAGGTGTGAATAATAACCTATTAGATAAGCATCATTCATAAACCAAAAAAAAAAATTTTTTTTTAAGAAATGAATTCTATTTGTACGACATCACATTTTACCAGACATGTATGATCGCATTGGTACCTAAAAAGAAAGAGTATTTTAGATAACATACACAAACAGAGAGCGAGGAATTCATACGTCAATTCTGAAGTTCTTCTCAGGTCCTATTGAGATAGAAGCAGCATCCATACCGAGAGAAGTGTTTTTTTCAAACAAATGAACTTCAACATCTTTATTTTCGCTTAATAAATAGGCAGCCGATAGACCTGCTAACCCTGATCCGATTACTGCTACATTGATCTGTTTGCTTGTTTTCGAAGGCATGATATTTGTAAAGAGAAAAAGAATATGAAAATGAAAGAAAGAAAAGGAAGTGAATAGAAAGATTGACGTATCCTAAATAAAATCTTGTTTTAACTATTTGCCCCCCTTCCTTTTTTATTCGCTTTCTTTTGGAATTATAACCCCTCCCGTTTTCCAAATCAGGTAGCGCTCTCAATTTTGAGATCTGACAATGGCCAACTTTACCTACCAATTTAGGCAATGAACGTCATTTTGACTTGCTTAGAAAGTGAAAGTGATGGCAGAGTTACTGTATAAAAAACAAGATTTTCTTTCGGGTTGAGTGACAGTATCACAATAAGAAGTTACCTTTTCTGAATTCCTCAAGCTTGAAACTTGGCTTGCTAATCCTGTAATAACAGTAACAACTTGTTTTGATATGTAACAAACTGGAGCATTCAAGATATGCAAGGAATGTTGTTTAAGGCTTTGTGTTGGTATTCAAACAACCCTTTAAAAGCATTGTACTTAAATGGAATCTTCCGCCTTTTTTTTTTCTTTGAATCGATGATTTGTTGTTAAAGCCCTGCCCTTCTTTCTTCAAAAGAAAAAAAAAAGAACAATTCCTAAGGATGTTGTTTGTATTCTATTAACTCATTTTATCAGCCACATATCTGCATGAAAAAGATGATTTCATCCTTTGTCTTTCTAACATACACAGTTTTGGGTTAAACCCATAATAGCTTAACTTTTTTTTGAAGTGTTTCAATATATACATATACTTTTCTTTTGTTAAGATAACAACGATAAATTAAGATATTAAATATAATGATAGACAAGGTAGTTTGGTAAGCCCCAGACTTCATAGCCAAGTGATTTAGCCATTTTAGCCAGGCCTTCAGTCTCTACCTGATGCTGAAAAGGGAAAGGAGGGAAAATAGCCCCGTCACGATGCACCCTAGCCTTCACTAATGTACATGTACCACCCACAGCATCTAAAGGAACTGCATGAAATAGATCGGTATTGTCATTTTCAAAGCGCATGTCGATCATCAGTTTTCGATGTGTAATCAGTTCAGGATAACCTAACCAATATATTCAGTAAATGTTCAGTTAATTGTCTTGAACCAAGTCCTTACCTTCTACCAACACTTGATCTGGTGTTAGTGTCTTTTGAAACTCAAGACTGGCTTCTGTCTCTTGCCAGTTGTTTTTGTCGTAACCACCTTCTTCGTTATACGAATGCCAGTAACAGTTGGGCACAATGATATCCTTGTCCATACTAATCAGCTCTTCTAACAGTGTCTCTGGATAGTCCACTACATCACCATCTAACCAAAGTACCCATTCATGTTTTTCGTCTAATGCAGCTGACAAAAGTGTGTTTCGACTTTTGGCCATGATATTACGACGTCGCACTTGAACCTCAAAGGCATGGCGTTCTTCATTAGAAGCAAGTTCAAACTTGAAGTCTTTTTGAAAGATGGATATACTATGGAACTTGCGCCATTCAGGTGCTTTTGATTCTTGTTCAGATCGTGCTCTTAGTTTCTCAATAGTGCCGTCTGTTGAGTCAGACACAAGAAAACCAAGTGAAATGAGATGATGTGGATAGGTGAGTTTGTTGACATTATCAAAAAAGCGATCGATGAACTGCACAGACTGTTTGAAAGGCGTTAGGATTAGCACATGACCTTGGCTAGATTGGTCTTTGTTCATGTTGATGTAAGAGTGGTTGTTGAGTGGACATTGAGCAGTCCAGTCAATAGATGTCGACATGGGGCTATGAAAACACCAATACAACAAAGTACAGGTTGCCAATAAGATGGTGATTACCTGTACTTTAGAAGCATGTAACATGGTATGAAATAAGTGAGGAAAAAAATCAGAAAAATAAGGGAGAGAGAGAATGGGATCTAATGCAGACTGTGACACAAGCTTGAGCTTATCAACTTATTTCTTTTATATATTTAAGCACAGTTCATGTTTATGTTGTCAATTGTACCATTCTTTTCAAAAATGACACTGATGCAATGCTTCATGATCTCGATATAGCATATAGTTCATAGTGTTTTCAGGGGCTAAGAAACATGGTATAAAGTGTCTTGGAGTGCTTAATTCTTCTTTTTTTTGTGTCAATTGTAATCTTAATGGCATTAGCAGGATAAAATTTCTTCTTAATAAGACAAAGACATACCATCATTTCTTAGAGATATGCTTTCTTGCCTACTCTTTTTCAGTACTAGTGGAATTCAGTTTGCTACTTTATGTTGACTTTTATGTCAGAAAGAAAAAAAAGCTTATGAGTCGCAGACAAAAGACATGTTGTCCCTGCAAAACTTGATAGCATCAGTACAGGATAGAAGCCTTTGTAAGCTTAGTTGTATACATTTGCTGTGGATAAAGAACTATTACAAGCATGTAGCATTGCAGATTTATGAAAGACATCTACAGAATAAGACAGCTGAACGCTTTTTTTTTCTTGGCATATAGAGAGACTGAATATGCTTACCAGACACCAATCAGATTTCATAATTCTGTATCGTCTGCGATGTTGATGTTTCTTTCAAAACATTAATAAGCAGAGACTTCAAGAGAAGTCAACAATTGTTTCTGGCAATTACGTATTAGTCAATGTTTGTTTGTTTCAGACAACCATCTTTTTTTTTGTACTATCAAGCAACTATCTAATGGTGCTTAAGCAAAATTGATGGTCAGAAGAAAGCACAAACCTGGTTTTTTTCTATGAGTGAATCAGCAAGTAGCTGTCTAGGCGAGCAAGGGTCATGTACTATTTTTCTTCTTAGAAATTAAATAAGACTTAGGGTATGAAACTGTCTGCTTTATAAGCTATGAGTGATATCAACAGTCTATCGAATGCGAAGGTTCTAGATATGCTCTTCATTATATAATAATTTTTCTAAGCATATCCGGAGATTGAAACTCTTGGTAATCACTCAGTCATGCTTTGAAATCAAATGGTTTAATATAAAATAGACGAGATTTTTTCTGCTTCTTTTGTCTCGTTTAAATGAAGTTTATCTATATCATTCGATTACTTATAGCTACAATGACAACACCTATTTCCAACAATGAAAGAATACCTAGAACAATTACCAAATCTGTCCTTTCGAGAGAACAAATGGACGGTGTAGGTGCACGAGTATATCGTTCTATCGGCTCTTATGCACTTCGCAACCTAGATCCATTTTTGATGCTAGACGAGTTTGATGTGGAAGCACCTGGCGGTTTTCCTGATCATGTACGTATCACCTCATTCAGGATTCAAATTGAGCAATGAATTGACTCTGTAACAAATAGCCTCATCGTGGATTCGAAACAGTCACTTATATGCTAGAAGGCGAATTTTTGCATGAAGACTTTAAAGGACATAAAGGCCGTATTGGTCCCGGAGATCTTCAATGGATGTCTGCTGCCAGAGGCATTGTTCATGCTGAAGTACCTGCAACCAACACACGCGCTCATGGTCTTCAACTCTGGGTTAATCTATCGAGCAAAGATAAGATGTCAGAACCTAATTATCAAGAATTTCCTAAAGAAAAGGTAGTTCATGTTCAGCCAGAAGAAGGGATAGCCATCAAAGTGATTGCTGGTGAATCCTACGGAACCAAAAGTCCAGTCATGACTCGTACACCTACTATGTTCATTGATGTCAAGCTAAAGAAAGGCAAAAAGATGGAGCAGGTGATTCCAAAAGACTATGCTGGGTTTATCTATACTATCGCTGGCTCTGCTCTTTATGGTGGTTCACAGCATGCATCAGAGGCGCATCACACACTTTTCCTAAGTAACAACGAAGGCAATTATATTCCTGTTGAATCTACATCAGATGATTGTCATTTTGTGGTGATTGCAGGCCAGCCGATTGGTGAACCAGTAGTGCAACATGGACCATTTGTCATGAATACACAACAAGAGATTTATCAAGCATTTGCAGACTATCAACATGGTAAAAACGGTTTTGAAGGAGCACCAGGCTGGACTTCATCTATTCGCAGTCGATGGGGTAGAAAATAATAGTAATAAAGTTTATTTACACATCTGATTCCATTCGATCCATTTTACGCTTTTGACGTACTTCGAATTTCTCTTTCTTCACTTGATCTGTATCACAGCGAGGTCTGTCTAACAAAAGTTTGTATTTGTTCAGTCGTGTTTCTTTGCCACCACCTAACACAATGGTAGCCACACCATCGGGACTAGTGACACCACGTTGTTCTGTAAAGTCCCTCACTGTCTTGATGGTCTGATCTGGCATCATCACAGGGAATCCACCAACCTTAGTGAAATAATATTGGCAGGTCAAGCTACGAATCATCTGAACAGTCCACTCCTCATTGTAATGCAGGTATGTGCGATAAGAAGAAGGTAAAGGATCATATACAGAATCCCGGAAGGAATGAGTCCACTGTAAATTCTTAAATTCACAATCGTACAAGACAAGAGGTAGATCACTGGCCATTGGGAAATCAGGCTTGGAAGGTACTTTTTCAATATCCAACAAATCACGTATCACTTCAGGGGCTTCAAATCCTTGTCCTACCAGAAACAAGACAGACATCATGAATCGTACCTGATGCCACAAAAACGCAGTGCCTTTTAATGTAACCTGGTAAAACTCAGATCCCTCGCTAATGCCTGATGTCTGTGTGTATTCGACTGGGTCAATGGTCATTGAAATGATATGACGCTCATAACTCAAGACATTCTTTGAAGGATCCATCTTGCAGAAGTTTCGGAAATCATGATGTCCTTCAAAATAACGACAAGCCTGTTGCATTTTGTCGATCTGAAGTTTGTTGCGAGCAAAGAAGTACTTGTATGTACGCCCTGTACAATGGAATCGTGCACTGAAATCGTCTTCAACTGGCGCCCAGGCAAGTGCACGAATGTCAGGTGGTAGCATACGGTTAAGTGTATCGACATAGGCATATTCTTGATCTGCTGGTAAGAGTCCAGGTGTAGGATCTGATTGAAGCTTCTTAGATCGCACCTGCAAAGCAATTACCTGGCCCAATCCACTAACACCTTTATCTGTACGACCACAACGACTGTAGTCACTAGCTTCTATGTTTTCTACTAAGCGACAATTTATCAAGGCCTTAAATAACATGTCTTCAATCGTAGGTATTTCCTCAGGTCTGTTTTGACTGGCATAGCCACAATAGTTCCATCCAAGATAGGCTATACGTAGAGCAATTTTACGCTTTGTGTATTTTGACATGTCAAAAGGTCTCTTTTCAGTCACTGTCTTGCGTTTCTTTTTGTTTTTGTGTTCTTTTTCGGGTATCTCTTCATTATTCAGATTGCCTGTCAGTTGGCTTTCAAGTTCTCTAATACGCTCTAAAAGTTGATCTCGGCTGAAACTACTGTACTTTGAGTCCATGCTGATGATAGAGATAGGAAAAAAAGAAAGAACTAATAAGAAAAAATAGGAAGAGAGAAAATGAATGCTTCATCTAAGCCACCTTTGAAATAAACCTATTTCTTTTTTTTGCATAAATCCTTTTTCTTTTCTTCAAACCCAATGACTGATTTCGAACAAAAGAGCCAAACTTTCTGGCGATGGCTTGAAAAGAACAATGCTACACTGAGTGAGAAGATAGCTATTCAAGATTATCGCTCAGAAGGAGCAGGCCGTGGTGTAGTTGCTACTGAGGATATCAAGGTAAACTAAAGCGCATATAAAAAGAGAAGAGCTTATTGAAATGAATGGCTACCAGGAAGGAGAGCTTTTGTTTTCGTTACCCAGAAGTATCCTCTTGTCTCCATTGACAAGTGAAGTAGCCAAAATGGATGGACTTAAGGAAGAAATAAGCCAATTGAATGGATGGAGTCCATTGTTTGTCTGTATGATGTATGAAATTCAAAAGGAGAACTCTTTCTGGAAGCCTTATTTCGGTAAAGCAGCCCATACAGATGAGTCAATTGTTGGCTAACACCTTTTTTCTTGAAACAAAAAGACGTCTTGCCTAAACAATTTAGTACACCTATGTTTTGGCAGCAGCAAGAATTGAAAGAGTTAGAGGGCACTGATATTCCTTGTAAGTTCCCTTTTTTTTTTCTTCTGACAATTGTCAATAAGTCGATTTAGAGACTGATTTAATCGAATAGCCAAAATTGGTAAAGAAGAGGCCGAAGCTTTGTTTGAGAATGAAATCAAGCCATTGTTTGAGGTAACAGAAGGAATTTATCCATGTTCTACATGTGATGACTAACGATAAAAGGGGAACAGAAATATCCTAATGTATTCAAACCCGAGATTCACACATTAGATCTGTTTCATACCTGCGGTTCATTGATTATGGCTTATAGTTTCAACGATGAACTTCAAAATGAAAAGAAAGGAGAAGAGGAAGAGGAAGAGGAGGACGAGGACGAGGAGGAAGATACTAGTTTTATTGCCATGGTTCCTATGGCAGATATGTTAAACCATAAGACAGGCTATAACAACGCTCGCTTATTTCATGAAACAGACAGTCTTCAGATGAGAGCCATCAAGGACATTCAAAAAGGGCAACAAATATACAACACTTATGGCGATCTGTGTAATGCTGATCTGTTGCGCAAATACGGATTTACTGATGAAAAGAACGAATTCGATTTGGTCGAGATTGATGGTCCCTTGGTTGTCCAGAATTGTTGTCCCGACCAAGACAAATTATTGGTCGAAAAAAAGGTACTTTTAAAATAGGAACAGTTTAGCCGCTTTAGGCTTATATCAGGCTGATCATTCTCTTTGTATAAAAATAGATTGATTTCTTGATGGAAGAAGGCGTATTAGATGAGTAAGTTTGAACGATATGATTAAAGGCTGCGTCTTGACCTTTGAATTGAATAGATGTTTTGTTATTGACACAACATACGAAATTCCAGCCGAGCTTATCGTTTCTGGTATGTGTGTAACCTACAAGATAATTTTACCTATTCTGGAAATTAATGTTCTTATTAGTGCATGTCTTATCGACATCTTTGGATGAGTTTGAAAAGATGGAAGAAAGGCAAAAATTACCCAAGCCCAGGTTGACGAAAGAGGCTAAGGATACAATCCGTGCTGTTCTAGAACAGAGACTGTCTAGATACCCAACATCATTAGAAGTAAGCTATCTAAGGCAGATCAGAAAGCATAAAAAACTAAGTCTATTTTAGGATGATATATCCTTATTAGAAGCCACAACAGATGTTAATAAGAAGAACGCTTTGATTGTTCGAACAGGCGAGAAGAAGATCCTGAAGGCTGCTTTGGCCACTTTGGACTCCATGCCAACCGTTGCTATGGATACAAACAAAAGATCTGCATCAAAGCCAACTCAACAGAAAGATAGAAAGAAGCAAAAGGTCTAAATAAAGAAAACAATATTATTTTTTTATATGATAGAAAAAAGAAAATATGACCAAAAATAGGCATTTAATTAATTGTTATTTTAGTCAGACTTTATCTATTTATACAGCAACTTACTTTCTCTCTTTTTCTTCTCTCTCTTCCTCTTCCTTGTTTTTAGCTATAAATGATTGTAGTTTCCACTTTGAATACAGACGCAGACTTTCATTCAGGACTGTCACATAATCTTTCCTTGCGTGTTCGACACGGCACTGATCATTTAATACTGTACACTGCTTACAATGTCAAGTCACTATTGGAATGTTCAAGAGAAAGAACATCTTATCAACAAAGGCTATTACCTACTTTATCTGTATTTGTTCGCCATCTATTCCATCATTGCCAATTGACGCCTACTCTCTTGGTGGTGACACTTATCTATCTCCAAAGGTTAAAAGAAGGGTTACCACTTCACTCGAAAGGAGGTAGGTTATGTGTTATCTGGTAACGAGAGCAAATTGGCTAACATGACTTTAGAATTTGATACGCCCTACAAAATATTTATCGCAGCAGTTGTCTTGGCAACTAAATTTATTGAAGACAAAAGCACCATTACTCAATCTATTTACCGATTTATTTCTCCGCTCTACAAAGCCAGAGACATAAACGAGATGGAAAGAAGCTTTTTAGGTAAGAGATAAGCAAGAAGTTTTGTTTTATTCATCTATCTGACCTGACACATTCTGTTTTTTTCCTTGTATTTAGGTGTTGTTAAGGTAAAAGCTTATTGCTGAAACGATAGATGGCATACGTAACTAACATTCCTAATATAGTATAACCTGTTTGTTGACCTGTCAGAAGTTCATGAATTTGTTAAAAACCACAAAGATCTACTTGAATTTGACTTCCAATAAGTAACAAGATACCCCCCCTCACTTTGTAAAGTGAATTGTTGTAAATAAGCCTTATTCAGGAGAAAGAAAAGATGTTGTATACCGTTTTTTAAAGAAAGTATCTTTTTCTTTTTTGATTAAATAAAGAAGAAAATGCAAATATCGAGCGAATGAAGATGTAGTGTAAAGAACACCTATTCTTTGAATGTTACTATGGCATCTCAAGAAAGAGAAATAGCCTTTGACTTATGATTGGCCAGCTTTGTGATGCTGGTTTCTAAATTAGTTAAGGCCCTCTGGTCACACTATTAGTTTTTTTTTTCTCTCTCTCTTCTTCTATATTTTTTTTTTGCATAGAATGTATATTACAAACTGGGACGAATTTCAAAAGGCTGCAGAAGACATATATACAGCTTCTCCCGAACAAGTAAATGAAGAAGGCGTTTTAGTCCGATTTTTCAATTCTTACGAGATCTTTTTTAGACACGTTATGTTCATACTTTTCAACGTTCAGATGGCGATCTTGTTTTGAAAGTGACAGACGATAGAACAGTAAATACATACATAAAAGGAAGGGAAATACTGTTTAGATGACTGAAAACCAAAGTTTTTAGTTGGTGAAGTACAAGACAAACCAAATGACGGACCTTAAGAAGTTCATTGCTCTAAACAGTGAATTGATGTTGAAGATGATGAATAAAGAGATGGGTAAATATACACACACATATTATAGATACGCGTGATATTGACTACAGCGATAGATGAAGATACAGTGATACCCGATGCTACACCAATTTCTGTAGCAAAAAACAGTGTTCCTGAAGTGAAGACAGCTTCACCAAAGCAAACACCAAAAGGAAAGAAGGGAAAAAAGAGACGATAAACTCCCCCCCCCCCTCACCCACAAAAATCACACGCAATGGTAGTAACAGTAATAATAAAGAAAAAGCGATTATTTTCTATTTTCTTAAGAGAAATTGTATGTTTATTTATACTATATACAACAAGCTTATTGTTGGTAAGAGAAGACGTTCTTCAAGTCTATTTTAAAGAGAAAAGTTAGTGGTGGACACACTCCAAGGTGCTTTCGTTTACTTACAGCCATCTTGTTGAGAGAGACGGTTGAGGGCATCGTCAGACTCAGCTTCCTTACGGAGGAAACCACAGAAGGCGTAGGTGGAGAAGGTGTTTTGGGCACGACCTTCAGCATCAACATCAGCAATGTTGATTTGAACAGAGGCATGGTCCTTGGCAGTGATGAGACGGTTAGTGGCAGAGCTATGGTTGAAAACAAAAAAAAAGTAAGCAAGATGATAGAAATCATGAGGTTGTACTACTTTACCACTTGCGAGGAATGTAGAGGTCGATAACTTGGCCTTCAGAGTTCTCCATTTTTTATAAGGGTCGAAAAGAGAAAGAACTAGTCCACTGGCACACTTCTTTAGCCAAAATAAAAACAATTTTTTTTCTTACTCCCCTCCCCCTAGTCTACCAAGCCACATCACTGGAAATTTTTGGTACCCCCAAAAAAGGCTTAGAATCTTTTACAGCTAAAAAATATATGAAAGATGCAAGTAGTGTGTTTGGCTTCACCAAGGCTATTGAACAGTCTTTATAGTACTGTCACTTCAATTGAATAGAACATGTATAAGACTCAACTTGGTCTATGCTGTAATTATGTATAAGAGGCTCTCATATGTCTCTTGAATGGCTATAGTTACAATGCAAATAGGCTGACTATCGGCCCTAACAAACGAACGTCTACATGCATTGGTTTATGCTGTCAATACAGAAACGAGTTCGATATATCTAAATGACCAACGAAATTAGCGAGTCACGTTTTGCCAATAAAAAACTTACTTGAGTCGATTATCATGCTTCATGTGCAGCCAATACATTTACAAAAAAAGACGTTGTTTTGTTATTGAAATCAGTGTTGGAGTGATTAATGGTTCTTGAGAGAGCAGGGAGAGTTTGTTGGAAGAGCAAAGAGCAGATAGTTTGTCTTTTGAACTTGTATTACAACAATTTCGGACAGAATTGTAGCAGACGAAGGAATTTTTGACTACTTTACTTTGCTTAATAGTATGCGATTTTGCATAAGTAAGCTTGTTGAAACAATAGACACATTTTTGCCAAGTATAGTTTGCATTGGTGGTACAAACAGTTGCATATCTTGAATATGTGTCATGCTTCTAAATATCACCATATCTTAGATTACCTTAAATTCTTGAGCCTACACCATACCTGTGGTCACCAATCATCATCACCAAGTCTTTTCTTCTCTGATATCTTCTTTGAGAGGGCCTGTTCTTCGGATGTGTCAAACATCACAAAATTACAGAATTGCACAAGAAGTACGCTGAAGCTATTCAATGGTACAGTACAAATCATAATATTCAGTCATAAAGACTGAAATGGATGGATAAAATTCATGCAATTTTATCTCTTCCTCATTGAAACTCATCTCAAAAAGTCATAACTGTCAATATCAATAAACCTGATATAGGTGAACGACCACTCAACCAGATGCCTTATCCTTCTATCACAAGATAGGCCATTGTATCTCGAAATACAATAAGGACAAACTGATTTTAATATGCAACAATCGAGTAAAAAGCCTAAATTCTGAGCCTAAATGAGAGTTCATTAACTAGATTAAAGGTATTATTGAATAACCTTCTAATACAACATAGTCTAAACCTTTGATCAGATCTTGAGCTTTGGAAGTACATAAAAGCTAAAGTATCTCAAGAAGCTACCTTTACGACTTTGAAAAAAAGATTAGCTTGCACCGACTCCCTTTGATTTTCTCTTAATTCGTTAGTCATTTGGATGTATTCAAAAGGTTTCATCCGGAGTTTAAATAGCTTTCATCATAGCCCATAATGTTGTTAACTTCTTTTTCACCTGTGATTTTTTTCTGTACAAGACAAACTAGCTCAATATGCCACCCAACATGCACAAACGTATTTTGAACGAGATAGAGGATGTCAACAGCGACAATACAGCTCCCCTATTTGTGTATGTTCCTCAAGAAAGCAACATGTGTAAAGTGAATGACATCTCGCACATCACTCTTGACTTAATCATTTCCTGACTTTTAGATCATATCATCGGCTCAATAGAAGGACCACCCGACTCACCATACGAAGGTTGCTTCATTTGTGAAAAAATAAACAGAGATAACATCTAACATGAGTAGCATAGGCGGTACTTTCTTACTTGATATCAATCTGAATGTATAAGTAGGATACGCACTTCTGTAGCATTATACTGACTATCTGCTTTGTTTATGAAGGATAACCACCCTTTTGGTCCACCCAATATCAAATTCATCACTAAAGTGTATCATCCTAATGTCAGCTCACAAACAGTAAGTGAAGGCTCTATATTCTACAGTTTTATTTCTCTAACCAGATTATTAGGGTGCTATTTGTCTGGTAAACTAAGAGAGATCTTTAATTGATGACACAAAAGCTGAAAAAAAAATTAGGATGTTTTGAAAAGCAACTGGTCTCCTGCAATGACACTAAGAACTAGTCTGATGTCAATTCAAGCTTTGCTGGGTGCTCCAGATGCCTCCTCGCCTCAAGATTATCAGGTTGCTAAGGTCTACACTGCTGATTTTCCAGAGTTCCTTAATGAAGCCAAGCTTTGGACAAGGACTTATGCTAATCAGTCATTAAATGCTTACATAGATGCAACATTTGAAAACTAAGAAATGTATAAACAGGATTACTTTTTTTTTTCTTATAAAAAACGTCAATAGGTCAAGTAAGATAGGCAGACAAGACATCAACTACTTGATTCATTGAGGGACGCTATGTATTTTAGATATGTTTAGTTTTAGTTGAGCTCATTTAGTTTTCTGCTGTACTTGCCAATTTTGATTCACCCTCCCACATCTCCATAATTAACATCAGTAATTGATGAGGGTAAATCTGACTTAGCTTTCCTAAAGGTGGTCTTGTATGATGCTCCTTCACTGCCACATAAAGAGCATGTTCAGTCAAATCTAACTTGATGTTAATAGAAGAGCAAATACATGTGAAAGTGTGTGGAGAGTATACCTTGAAAGGGATATCCATATTCTCCCCAGCTCAGGATTTCCCAAAATATTAGCCCACATGCATACACCTTTATAATATACAGAATGAGTCTTTTCCGTCTTAAACAGAAGGTTGTAGCAACAATTTTAACTTACATCCACCTATAAGTAGCAGTTAAGCAGAAGAACATGAGAATTAATTAGGTACAATTAAAACAACTTACTTTTTCAGTATAACTTGGATTCGAAGACCAATATTCAGGTGCTACATGATGCATTAGTAGCTATTGACTTTACAGGAACAACACTACCTTGCCTTAAAATAAGAAATTGATAAGCATCAATCTGTATCTTAATCTTGTACAAACAACTAGCTTACCAATTAGGTGTACCACAATGTGTATGCATCAGTACATTTGCTTTTGGCCTAATTCTTGCTAAGCCAAAATCATTGACTTTAGCTCTATCATCTCCCGAAATCTAATAGTTGAACCTTGTTTATACTGGGTAAACTTGTATTATCCTGCTACTGATTATTTACCAAGATATTCATCGATTTCAAATCCTATGCTCTATACAGGTAAGAAGGAGAGTTTGGAGATGGCCAATAAAGGACCTTCTCTATATATATTTTTTTCTTTACTTACTCTGTGAATGATAGAAGGTCTAAAAAAAAGTATAAATAACTCAACAAATGATACTCAAAAAGATACAGTAGACTTACCTTCTCGTATGCAAATAAGAGACACCAAGTGCTATATCATACATATACATCACCTTGTGGGTATTGTCAGTTGAATTCAAGTAAATGCTCAAGCATGCTTTACCAATTGAGAGAAATTAGGCTTCTTGTAATTTCGAATGACATCAAACAAATCGCCTTTGGAGCACAACTCGGTGATGATACACAAGTGTTGGGGATTTGTGCAGACACCAATAAAGCGAATTACATTTTCATGTCTCAATTGCCTATAGCATACATACAATACGTTAAATGCATTGCTGGCTAACTTTAAAGATAACTTACTTTAGCACATTGATCTCGTGCTTAATTTCTTCCAAGTCCACTTGATTGAAATGAGTTAAGCGTAACTCGCCAATAGCCACTGGTTCCTGATATAGCTCATCTGTATCAGTTCTCTTTCAGTCCAGAATAGTTTTCAAACTTACACCCTTATAGGAACCTATGATATAGACACGTTTGTTCGAACTGTTTCTTCTTTCTTGGATAAACACATACCTGCAAAACAATCCTTAAATCCCCCACTCCCAAGCTTTTTCCCTACTTGGAGTAAATGATAGGGAATATCATAGTCTGGATTCTTGTCATCAAGAAACAACATGGACAGGTCACGTGAATTCAATTCAAGTCGTTGTTGAGGAGGTAATGTAGAGGAAGAGTCTGGTAACAATTCCAATGCAGTGTAAAGCCTTGGAGTCGAAGGTGCTGGAACGAGACGAATGTTTTCTTTCTATCCCAATGCATAAGTAACCTATTTTGTCTTACTCAATCAACTCACCCAGCTAATCAAATCCTCTATCAATTCAGCCTTGGCTCCTTCTGTCCTCAATCCTCTCTCTTGACAATATTCTATGATATCAGCCAACATAAGCTTGTCTAGAGAGTCTCGATCAATTATCTAAAAGAAAAAAAAGGCCATGTCTTTATACCTTTACGCAAATGATCTATATGAAATGAAGCATACCTCAAGTGATGAATCGATATGTCTACTCAAGATTTCAAACATCATAATGAAGGTATTGGAGAAAAAGAAAACCATATGAAACCTCCTTTCGCATCTTTACTCTTATGTCTCTATCAGCTGATGGTGATATTGAAATACAGCATAGTAATACAACATGTGACGAAGACACAAACATATGCTTATTATGAGCCTGAAAGAGTGGGGATATCTTATCTTTTCTTAGTGTAGGCTAAATGGTAGCTACAAAGTTGTACGAAATGATACTTTTTTTTTATTTTGAGAAAAACTGCTTGTAGAAATGCCATTATGCTAAAATTACTCCCCTTAAGACTACATAATAAAGAAGTATCTACATAATCTCAAATGAATTAGCATTGTAACACCTTTACATTAAACCGAGTATATGCTTTATTAGTTGACACTTTTTTATATATAATAAGAAGCAAGTGCACCTATGAAGGCAACAGCAGCAGTGGTAACATGAATATAAGAAGAAGATGCTATGCTTTGTTCGCTTTTTTTTTTGTGTTTACTGTTATTAAAATCAATTTGTCCAATATCTCGCTTTTTTCTCCCTCTAGTCTGTGCATTTACCTTTTTGTGGGTAACTCTACATTTAGCCCTTTCCATGCCTTTTCGACAAAAAGGGTTTTTCCTTTGATGGTAGAAACAACCCAACTTCCAAAATGAAGACCTCCAAAGAATTTCAAATAGCCGGAACCTTTGTTTGAGCCAAAGCTAACAAAAATACCATCAAAATGTTTGCTGTATACTACGGAAGGTTGTTGATTATGCAGGGCCATCAAACTTAAATTCTCAACGAGTACGGCCGTCTGGTACTTGATGATGTTTGCCATCTTTGGATCTTCCAAACCGGCCACATCGCCCAAAGTAAACACATGAGGGAAGATAGGATCATCTACTTGAAGCGTGCTCTTTACTTTGATATATCCATCACGTTTAATCAGGCGGCGCCCCATCTCAGTATGCTTGAGCCATGAAGTACCAGGTCGATTTCCAGCAGCCATAAAAACGAGGTCGATGTTTTCCACAGTAGATCCATTGATCAGATTGACAGTACCGCCCTGAGGTTTATAGAAGGGCTCACCGGGAGATCCCTCCACGACAGCTTTGGTATTAAAGACGTTTTCTACATGATTTTCACTTAGCAGTTTGTTCATACTACTGCGCATTTTAGGCGTAATACCGATGGCATCATTTAGGTAGTTGCTTTCGCTATGAACAATGACCAGTCTCTTTTCTGGGTAATGCTCGCGAATTTCGCCTGCAAGCTCAATACCTACTGGACCACCACCAACGATGAGGATTGATCGAGCGGCTTTGATTTCAGATTGAGCGGCTCTGAAGCCATCAACAATTGCTTGGTAGTCTGTATGAGGCGACTTGAAAGGAGCAGGGTAGTCTGTGCCTGTAGCTATGATCAAATAATCGTACGAGATTTCATTACCAAACTCTGGCACTTGTTGATCCAATATGATCTTGTTGGTGTAGAACTCAGAAGCTTTAGCTTTGATGGTCTTATGTCTCTTGTCTTGGAAAAGGTTAGTGTATGGAATGAGCATCTTGTCCTCCTATTCAATGACTGCTGCTCTGGGACTAGCAATACAGTAAAAAAAAATGCGAATTCTATAGGTTACCAAGGATAGTCAATGACCGTTTCAAAGTTGTCGTATAGAATCAAATTTACTTTCTCGATCAAAATAATATGGTGCTCCTGGTCGTTTGCTTTGGAAAGGGCTTTTTCAAGTGCAATAGCAGTTTGAGTTCCTGCAAAACTACCACCAATGATGACAATATTTTTAACCATCTTTTAGATTAAAAAAGACGAAGAAAAAAGAGGCTCGTTTTCGAAACTGAATATAAGTGTATTTAAAGTGGTTTGTTTATTTGGTGGCCTTATCAGATGAATACTATCTTTGAGGCTTCTGTTTTGTTTTTAGAAAGAAAGGCACAAGATCTCTTTTTCAAGCTACTAAATAACAAGCTGGTGAGACAACGTCTCCTACTAAGAATTGTTGCCAACAGAGCAGTCATGTAATGCTTTTCAATAACTTCCGTTTCTTTCATCCTTCTAATTTCTTTGTATTGACTTTCAAGGCAGGTTTATATCATCGCAACTTCAGCTTTATTCTAGCAAACTACATATAGATATGTAGGTGATCTGCTTTACTCCAAAGTATTAAAAAGTAAATGAAAATATTGCCCTAGCTTGTAGCAAGCAGATAGGATGCACCTATTGGCCTTGAGTTTTTTTAGATGTTCGGAAAAACCCATCGCCTCCTTTACTTGCTTGAATAGGTAGCTCAAGTTATCTGCCTTATGATTCATTTGACTTGCTAAGAAAAAATTGTTCCTCTGCAAGTATATCTTTATATTAAAATCCTTTGTTGTTCTTCAATTCATTTGTACGCGAGAAATAAGGTGATGGTATCCATTAGATTGAACTTCTGTTATAAAAGGAAGGAGAAGTCGTATTGCTTTTACTTAAATCAAGAGTAGCTATATGAAAGAGAAAGAAAGATGATGCTTTAATTTGATGTTTGAGTGTTTGCTGGAATATCACTAAAGAGGCTCTCTGTTCGGTTTCGAGATGAAGACAGTCCCGAAGAGGAAGGCGGCCATGAGGGACACATAACAGGGCCGTAACGAGCATAATGATGTATCACCACGTTTTCTGTCTGGTCCCTGATCTGTGTTACAATTGCCTGTTCATATTTGGGTGGCGGATGGCAAGCCGAAACATAAACAGGAAGCGTTTGACTACTCCTACAAGAGGCCCTATCACCAGCACAAGAAGGAATCGTACGAAATGAGGGAGGTGCTGAATGAGGCATAGAAGAAGAAGATTCACAGCACTCTTGTTTCGCCTTTTGAAAAGGCAGCCATTGCTTTTTTCTGCAAAACCAAAAGAATATAGCAATAAATAAAACACATGTTGTACAGCAAGATGCAACAATTATCAAAACATGCTCCTTGGTTTGATGACGGTCTATTTTTCGAGGCTGACTATGTGTTTCTGAAGATTTGACAGATGGCAAAGGTTTTGGCTCTGGTAATAGATGATTCTTGTTTCCTATCAACATACAATTACTCGGGTTGCATGTCAGGCTATGCAATGTATATGTGCTGGACCGTCCAGAAGTTTTATAATACTGAAAACATTCCACATTTGTTGCACAGAGACCTTAAGAAATAACTTCATTAGATTCAAAAGTGCTAACTGGAACCGAGCTACACATTTAATTTTACTACTCCTATTGTCATCTATCAGGCAATCATCAAACCAGTCATACAAATTAGTTCTGTTCGTCGTGGCTTCTCTACAAGCATTAGCGTCCGTAATGCAAGAATCTCGAAGACACATTGCACAATATTGACATAATCCATCTTCTCGGCAGTGCTGATTAGATATTAAGTCACACTTGTCTAAATCTTCTTTTTCTTCTTCTTCAACTAATTCCGTCTGTGCTTCATAATTTTCTTCTTCATTGTCTTCTCGTACAAGTTCTTGTTGAACAAGGTATGGTAAAAGATATATCATGAAGTAATTAGCAAGAAAAAGAAGAAAAGAGATTTTTTTTAGTACATATATGCGTAATTGAGCTATATGTGTTATGCCTTTATGGTTTTTGATACATTAAAGAGAAAGTTTATTAAAAGCTATAAGACTTCTTTTCTTTTCAAAAAGTAGAGATACATTAGGCATTTCAAGTCAGAGTATATGTGAGACAGGACCTAGAAAAAAGGAGGTAGAAAAAAGGAATGATATGCATTTGTATTGATGAAAGACCTGCAGAAGGATATTTAAGAATAATGTGACATGTTGATCGTTCTATTAATAAATCAGAATTCTATACCTGCTTGCTTTATTGAAAGATGTTTTGCATATCAGATTGACACTCAAAGGATTGCAATTAGAAGAGGTATGAATAGAGTCATAACACTCTATTCACAACGCTATTGAGATTGCAACCATCTATAAAGCCTCATGGACAAGAGCGTCTCTACAAATGCTACGGGTTCACTCTTCAGGAAATCGCAGTTACATTGATACATTTTCACCTTATGTGATGTATTATCTTAGCATAAAATTGTTGGACCTGTAGTATTTAAATGTCAGTGCTCATACATGCTTATTGTTTTGTCCTCAAAGTACTTTAACTAAACACAAAAATCTAAATTCCTCAAAAGATATTAGGTCTTGGTATATCTAGTCTGCTTGCTCATAATATGAAAAGGCATACTTACTTAGTTATCTCTAAATGTACTTACTACAAAATAAAATAAAAAAGAACAAGCTAGGAAGGAGGCACACATGGCCCTCATATGTAGAACTCGAACTATCGCCACTTGTGATGACACCTGAAACTAGTAAGACAAGTCGTCGATTTGATGATTTCTAATCATTATTTGGACTAGCATCTATCAAAACTAACTATTACATGGATTATAGAAAAAGTTTCACTAACTCGATATTTCGTCATAAGTTTGGATCAAAGGGAAAGGGACAAAAACTATCTCAATTTGTGATACGTAGATATGTATGCTTCAGAGCTACTTATTTTCAAAGCAGACAAAGTAGTTGATTTTTAAACGAAACATAGTATTTACCTTATGTCATATTTTCATTGATGTTTTTTTAAACAAGCTGTTAAACTTCTTCCTCTTCTTCCTCAAGATGCTTTTATGACCACTTTCGTAACTTCATAAGATAATTTTTAAAGAAAAAAGTGAGAAGAGTATCCAAACAAGAGATGATGATGCTATCTTTTTTTTTATTGTGTTGACTGAAAATTCATTTTTTTCACAGATAAAACTGTATTCAGAAAAATGCATATGTGGAAGGGGAGCGATTCAATTTCTTTAGTGATTCGTTTTCCAACAAGAGCCTTTCAACCTCGGACAAGAGTTCATTTTGCATTCCCTTCAAGTGCTGAAGTTGTTGAATGGCTATTGAAGATTAGTCTTAAGCATAAGAAGATCTGAGCACGACTTACTTCTGGTCAATAGAGCTGCTTTACTCATCTTCTTAATGTTGCATCCAGGCAGATGCTTCCTTAGTTCATCAAACCCACTCTTAATCTGGGCACGTCTTCTTTGTTCAGACTGAATGTGTATCTTGCGGCGGATTTCAGCATTTGATTGTAAACTAAGACAACATAAATACTCAAAAAAGCATTTTCCATGTTGTACACCTACTGTTTTTCTTGTGTCTGATCCTCTCTGTCTTCTTCAGAAAATTCCTCTTCAGAGAAACCTTTCGAGTCAAGAGCACAGATTTTTTTGTGTTTTGGCATTTGCTCTTCTTCTGGAAATCTTGAGCGAGTTCTTTTGCGCTTGTTACTGCTCATTGCTTCGGTTTTTTTATCATAGTTTTCTTTGGAATACTCTAGAAACTCTGTTTGATAGAATTCTGTTGGAACAGAATTGGCACGAGTGATGATTTCTTTAACTCGAGCTCTCTCAGCATGGCTTATCTTTGGCTCAGGATTGTCTACTTCAATACTGATATTCTGCGAATTTAATGCATTCGCTGATGAAACAGGTTCTGTATTAGTAGTCATTGTCTGTTGATAATAGCCTAAGCGAGATATAGTTGATTGATTATAGTTAGATACAGGGGTAAGTTCTACTGGTACTGGTTGAAAAGCATAGGCTATATTTAAAAGAAGGAGAATTTTTTAGTTACTCCCTGAATCCCTTTCTTTTTTGTGTATGTGCTATTATCATTTACTTGAACAATTGGTATAATTGTTTTCATGAGATGAGATTGAATGTGATGTCTTGGCGGAAGAGGTTGATTCGTGAACAAGCTCGGGTTGAGTGTTGACCATTATTGATGGATTTGAGTAATTATAGGTATGTGACAGGGCGATTTCGCTCATTGTTTCTTTAAACGATTGGATTTTCGGAGGGATATAAATGAAAGGAAGGGCAGGCTAAAGGAAGCTTTTTTCAGGAAAACAAAGTTAAATAAATTGAAGTAAGAGTAAAAAGAAAAAGAAGTTTATATACAGATCTTATTTTTAACAACCGAATGGCAGGAGCAACAGCAAAGATGAATTAAATGACAAGATAATAAAAACCACTTTGGTTCTTTTTGGTGTGTATTACCACGTTGTCCTTTTGTGAACTGTTACACATCTTCAAATCATTCCAGAAATAGATTCTTTTCTCCCTTAAGCACATAGTTTGCTTTAGATGAAAGCGGTAAGTTTTTTTTTTTGAAAAGTATGTTTCAAGAGAAATAGCAGTTGAGATGTGTATTGTTAAGAGCTTTAGTTTCAAGTCAAAGCATTAGCCTACTTTCAAGATATCAACAGTACAGTTTCAAGACAAAGAAAATGCCACAGTTGGTTTTTTAGACAATCAGATGGCTACATGAATAACAGCTATGTGTAATGATCTCGATTACTTCAAAAGAATAGAAAAAAAAACGGATCTATCAGGGAGATGAGTTCTTGATGTGCCTACTTTCTTATGCGAGCCTCTAGCCTGTCTTTTCTTTTTGTATCAAGTTCATAGCAAGCTTCGTGGGTTATGTCCGCATCATTTACCCTGTGTTGCCACAGCCTGAGGAACTTGTGGCGCATCTGACACAGGTTCAACAAGTTTCGTACACATCAACGGTCACTATGAAAGAGTTTTCTTGTGCTCTCTAAAGAACCCCTGGTTGTATCATAATCCAGTTCCTTCAGTTTTGTCAAACCTCTTTTGATTATTTCACTGCTAGGCGCTGCAGCCTCATCTTATTTAAATGTTCTTGATTTTCATTTTATTTGAGACTGAATTACTATGTCTATCTTCTTAGTGTACTGAAAAGGCTTTCTTGTACCTATACATGGAACTTTACAAAAGTTTTTCTTCTTCTCTCTTTTTTTTTATCAGATTGTAGAGGAATAAACGCTAGTTCTAGCATTTGCACGAAAGAAGATATAGGATGCAACAAAAAGCTTCTGGAGACAAAAAAGAGAAAGTCTTTCGGCATTTAATAACCTGTTTGGCTCCTATTCTTGACATTCTCTAGAAAGCCACAGGAAAAAGAGTCAGACTTCTGGTCAGAGACATTAGCACAAAGTCTAATTATCTGAATATTATTCATGGCTTGTTAGGACGAAACTCAAACCCCAAGTGATCATTTGAGGCTGCTAAGGTACAGATCAATAGCAATATTTGTAGGTGATATGATCTGCCTTTTTTTTTCTACTATGTATTTCATTAAGAAAACCGATCAAATTCCTCAACTGTTGTGAAAAAGAAAACCTGTACAATGCCGCTTTTAATAGACTATCACTAACTGCTTACAATATCCATTGGTCTAGCAACTTGTCTTGTAATTCGTTTACAAACATGCTAAAATCCCATTACTGTGTGAAGTTACCCCATTTTTACCTTATCACCGTGGGGATAACTCAAGCTACAGATTCTTCATTGATAATCCTACAAATGGCATGTCAGATAGACTATCTTCAGATAAAGGTCCTACAGAAACAATAAGATGAGTAACAGGAATCCACGTTTCAGAAGTGATGTTGCGTACGTTGTCATCAGTAGTCACCATAAAGCCTCATCCCTTTCTTTCTTTTCTGCAAAGCGTCAATACCCGCCAAGGCTTATGACAAAATCCCTCTAATTTGGACTCAATAAGGTCAGAGCATTTTTATGATCAACATGTTTACAATTCCTTTAAATCGATTGCTTACTTTAATACTTTGCTCCTATTTTTTGTTTTATTTGAATGAGGTGCTTTGCTTCTCAATCTTATAAAAAACGGTCATCAAATCAAAAGGATATTGTAAATTAAGATAGGTATTAATGGTTTGGATATTGAACACTAACTAGTATCATTTACAGCTTTAGTATACTATTCGCGTCAATAGTATTCTCCCTGATTTCACATTTGAGCAAACATAACTATAAAAAAATTCTATTAAGCCGCCTTATAGCAAAATACATTATAGAGGCCTATTCACAGTTGACCGCTTCTCCATTTATTTGTTACGAGCAACACTCGATTCTTTGCTTCTTAATCATCTAATATTAGTCTCTTTTTTTTTTACCTAATTTTTTTCTTATTTATATAGACCAAGAAGGAGAACTTTAAGGGAGTATCGGATCGTTGATACAAATAGTTCAACTGAATGAAAGCTGAACCAATCAATCTGCTTTCAGCCAGCCAAGCCAGTTGTCGAAATAGACCAATGTGTTCCTCTGAAATTGGATCGTTGAATCTAAGAATCTTCAGAATACTATTGCTCAAGGATAGATTGTAAAGACAGAGTAGTTTAGACAGAAAGCTTTTGAATCAAACACCCAACTATGACAATTCTGTTTTTCCCAAAAAAAGAAAGATGGCACAAATCTGAAATTCAAACATTGTTATACAATTAGGCAGGTAGACATATGCAACAACAAAAAAATGGATTAGAAAAGCGTTTAAGAAAACTTTTTGATTGGTCAAAGAAGTAGAAGGCGTGGAGTAAGAACGAAAAAGGAAACCATATTCAACTTTAAGATCACCCACACGGAAACGATGCTCATACTTATGTTGTAACAATAAGCAGTAGCAGATTTAAAGAGATGAAACGTTACCATAGCACTCTAAGAAAAAAGAAGGTTTGAGCGAATGACATCATCCTGTTATTTAAAGAAAGCAAGTAGTTTAATTCTTGTCTTCTAATTCTTTTAACCCTTCTTTTGGTGTGCATCTTTTGTTACATTGATATATATATATCCCGATTTTCTCTCAATTTTTTTCTTTTTATACTTCTTTTCCTTTCTTTTTTCCTTTCTTACACCTTCCTCTTTCTTAATAGTCTAATACAAAATGGGATTAAAGAAGCTATTCACGCATAAAGAAGATCATGAAAAAAAATTGAATTATGACGAGAAGCGCAATCTCAGCAAATCATCTTCATTATCTATCAGCAGTTGGAGCCACAAAGACCGAAAGCGTCATTCCTCTATCATACCTTCCTTCACCTTCAATGTCCAGCCATACTCTGCCCTTGCACCACAACACAAGAGAGAACAAAGTGACTCAACGCCATAGCATGTACAATCCAGTCATATCCACAAAGTCTCCCATAACACCCTCAGAATCATTTAATGAAGTGAACGATGTGGTTGGTATGCTAAGAAACTCTTCGTCTTCTGAGTTCTCTTCATTTACCACAAATGGCTCAAATGAAGATATTTGTTTTTCCCCTGATACTTTTGCAGAATCAACTGGTGATTCAAATAAATATGAAATTGTGTTGGAGGACCCTCAAGAAGAGAATGCATTTCATTCCTTACTTTATCAAAACGGGCGTGTCACTCCTGACTCCGCCACTGCTTATACGAAAAAGGAAACAGAAGGTAAAAATAAAACAATAGGGAAAATTTCAACTAAATGTTGGTAATTTAGATTCTTTATATTCTGAACTACTTTTGGTGCAACAGCAGTTAAATGCTATCAATCCTGGTCACACAGTTGAGATGAGAAAACAGATTGGACATGTTAATAATCTCCTTGTCAAAGCACTTGAGAGTAGTATGCGTCTGGAGGCCAAAGTCAAGACGATTGTTCAATCATCTAAAGATACTATAATGACTATGGAAAAAGATAACAAATCGCTTAAAAAGGAAAACCAAAAGACAAGAGAAGAGATGGAGCACACTATGTCTTTGTTGGTGGAACTTAGGACCAACCATGCCACTATGCAAGCACAAGCCTATAAAAATGAAACACAACTGCAAGAAATGGCATTGCTGTTGCATTGTCCAATAGACGACTTGTCTCAACAATTAAGAGTCACGACAGAATTAAACCATCAGCTGGAGCAAGACAAGCTAGAGTATATAAAGCAAAACGAGACAAATATACAGCAAAAGGAAGAGCAAATAGCATGTATGGAGCAAGAGCACGCGGAAGTTAAATTAAAGTTGGCGTCTTGCACGACAATGAATAAGGAGCTTGAAGAAGAAAAAGAAGAGCTGCTGGCTCAGCTAGAGAAGACAAAGGAATTGGAAAACAAGTTGGACGCACTAGAGGCAGAGAACAAACAACTTAAAGATGACCTGGTGGTTATAGAAAACGTATCGAGAGAAGCAGCTCAATCGGTGATGGATGAAAATGAGCGTCTAGAACATCAACTACAACAACTAGAGCTTTTGTATAGTGGCAATGACGAGGAAGTAGAGCACTTGTGCGACAATACAAGTAAACGGGTACTTGTGGCTGATAACCGACAGCTGAAGGCAAAGTTGAAAGTAATGGAACAAACGCAAGCTGAGAACGCAAGCTTGACCGAGCTTGTAGGCTGTCTACAATCTAGAATAAAGGAGCTAGAATATAGACATACCAAAAGTAGTCATCTACTCCCTAAGTCTATACCAGAAGCCGAACAGGAAGAACTAATGCGAATGCATACAAGAGCTCAACTAGGTTTGATCGAGTTTTTAGAAGGAGAAGACAACATCACATCAGCAATGGCCAAGTTCAAGAAGCAGTTGGAAGCAGATATGAGAGAATTCACCTCAACCGACACATTGGACTCTATTTACCCTATTTCTTCCACAATTTCTGTCTCTGAAAGTATGTGTTAAGATTATTTGTGTTTCGTAGCATATAACAACAACAAACAAAAGAAACAGATGGCGATGATTTTGATCACATGTTAATCTCTTTCTCTTCTCCCACCTTTTTATACCATATACGCTTTCCTCTTTTCTACTTCTTTTCTTCTATTTATAATTAATTGTTAGTCATGTAATAAAGAAAAAAGAACTCTCCTTGTTTTGTCAAAGGAGAGTGATAATTGCTATGTATTTATTTTGACTAGACAAAATAGTTTAAAGATAAATCGTTTGTGTATTCAACACAATCGGAATGCCAATCAGATAAGGTAGGTTAAAGATGACAGTAAGCAATATGGATTGATGTAGAATGATAAGCATCGGATTTGCCTTGTTCGGTTCCTTAATTTTGAGTTATATAAAGTCTCTTTCTCTCTGGTTTATAAAACATATCTTTTTTCACTTTATACTATGCATCAAAGCCCAATTGAACCTATGCGCAACACACAAGTAGAAGGCGTTACATGTAAAGTGTGTGGCTCTCATAACCATATGACAAGTAAGTTAAAATATCATGGCAAATTCAAGAAGATTCTAATATCTTTTTCTTTTCTATCTAGAGCATTGCCCAGTCATTTGAATACCAAAACCTTTATAGACTTTACCAAGAAAAAAAAATTAGATCTCTCTCTTTGCTTACACTTGTCCTTCCCCCACTTCTTTCTCCCTTTGGCTCTGATACATGATAAGCTACCATTCAATTAGAATAACAATAAAAAACAGTGCGTTTTCTTTGAACTCAACATTAGTGTCACAAATCAAACTTAAACTAATGGAAAATCCCTCTGTTTGTCATAAATACACTCAAAATACACTTCTAAACATGCACGTGCTTTTTTCAATCAGTTGTTTATTCTTGTATGTAAATATTAAAGTCTATACTGTTTGATAGGCATTGATACCTAAGCATTCGGACACAGTTACAAATGTGTAGTTTTTGGAACGGACGTAGTCTACCATCCAAGGAGTGAGCACCTTAGCAGATTGTTCATGCACATCATGTTGAAGAGCAATATGACCCATTGTTTGACCAGGAACATCAGCTTCGACAACCTGTCTGACAAGATCTTGTTCACTGGCCAAACCTCTGTGTTCGTAGTCCTTAGTGTCGACATCCCATAAAATGCTACTGTAACCAAGACGCTTGACTACTTGAGCAGCAGCTTCATCCATTACACCTTCTGGGGGACGCATGAAAGTAGGTCTATGAGTCTGTTAGTATCTATGTATGGAATGAATACAATACAAATAATACCTTTGACCAATGGTTTCGTATACCAAATCAGAAAGATTGTTCATTTCGCTCTCTACTTGGTTTGTTGTGAGCCCACGAAGAGGGATGTGAGAATAGGTATGGCTGGCAATTTCATGACCCAATTCATGGTAGTATTTCAATACATCAAGATAAGACTTGGTACCATCTGTAGTGTTGGAAGTAGCTTCTCTGAAGTTAGTGACCCAGTTGTGACCATTGATGAAGAAAGTTGCTTTAATGTTGTTTGCGTGTAAGTATTTGGCAAGATCCCAAGAGTATTGGAATGGACCATCATCAAATGTCAAAGCAAAGAGACCAGGTCTGTTACAGTGAGTGTATGTATCAATTAAACTTGATACAGTTGTGTTTGATGAGATAGGAGCAGCGTATACTGCAACTACAGCTAGCAATAAAGTAATCAAAGTAAAAGTGTACATGATTATAAGAGAAGAATGAATGAGATAGAGAAAAACGAGTTCGATTCCATGAGTCTTTTTATATGAATTCAAAGACCATACAAAGCCTTTCTCTGGCTGAGTGATGGTGGTACAAAGGTAATGCAGGTAGTTGTATATTAAAACAAAAGACTCATTACCTGAATAATTATAGAATTGTTGTCATGACATCTAATTATATTCATTTGCCAACAAAACATACAAAAACTAAAGATGTTTGATGGAGAATCATCTTTTCTTGTTCATTGTTGCTTGGATTTTCCTTATTTTTCTCACAGCAAACAGTTCCTTTACCGAGATTTTACAACAGCATAGAATTACTTGGAAAGGAAAAAAGTGAGAAATCTATTTTGACGGATGCTAAAAATAGGCATAACACCTTTCAGAAATCCAAAGATTCTTGTCAACATTGCTTCCTTGTTGGCTTATAAAAAAAAATAAAAAGCCATGGTGTTCACTTTTGGAGAGCCACAGGAAAGGCTGTTTACTAACAAGCACATTGTTTCTTTTCTCTCAAACAACATCAATCAGATTACGTCTGGTACTAAAATCATTTCAAGCCCATTATAGACGTTTTTTTTGAAAGATAATAATAGAAAGTATATTTTCAATGACTCAAAGGTTGACATTTATGGCCATGGAGACTTCTGGCTTATGGATACTTGAAATTAAAGATCACATGAGCAACTCAAGCCTGCGCAATAGCCCCTTTTCTAAAGCGCCTTTGCATCGCATTGTTGGCGATGTGAGGGAAAACAGGCGTCAACGTAATACGCATCCACTATGTTCATTGGTATCATCAACGCGACAAGAAAAATGAGCTTCATCTTCGATTTGATTCATATTGAGTACTTCTTTATAAAAATAGAGCAATAACTATTTTAAGAATGTATTGCAAATCAATAAGTTGATGACATAACTCTACACATTTGAAGTGAACAAAAGAGGAAGTTGGCTTAAAAGACTGACTAGATCAATTCAAGGATATTCAGGTGAAATGAACTTCAGCCATAACGTGACCAAACAGAACATACAAAGCATTTCCTTTCTGTTTCTTTACGGCTCATTCATGAGTTGCTTGCTATACACTAATATGTTTCTTTTTGCTTGACTCTTCCGAGTTCATTTTAGAAACTTAATTATGTATATCAAATGCAAAGGCTAGACGAAGATTTTTATAAGATACGTAGCTTATAGATTTTCATGTAACATCAACTGTATGCGAGACTCTAAAGTTTTGAAGAGCTTATTAAAAGCCATCTGCTATTTTAATGGCAGTAGAGCTCAGCCATTTCTACTGTGAGAAAAACTACTTGTGAGATTTGCAGATAGCTTGTTCAATTTCTCTACAGAGATCTTCTTGTCCTTCGTGTTTTTTTATGAACTTAACACGACATCGGTTACTCCTTATTTTTCTCGGAAAGATTAATCTGAAACAACCTTTTTATTGAAGAACATCTATATTCTAATCTTCCTCTACTGCTCAAAACTAGCATTACCAAAACAAAACAAAAAACTTTTAGTTCTGTAGTTGTAGATATATATTGCGTTGAATAGCTCAGGATGATTGAGCTTAGCAATGTGCTCGTGTTATGTTTCTCAAACTTTAAAGCATGCTTTAAATCTCGACATGGCAACATTGATTAAACCAAGTTCTTGAAAAATATCTCAAGAAAAAGTCTTGCTTCTGTGGTTTCAAAGTGCCAAAATACACACCATTTTCACCATAATCTTCATCTCTTTATCATTTGATTTCAACACTTGAGAAAGAAATACTTTTGAGAGATAAACATAGCAACCAATATAGCTTACTTAACTCCTTTTTCTGATGGCTTTCTTATCGCTTGGTACTCAGACATGAAAATGCTATCATTTTCAAGATTTGGTGCTTTCTTATAGTAACACCTTATGTCACTCGTAACAATATATCACAATAAGTAGCATCCTAGTGTCATGAGCGCTGGATCTGAATTCTAAGAGAATTCCTCTGATTGGTTGATAGGCAAAGAAGTTCTCTGACCCTTTAGAAAATTCTGGATACTGCATATCATCCTAACGACTACTAGAAATTTCCATGCTACTTAATATAAATAATTGTCTTGCTCACATTAAATAAAGATCATCTTTTACCCTTCCTCAAAAATATCTGTTTTCCTGCCCTTTTAGGCAACTACTTAACATTCGAACCACGCACATATTTCACTAGTCGAAGAAGAAGAGTCAGCCACTATAGCAGACAAGATTTGGTTATTATGCTTCTCGCCTTTTTATAGTGCACTTTTTTTCTTCTACATAGGGTATATTCAGTAATGAGCAATAAAATTAATCGAGCTTAAAGCTAGCAAGTAGATGAAGAATGGATACTTGCATATACAGTAGTCACTCAATTTAAGAGTAGCTGATTTAAGAGTGCAATCCTTTAACTTGAAAATCGCTTCAAACACTAAAACATCATCTGATTAAGAGCATGCTCAATATAAGAGTGCATTTCTCAAGTATATGCACACTCTCAAATAAAGCGACTATTGTAACTAGATAATGCAGACTAGGTAAAACGTTCTCAGATACCAGATAGCTATAATTGATCTTTTTTTTATTTTGAAAAAGTACTCAACCATCCTAAACTTGGCCATACGCAATCTAACCAGCTTCTATTGTGCTTGTGCTTACTAGCTGTTAACACATCCAGTACTTATTTGTGTTTCTGTTAATACTTTTATTACATGAGTGCTAAAGGAAAAGTCCTTCTTTTCTATCCGTCCAAATCGATTTATGAATTTAGGCAAGTTTATTAGTCGATTGTGTAACTTCTTAAATGAAACTGATATTATTAGAAATGGTATCTAAGCTACTTTGATACCAGCAAGTAGCATGTATCTGACTACTAAGAACTCAACAAAGTGTGTATATGTTTACTCATACGATTAGTTAAAACATAATAAGTGTAGAAAGTTTCTATCTTAACATTACAAAAGGAATTAGAGTCAATTCAAGCATTTGTTGTCTTCTTTCAAGAAAAAGCGTCGGATTCTCAAAAATGACTGGCTATTGCATGATCATCCAACTTCGTGCCTAGCAAAGGCACTTTAATATCCGCACATTGCTGTCAAATTTCATTTTAGCGTAAAGAGAACGAGATTTTGAAAACTCCGCATGTAACTTAGAACTAAATATAAAAAAGATGACTATGCCTTTTCTAAACAAGATTTGTCTGGATTAGAGGAACACAAAGGAAAGAAAGTTTATTAGGCGTCTAGCAAATTACAAAGCAAGGGTGATATCGATGTGGGTTGCGTTCTTAATAGCATCAGCAGCATCAGTAACAGTACCGTTGGTGGAAAGGGTATCATTTCGGTAAGCAGGAATACCGATACAGTCAGAGACAGTGACGAATTCATAACCCTTTTCCTTGATGTAACCAACGAGCCAAGGAACAAGTTCAGTAACAGTGTGTTCATGGATATCGTGTTCAAGGGCAATGTGACCCATAGTGACATTGGCAACATCCTTGTCAATAACGTTCTTGACTTCGGTTTGTTCAGCAGTCAAACCTCTATTACGCCAGTCGTTAGTGTCAATGTCCCACAAGATGTTGTAGTAACCGAGATCCTTCAAGACCTTGCTGGAGACAGCATCAGTGACACCTTCAGGAGGACGCATCAATTGAACTCTATCAAGATGGTAAGTGATCTAATTTCTAAAAGCAATCGTCTTTCAAACAACTCACCTCTTGCCAATAGCCTTGAAAATGATATCAGATTGAGTGTTCATTTGCTCTTGGACTTGGGCTACAGTCATGTTAGCAAGATCCTTGTGTTGCCAGGTGTGACTAGCAACTTCATGACCTAAATCGTAGTAATGCTTAATTACTTCCAAGTAGGTCTTGGAGCCTTCTTCAGTGGTGGCATTGGAGTGAAGAACATCACTAGAATAGAAATTAGTCAACCTGTCGTCTGTTTCATTTGTTAAAGTACATACACAGCATTGGCACCGTTAAGGAAGAAAGTAGCCTTGATACCTTGTTCGTTCAAGGTCTTGGCCAAAGCCCAAGAGTATGGGCCAGGTCCATCATCGAAAGTCAAGGCAAAGATGCCGGGTCTGTTACAATGAGA
Source organism: Choanephora cucurbitarum (assembly GCA_025331435.1). Taxonomy (NCBI): domain Eukaryota; kingdom Fungi; phylum Mucoromycota; class Mucoromycetes; order Mucorales; family Choanephoraceae; genus Choanephora; species Choanephora cucurbitarum. The sequence goes on from JAIWNI010000055.1 coordinate 61,150, forward strand.
GAATTTTTCGACACTGGTAGAGTTGCCGGCCTTGGCAGCTTCAGTGGCAGTTGATGCAGCAGCTGTAGTGGTGTGTGTGGGACGACCCATAACAAGGGTGGCAGCATAAGCTAAAGTAAGGAATAAGGCAGAAGCACGCATGATATAAAGGAATGTAAAGGTGAGTTAGATGAAGAAAAGAAAGACATCGAGCTTCACAGGTATTTATACAATTTTCTTTTAGGTGACCATACTCCAAAAATAAGATATTGATAGAATTCTATAATCTATAAAATTCTTGACATGCGGGAAACAAACTCTCATATATCGAATAGAAAACGAAGATCATTATTTTTCCAAATACACTCGTGTTGCATGGCAACCAATTGTTGCATTTTCCTTATTTGATAATTAAATGCACGGAAGATTGATGCACAAAAAGAGATTTTAATAAATACAGTGTTATCTTCTAAAATAAAGTTAAGGCGAGAGAAGTTCCCTTTTTTGATTCTAAAAGGTAAAGGGGTTTTAAAAAATATACAAGAAATTTAGCTATAGTAAGCAGGGACGCCCAAACAATCAGAGACAGTAACAAACTCATAGTTCTTGGACTTGATGTATTCAGTAGCCCAGGGAACGAGTTCGTTTACGGTTTGTTCAAAGACTTCATGTTCAAGAGTAATATGGCCAATAGATTGAGGAGTATCTTTATCCATGGTTTGGTAGGCAGCCTTTTCTTCTTCAAAGTTGTGGTTTCTCCAGTCGTTGGTATCAACGTCCCAGTTGACAACAGCATAACCAAGCTTTCTCAAGGTAGTCAATACGTTTTCGTCATAAGCGCCGGTGGGAGGACGCATGATAGCAGGTCTAAGTCCAATTGCCTTCTTGATAATATCAGATTGAGTGTTCATTTGGTATTCAATGTCTTCAGCAGAGAGACCAGCAAGCACCTTATGCTCATAAGTGTGACTGGCAACTTCATGACCCATTTCTTTGTAGTGAGCGATAACTTCCATGTATGTCTTTTGGCCATCAGAAGTCTCAACACTATCAGTTTCAACGTTACTGTAGAAAGAAACAGTGAGTTACAGTGAAAAGGTTTGACATTTTTTAAATAACTTACACCCAGTTGTTGCCGTTGATGAAGAAGGTAGCTGTAATGTTTTGCTCCTTGAGGGATTTGGCAAGATCCCAAGAGTATTGGTAAGGTCCATCGTCGAAGCTAAGAGCAAAAACGCCAGGTCTGTTACAAGAAAGGTAGACACCATCTTGAACATTGCTACCAGTAGGAGCTTCAACAGGAGCGGGAGCAGAGTAGTTTCCAGTGTTGGCATCAGTCTATTAAGAAAATGAGGCCAATTTAGTAAGGTCTGTAGGACAATAATCTTCTTCATTTTCTATTCTTTCTACTTACGGAAGTAACAGGTGCACCCATGGCAAGAGTGGCCATAGCTAAAGTGAAGGCAGCAGAGAAGAGCATTTTGAGGGATCGATGGAATAGAAATGAGATTCTGATTGTACTGAGCGAATGTAAATTCCCTTTTTATATACAATTTTTTTTTGCTAACTTTATTTCCTTTTGTTCAATCATTTAAGCGTACCTATTTTTATACATTAGGCTGAAAAATTGTGTCTAGGCGGTTGGTTGGAGTAGGTTTTAAAACTCGGGATACTAAGCAAAAAAAATCATACCGTAATGGCACAAACTTAATTGTTAATTGTCCAATTCAAGGTATTTGTGCATAGAAAAGGATAAATTGTCCAATAATCGCTTTGTTTATGATTACAATCATATTAAACCAACAAGTAACCAGCAAGTTGTAAATCTTGGATGTTTCTGGAAAATATATTTTAAAAGACCACTCTAAAACCGAGAGCAAGAATCTGACGTTATGGCGTAGTGTTCAGGTCTATTATTACTTTTTAGTTAACTTCGGCCCTTGATCTCAAGAAAATTTTTTTTTTAGAAAGCGCTTACTCTTTTTTTTCCTATTTTTGTAATAAAATTCAGTTATTTTTAGAGCTTTAAAAAGAAAAAAAACAATCAAACCATATGACGAGTACTGTAACAATCACGGATTGATGGCTTTGTCCTGAACGAGGCTTACCTTCTTCCGGGCTTTGCTTCTGGAATTATCGATACAGAGAAGCGAAGCGTTTCTTTGTAGATGGAGAGAATAGAAGGTAACATCCATGGCTTGTATCCTAGCTAACATTCAACCTTGAAGTGCTGCTCAACATAATGCAATCGTCCTTTGATGATGAACGCAGCCTCTTCTGGATCTAGAAAAGAATCCGAGTATACCTTTGTAGTACAAAGAGCTTACTTGGAAGGCTGATGGAAAAAGAAGAACTCGAAAAACAATCAGCATACAATTTTGATGCTAAGCTTTTTTTGTTAGTAATGGAGAGAAGAAAGGGAAATCAAAGAGCCATATGAGCTTGACATGTCCTCTCAAAGCGAAACGAGCCAAAAGAGAAAATACAAGAGAGCAGATATAGCATTTCCCCTCTTCTTTGCTGCATAAACTGAGAAAAATGTATATTTGCTAAGCGGATCTGTATACGAAACTGATGTTTACCTGGATTTTGCAAACATCGCAGTTAAAATATGCGCTTATTAAAACTGCCGAAAATGCAGCCAGCCATGATGGGAATGAAACAATGATCCTTTGTCATCGATTCATCATCGATTAACGGTTAATAAGCGATTCTTGATAAGGAAATGGTTTATATGATCATATAGAAAACACATCTATAAATCTTATTTACAATGATGAGACACAATGGCGAGTCAAGACGACATGTCTTCTTTATTTTCTCAAATAGTCAAAAGAAAGTAATAGAATCATGCGGGCATACAAAATGATTACAAAACAGAAGTGTGTATGTTTAAACATACACAAATGACAAGAAAACAAGTTCTCGTCATCTCTCGGAAAATGTTAAAAGCTAAAAATATCCACTGGCCACTCAGCAAAAATAGCAATCAGAAAGCATCCATAATCTAACCAAACAATTCATACAAGACAATTCCTTTAATTGCAATTTGTCCCTCTCCTTTTCTAAAATCTTTTCTTTTCGTATTGTGAAACAAACAAGCCAATGTCTTTAACCTGAATACCATGAACCTGATAAACAGGTATCGGCAAAATCTCAATGCCGTGGTTTTGATTGCCCTTTTTCTTTCTTCTCTGCATATACTGAATTGACTGTGTCACTTGAATTGTGGAGGAGATGGTATGAAAGTTGTTGGCGGCATAAACGAATGAAGGGGAAGAGTCCTCTTTAACGAGGCCTTTACAATGAAAAAAAATTGAAATAACATGAAAAGTCTCAGAATTGCTTTAAACTAATCCTATTTTCTAAGAATCAGCAATGGCCTAAACCTCACTTTTTTTTTAAAGCAAGAAATAAGATGCTGAAGGTCTCATAGCCGAGGCAGCTTCAATACGATTTCAGATCTTTTCAAGTCTTTCGCTCACCTGTATTTTCTACAAAAATCAATTTCTTAAAAGAGCAGTGCCTACAATTTACTTAATGATGATACAAAGAAAAGAAAAAAAATTACAGGAAAAAGAATGATACTCGAGAAAACATATCTTTTAAGTTGAAGGTTGGCAAAGCATGACCTGTTTACAAACTTAGTATCTTTACTTGAGCCCGGAAAAAGTTATTTCGGTTATTCTATCCTTTTGATTCGCAATTTGGTATCAATGTTTTAACTGGTGAGAGTATGGCATCGACAGAGACCAATTTAACCAATGTGTTGGCGTGGATATCATTCATGGTAATATGGTGATTGCCCTCACAAAAAGGTATGTCGATTAGCGACACAGAAATCCAATCGAACAATTGGGTCAAGGCAAGGTGCTTGGATAAGTTGTTTATAGACTGCTGATGTTCCAAGAGAAGTGATGTCTTGGTAGTGTGAGAATCATTGCCCTTTCTTGAGTTAATAAGAGCATCAATTCAATTACGCATTTTTTTTAGTACCAGACTTCAAAAAACTACAATAAAACGCTCTCTCTGCCAAGAAGATGCTGTTAGCGTACTTGATAGGGGATTCGATGTCTTCTGTTGAGATTTCAAAGATATCAGCTAACTTTTGTTCAAACATATAGCTCTCAAAATGGCTTACACTTGACAAGTCTTTAAATGCAATATCTATCAGATTGGCTTCTTCAATTCCATAAGCAACCTTAATCCTTGTATGAGAGTTAGTATTTGCGGTCGAGACAAGAACGTTTGCTTTATCCACTTTTGGCGTTTGACTTAGTTTCTAAACCTATAATTCTTCTTTACAGAGAGTAGCAACTGATTTGTGACTAGTCATGTTCTTAATCGATAGCATGTACAGCAATAAGTTCTGTGTCATTATGATGGGAATGAGTCACAGAACATTATGTTTATAGACTCTTGAGGATCTTGAGTTATATAGGGACTTGCCAGTTTGTTCATTCAGATATAGTTTAGAACCGCTTTTACTGGAATAGATCAAAAAGATTGCATGCGTGGAAAGCCTCGTTTTTTGTCGAAAACAATAAACTTCAAGAAAGAAAAAGGGTTGTTGTGCGCTCCAGATCACATAATCGTCGCTTCATCTTTCTCATCTTTTGTATCGTTTCAAAAAAGAATACAGTTGTAGGTCATTAAAGTTCTCCAAAAACCTGGATGAGAACTTATTGAGCTAGAACTCTAGTCAACAATATACCTACCATTTCGCAACTATTCAGATCAAAGAGCGCTTTTACTTGAACTGCAGAGATAAGAGGGGTTGACAGCGACCATCTTTCTGTTCAAACTATTATGATATTGAGCTTTTCAGCTTAAAGGCAGTTGCAAGTAAATCTATCTTTTCCTTCTGTATTTAGTAATCATAATATCATTGTTATATAGCTCTTTAGCTAATTTGACAAGAGTCAATGTTTGTATCTTTTTTTTATTATTCATGATTAATTTCACAAGGTTAACCCGCAATATTTAATGGACTAAATACATCAACTACCCTATTCTGACAGAATACTTAGGTGACAATAGTTCGACCGTGACATTACTTGTTTGTTGAAAGTCGAACAAGAAAAGATGTGTTTGTCAATAACAATTTTTTTGGTAATGTTGAAGCTCAAGCCTAAAAAGCAGCAATTGAAGAAAAGAATCATTCTTCTGAAGAGAGAAAGAAATCACGCTAAATGACAGGTATTTCCAAACACCGAATGCTACTAGAGTCGCTTCATATTAAAAGAGAGCCAATCGCCTTTCTGCGAAAACGCATTGACTTTTTTTTTGTTTCTTTACTATGAAGTAAAATATGATGTGACAGTTGTTTCTTGTTTTCTACTGTAATGACGAAATAAAAAAAACCTTCTTTCTTCTTTTCCTCTCTGTTTTGGTCTTACAATAGCATGTCTTTTCATATTCCAAACCAGAACCAAGGTATGTGTCTTCTTTGTACTCTATACGCTAGACTCCTTTTTCTGCTGCATCTTTCTGTTTCAGTGCTTTTATTTTAAATACCAGACTAGAAGCTGACAATCTCTGTTTGACTAGATGACAAGCAATCATGCACTTCTGGAGATCCACTAGAAAAGTGTCTTGTTAACTTTAGGTAAGAAGCAAGAGAAAAACAAATTCTTGTCTAACACGGCTATTTAAAGAGCAAGCAATGATTCTTCACCCAAGTCGGGCTTTTCAGATAGCGAAGAAAACAACACAAACGAAGTAGCACTTCAAGGTTTTGAACGGTTTAGAGAAAGTAGTGTCACTTCTATTGAAGACAACATAATGTCCATAACTGCAAACCCACCACCCAATGATTCGATAGCAGAGTACTGTGCAGAATCTCTCTATAGCTATAGTTTCACACCACTTTCTCGCGTTCACAAAGCAGCAAAGATTAAACGTCAGATTTTGAGTCGGGGCATGGATTACATGCAACGAATTCGATGGAAGACAGGTGAAAGAGATACTGGCAGACGGTTTTCTCAGCCTGATATTGGTGTGCTAGACCAGAACAATGATTGGGTAACAGAAGCACCTGAAGGCATTCAGCATTTAAAAATTTGTCCATCACTGAATGATATTGCCTCACGGAACCCGGAACTTGCTCCTTCTGTTTCAAATCTGTTTCCTCAGCCTTTAGCTAATAACAATAACAAGGATACAAATATGGACATGAAACCGCCCGAACTCACTCTATCATCACCTATACCTAATTCAGCTCTAAGACATAGTATAGCCATTGACCATTCAGAGAAAAACGACAATGACCTAGACAGGCGAAAGACAATAGAAGCTTTTCATAATTTACCTCCTATCTATGAAATGCCACAACCGACATCTGAGCTACCATATTCAACGCAATACACACGGGCTTTGCATGCACCTTCTCGTTTTCTTCCTCAAAATCAGGCTATCTTGACAACCGATGCGGACGCCACCATCTTATTGTTTAACGATATAGCAAGTCTTTGCTTTGGCTTCGATAAGTCATATATTGGAAAGTCTATTCTATATGCTCTGGAAGACCCATTTAGAAACCAAATCAGAAACATCTTGAAGAGAAGACGCACAGCTGACCAAAGAATGCAATCTGAAAAAGGCTTGGTATTAGTATGTGGTATTGTGGTCCCCATTCGAAAGATAAATGGCGAAACATTATCAGCAGCATCACTCTGGTTAAAAGAGAAAACAACTGAGGAGGGGAAAAATATTTATATCTGGATTTTTGAGGAAATTTACGAGACGTCATTGTCGGTTCAGTTAGACGATAAGGTAAAGAGAAAAAAAAAGAGAGAGTATTGCAGTGAGTAAGCTTAGAATTCACTATTAGGGTAATGTGGTTGAAGTAGCAGACACAATTAAAGAATTGTTTGGTTACGAGATCGATCAGATTGTTGGTAACTCCATCACTCAAATTATCCCAGCTTTGACAGACAGAAACCGAACAATTCCGAGTGTTGACTTGAATCAAATCGAAAAACTTAAATTTTATGGTGGCAAATCGAAAAGTGGCGTCTGCTTCCCCACCATGGTCAGCATCTATCATTCACCCAATAAGCTCAAAATTGTATCCTTACCATCTATTGCCGGTTTGATCACCGTTCACAGCAATGGAAAGATCCAGAGCATCAACCCAGTGCCTGCAAAATATTTATTTGGTTACTCGACAGAGGCATTGGTCGAGCATTTCAGTATAGATCAGATCATTCCACAATTCTCTAAGATTGTCGGTGGGTTGCGACGCTGCGAACTTTTGCAATTCTCAAGCACAGTCAATAACCACGCATGCCGATGGGCTATATCTGAGATATTCAATACAGAGAAATATCAATCGATGGATTTAGAGCAGTCTCTAAAACACCTTGAGCGACAACCATCTATCAGTGTAAATGGCCAGGCTTTACCTATCATTTATGCAGTACACAGAGACGGAAGCCAATTTGAGATCCAACTACAATTAAGGCTGATCAAAAGTGAAGAAGAAGATCTAGTTAGCGTTTGGGTTACTTATGATCGAATCTATGCCTTAAAGAGATCAAAGAAGGCTGCACTTGCAGTGGCTGCTGCTACTGCTATAGCAAAAAAGCGATTGTCTCAAGAGAAACATCTTGCTCCACCTCCGCCTCCACCAAACGATCAAAGTCGACATCCGTTGAGTCCTGAACCAACAAAGGCACAAACAGAACAAAATCAAGAACCAAAATCATCACTGAATACTGACATTAAGAAGAGGCCCCCTATTCGAACATACGGTGTTTCTTCTTTTGGTTCAGTGGATAAAAGCAAAGCCTTATTCCCAGGCGGTCTTTCGGACCATTCAGAAGAAGAAGTACCCCGAGTGTCTCGTGAATCACTGAAACAAGAGAAAAAAGAACATCATCCCATGGACGATTATGTTATCATTGGTACATTAGGTGAGGGTGCCTATGGTACAGCTAAATTGGCTTATAGAAAAGACGATCCATTACAAGTAAGTTTAGCCAAACCGTCAAGACAAAGGCAATGTATTCATACTTGTTCTTAGGCAAAAGTGGTGATCAAGTTTATTGCAAAATCTAGAATTATAGTCGACTCATGGATAAGAGATCGAAAGTTAGGTTTGATACCTCTTGAGATTCATATATTGAAAAAACTCAAGGAGCATCCACAAGCAAATTGTTGTTCATTAGGTTTGTATATTAAAGTCAATCTAAAAAATAACAACAAGTACTGACGATGGCTGCTTCTTTTTGTTTGACGTTTTCCAGAGACTTATATGGAAGATGAAGATACATATTTTGTTGTCATGAAAATGTTTGGTACAAGTAGCATGGACTTGTTTGATTATATCGAGTTAAATGAAAAGATACCAGAAACAGAAGTGAAGAACATCTTTCGGCAAGTAGCATTAGCAGTGGAGCATATTCAAAGCCTCCGAGTTGTACATAGAGACATCAAGGATGAGAACATCTTATTGGATGAGACTGGATGTGTTCACTTGATAGATTTTGGTAGTGCTGCTTATTTTAGAAAGGGCCGTACATTTGATACTTTTGGTGGCACCTTGGATTATTGTGCACCCGAAATCTTAAAAGGGATGCCATACGAAGGACCTCCACAAGATATTTGGAGCCTGGGTACATTGCTATATACACTGATATACAGAGAAAATCCTTTTTATAATGTAGACGAAATTCTTGAACAGGATTTGAGAATCCCTTTCGTCATGTCTGAAGGTAATGTCCTGGAAAGAGAAGAGGATAGATATTAACAGGAACTTCAAATTGATTAGGCTCTTTGGATCTTATCAAGAAAATGTTAAATCGAGATGTTGAAAAACGTTACAATATACATGAGGTGCTGGAACACCCTTGGCTAAAATCAAACTAAACACTTATGGTAAAAGCAAATGACTTTTTGTATAGACTATGTAAATTGTAAAGCCCTTTCCTTTACCCCTTCTTCTCCTCTCGTTCATGTCATTGGTAATTAATGTAAAATTATGTGTTGAATATAATACAATATTTGCAGAAAATAGCATCGCTCAAAACTGGAAAAAAATAACTAAATAAGAAAACAGTCAAATGATTAATAATCTTCAACTAAGCTTGACAACAAGTTAGAAACATGGTTGCTAAAGGAAACGTCAAGCACTATTTGTCGATTTTAAAGCCCGTGATCTTTCAGTCTGTACCACATGTAGAATTGAGCGATATCTTAGAAAACTTAGATGTGCTGAGCATCTTGTTGTTCGTTATAAAGATACGATGAATATTTGCATCAAACAAGCATCATGATTATGATTTTTATTTTTCACTTCATAAGTCAAACCTAAAAAAAGAGACTGTTTCATTTCTACTTTTTCCGGTGAGCTAGCAACCCTCGTGAGATTCAAACATGAATGAGAAATTTTTTTCACTGCTACCATTGCATAAACATAATACTCACACTTACATTTGGTGAGGCACACGATTCTTTTCCCTTTCTTTTGTTTTTCTTGCATTTTCATTTTTTTCTCTACCTTTTCCTTTCAATTGAGTATTTTATATGGTTTACAAGGTAGCAAACAGGCCAAGCAACAAATTGAAGATACATGTGGAAAGCAATCAATTAGTCATGTATGGCTCTTCCACAGAATCCTCTGGTTGTGTTCTAAGAGGTGCATTGAGCCTTAGATTGAAAAAGCCTAGTCGGTTTGTCTCTTTGGCTCTCTGTTTCTATGGTAGCATCTCTGTAAGTTGGAATCAATGTAAGTTGGCCAAAATATGTTTTTATATCAAGCAATGCAAAATGATTTACAATCAGCTGCTTAGTTTTGGGCAATGGATATGAACGGAAGCACAACGATTGCAAGACCCTCATCAATCATACATGGAATTTTCTGCAGCCTAACAAGATACATTTGCTGGAGGCAGGCCATCACACTTATGAATTCGAGTTGGCGTTGCCTGGAAATTTACCTGAGTCAACTCATGTGGCCAAACACTACATCTCACAGTATCATCTTAAGGCATCAGCGCAACGAGCTGGAATTATATCCTTGAATTACACAACACAACAAGATATTCATCTCTCACGCCAGAATTTTTCTCTTGGTACAGACTATTTTGATCCAATGACTGTTGTCAATGTATGTCCTGGAAAAATAAGCTACGACATCAGCATGCCTACCAAAGTGTATGGTCATGGTGACACAGTCCCAATTACTGTTCGAGCTGTTTTGTTGAACCCTAACGTGCAGCTACGGTATGTCTCATGTATCTTTAAAGAATACGTGACCTGTAGGCCAATAAATGGCTGGTACAGTGGCAAAAACAAATCTTACAGCCACATGATACAATATACCCGCCAACCAATTGAGGAACAAAGAGATCACTCATACACTGTTGTACTTCATACAACAATACCAGATTCATTTGCAGAGATCCAATGTGATGCTCAGAATGATTCAGTCCGGGTGAAGCACAAACTAAAGTTCGTCCTGTCAATAGAAGATCAAGATGGCAACAAGTCTGAAGTAAAAGCCACAATGCCTATTGTTGTTGCAGTCACTTGTATTATGGGCGGGTTACCAGCATACAATGATATCTGGAAGACGATGCCTTATGATCCGGTTCTAATGATGGCATTAATTCGTCGAGAAAATGGCGAGCTCCATCACCATGCTTTTCGTCCGATACATCATCCACAAAACAGTGAAGCATCTTCTTATTTGCCAAGTTATAGTAGTGTTATGGCTACTGCGGAAGCTATTGCGTAGAACATTTGGATACTATAGATCTTAAGATTTTCTTTTAATCATACATTGCAGCAGAAATAAAATGCCTATAGCTTAAACCTGACTTGAGATAAGCAATCAGTTCGTTTAGTAATCGCTTGGCCACCTCTGTGTCATCATCAAGCCATGTGGCGAGCTCCTGTATTGTCTTTTCGTCATACATAGTATTCTTCTTTTCCTGAGATGGCATTGATAAAACTTTAATGAGGTGGTCTATAAGAAATCCGTCTGGTTCCTCAATGCCCATGATGTTTCTATACTCATTTTGTAGAAACACGCGTGTCTGGTATCCTCAAGTTAATAAATACAGTACGACGGCTCTGGCTCTCTGAACTCACCCTGGGTATATATTCAGTTGTAAGCACTTCAAATTGTGCATGTTGAGGCAAGGGTTCGGGGTAGCTTGTCGGCTTTACCAAGCCGCGATAGATCTTTTGACGTTCAAGTCGTATTCGCTTTTCAGGTGAATCGTATTTCTTTATGTTCAGTGGCGGATCATGAAGCTTCTTTTCCCCTTTGTCTTTAAGGTGATATTCATCGAAAGCATTGTCTTCCTCATTAATGTTGTAAACAAAAGAGTTGATCGCTTGCCTGCAAACTGGACACTGCGAAGAAGCAATATTTATCCAGTGGCGTATACACTGAAAGCAGAAAGAGTGGAAGCAGGGTCGGACGTAAGTTCTATTTTCATAGGATTCTAAACAAATAGTACAAGTTGGTTTTAAGAGAAACTCTGGATCCTGCTTTTCGTTGTCTATTCTCTTTCGTTTTCCATACTTTGGCATAATTCAGCAATAAAAAAAATGTGAAAAAATCAAACTCTGACTTTTAATCTTTATTTATGGATCAGATGTGATACAGACCTTGACTTTTGTAAATGACACAATTAGAGCAGTTCATGCCCATGAGCCAACTGAGAAAAGGTAAAGAAAGAGAGCCAACGGAAGAAATGAGAAGAGCTTAAGAAGAAGGTTGTGCTTCAATATCTTGAGATAATTAATCCTTATAGACCAGAATAACATTAAGGAAATCTCAAACACACTCGGAACCAGCATGAATAATTTGTAGTCTTACACAAGTCACGGATTAATTATTTACAAAAAAAAAATACGAAAAGCGTTATTTTATCCATTCCTTTTTCTCTCGTTTCTCTTTCAAAAAACAAATACATTCATATGGGCGTTAAACAGAAGCCAATCCAGTCGACATTCAGTAACGGAGTTAGTCAGAACCCTGATAGAGAGCGTGATAAGAAGAGACGCACTGCAGAAACAAATGTTGGGAAAGAGTTCCAAACAGTAAGCAACCTATTACAACTATCTAAGTGTTTAAACGTTCTCACTCTCACCTACCTCAAACTAGATCGATTTTAATTCTATGGACACTTCTGTTCTTCGCAAATATGCCCGAGTTCATAAACTCAAAGTGAAATCTAAGGCCAACAAGGAAGAGCTTGCAGCAACTGTTTCCCGTCATTTTGCAAACCAAACTGTAAAAGAATTAGACACAATCACTTGCTTTCTTTATACCGCACATTACAAAGGTAAGAACCGCTTTGTTGGATTTATCAATCGTTCACTTTCTTTGTTCGTCCTAACGAGTCCTTTCTATATATATACTTGCAAAACAACAGATTCTGTGTTGAGACTTCCTTTGCATATTTAAGGGGAAGGAAAAAAAGGAAACTGTCTGTTCTTTGTATATCAATTCTTTCCTCATCTCTTCTGCATATATGTATACATCTAGTTGTTTTCTGCTCTACATAACCATCATCCCTGCACCACATTCATTTTTCTGAGTCATTCTACACACCCTAAGTTATTGTTTTTTAAGAAAAAAATAAGAGGTTTGCCTTTTATTTTTTGGTAATAAATATTCAAATCAGCCAATAAAACAATTTGATTTCTGACAAAACTTTCCAAAAATGGAATGGTATGAGTGAATCAAATGTGGGGCGTGTAAGTTTTCGGCAGACAAATGATCACTCAAAATTCTTGTTAAAGCGATGGGTACATCTTATAATCAAATGATCTCTTCTTCGTTTCTATTAAGTCAAGTACGTTTCTCATACCTTTTTTTTTCATAGAATCAAGCACAATGGAGGGGACGTTTACGCCTACTGCATCTTTAAACCACTTGGTAAGCTATTGTTCAAACTCGTTCTTGGGAATGTTGAATGCTATTACTATACATGACTTTTATCGGAGGGATTCGTCTGCTTTCTCTTTTTGACTTTCAAAGTACTATATTATGCCTTGCTTAACCTCTTTTCCTTTTGTTGAATTGATCTTGGATAAAAAGAAAGAAGAAAGGGGGGGTACTAACACCTTCTTCTCTTGCTTCCATTTAATTCAGACGAATGAAGGAAAGGAGATTAGCCTTTTTTCGTAACTGAGCATGGTTTTTCTGTCTTTTCATTAATTGTACCCTCTCAGTATCTTTGGATCATTTCCTTAGCTATTAATTTTAGCCAATTTTCTCCATCTTTCTCTTAGCATACGAATACTCAAATTGACAAGATTTGGATGGTAAGGCTATTGCTTGGGTCGCAAGTATTGAGTTGTTACTCATTTCTTTTTTATTCCGAGCAATTTCGATTACACATTGGCTTCGGTCTTCTTTTTTTACTGCTTGTAATAGACAGACTTTAATTTGATAAAGGTTTATTGTGATCATGCGTGCACTCAAGTAAAGAAATAAGGTATATGCATACAGCAAGAGTTACACCAGATCAATAAATAAGCTTAGGCTTTTTGTTGTTGTTGTATCTTCTCATTGCTGTCTTATACGCTTTGGTAGTTTCTGATCTGATCTTTGATTTGGATTTCTTCCACGATTAAAAGTGTTTCGAGTTTTACGAAGTATTTGGGGGATATCACAGGTCTACCAATACGAGAGAAGGGTTAGCATCTTCTTTCTAATGACAAATATGATTACTTGCTTTTTTCACATCCAAATCAATAAAACCGCCCCAATTGCGCTCATCGTGTGAGGGATGTAGATAATATACCAAATCATAGTCTCTAAGTGATCCTCTAGTCACTTCAAGTGGCATACACAAATTGCATTTTTTGGTACATTCTAGACAGGTATAAAAGTTTACACGATCTTCTTCTGTCTGTGACAATGCATTTGGACATTTGTTTCGCTTAAAAATGCTTGACAATCCAATACCTTGTTCACCTAATTTAGATACTGTGGTTGTTGCCAAACAATGGTTGCAATGTAGAATATTAAATGAGTTTGGATTTAAGCGACGATGTCTTTCAATTCGACGACAGGTTGTTGCAAGATTTGCAAACTTATGTGAGGGATTACTATAACGTTGAAGAGAATGTTTAACAATCATATCAACAGAAGTGAATGGCCAAACCTACTTTCTTAGCACTTCTAAAGAGAGATTGGGAATGACTTCTTGGTGAAATGCTAGATTGATATTTTTGACATAGTCCAGGTACAGTTTGACAGCATTCATAATACTTTCAGGACCTTTGTACATTTGCATTGATGCGATGTGTTGACAACCACGACCTATAGAGTAGCAATCGAGGCACAAATCATATTGATCGCAGAGATCGCAATGGTAATAATGACAAAAAACATCGCTATGACAAAAGTCACATTTGACAGTACATACTTCTTCAGGAGCATCTGCTATAATACCTTGATCGTCTCCATCAAATAAAAGCTCGGGCAAGATGACCTGTTTTAGAAAAACATCAAGCAACTGGTTTGAGCTTTCGAGAAAAAACTCTGGGCCATAGCATAGAATAGGGATCCATTTCGATTGATTTGCAAGATCATGCACTAGATCAACTAGCTGACGATTCCATTCTTTCAGTGTGAACATCACGATCGCCTTACATTTGTACACTTCAGGGCGGTTGACAATGTGATAGAGCGGCAGTTGGTCTTGAAAGGCATAGGTCAGTGTCTGTGAGGTGATTCGGTTCCATGCAATCTTAACAGAAACACCATGGTTGCGGACTTGGTGATATGCACGGCTCGGTATGATTACTAAGTCGCCTTTACGCTGGACAATGACCTGTACTTTAAATTTGGCTTTGAGGATCTTGTCATAATTAAGCCAAGCACGATCACTTTCCATGAAAGAGCTTTTAGTGACATGGTGGCTATCTGATACTGTTCTTCTTGCTTGTCTCCTGTTACCACCCTTGTGTCGAAAGTTTCGCTGGTGATCGTCTTCTTCGGGATCAATCAGGCAAGCAAGCTCATCGCGGTATTGATTTTCAACAATGAGCCATTCAGCAAATGCCCCTTCAGAAGCCATCGTCATGACGTTGTGTCCCATAGTCCCACAAAGGTCACGGTGAATAGGTGTACCTGTCATGTCTTGACCAACATAACACATGAGGTTCTCTGCTTTGAAACGATCAGGCAAGAATGTGAATAGATCGTTGTTGCCTTGGGGTAACAAGAACTCTGGCAAGAATTCTTTTAGTGCGATTCCATATTCGTCGGGGCAAATAACGTCTTTTGCATAGATGTTGTCGATTGGGATGGTAGGTTTTTTGTAAACATAGGGCGCTTTCCCTTCGAGATCGTACTTCTGCTGTAAGGCCTCTAAATAGCCCCCAAGCTCTAATTTAACTTTTTTGGTTGTGTTTTGTTTTCGCAGGTCTACTTCAATCTCTAGTTTGAAAACAAGTTAGATAAAGCTATTGTTGCTTTCTCTACAAAACTATACGCGCTTACCTAGATCGCCACAGTATTCCTTTAACTTTTGAATATTGAATATGTCTTGCTTCCAGCCATTGGACTTATGCATATTAGATACGACTAAAGGCTTTCCTCTTTCAATACAATGTTGTTGAACAAACAGCCTAAGTGATTCACTTGTAAAATCTAGGAAATCAATTCTAGTAGCTGCTTCATATTGGCAGGGGAGATCTTTCTCAGTATCAATTAGGTGGCATTTAGTCATATCAGCTATTATAAGCTTATTATTGAGAAAAAGATGAAAACAAGAGAAAGAAGAGAAAGATCAATAAAAAAGTAACAATAACTTTAAAAAAGATTGTTCGACTTCCTTATTTTGGCGGACAGATTTTTTATGGGATGGGTTTTTTTAAATAAAGAAAGGAAACTTACTGCATAAATACTATTCATAATGACTTGATCAAGTTTGCATTTATCCAATAAGGCAGTAGAAATAGCCCTAGTGGTTTGCGTGTTAAACGAGTCTTGTACATATAAGAAAATCAACCTCTTTAAATTAGCTTTTTTATTGATAGAAGTGCTTTAAGAACTATTTGTACACCTGGTGTCAAGCATAACTTAATTGGGATAGTAGCTTTAATTTTGAAGGCCAACTTGGCCTCTTCTCTTTTATTTTGTTTACAAAACAAGAGAAAAAAGAACACATCAGCTTGAAGCAATCTTATCTCAGGAAAGATTTGAATTACAAGTTGATTTTATCACAAACAATGTACGAAAAAAATAAACGCATTGCCTGCACCCTTGGAGTTGCTTTTGTACTGTCTCATGAGTCAGATTGAGCACTGTCACACCTTGTGTTTCTTGTCAGCCTGTTTGTATCACCCAACCCTCTTCTTACCAAATGATACATTATGTTCAGCAATGATTTTGCTTTGAATCTATAGACTGTAGGCCACTAAATGAAGTATGACCGCCAACTAGAGTTGAGACTTGAAGTGCAAAGGTGACTCAAATAAAGCATCAGGCTTTTCCAGAAACATCTATAGCAAAGCTGGTTGAAGTTCACAATACTTCTTGCTAATCATGACCTACCCGATCCATACCTGAGTCTAGAAATATTACATAAGACTTAGCCATGACTCTCATATACTGCAACACTTTTGTTACAACACCTATTTCTCCTTCTTTGAATGGTATGAGATGATCAGTTTTGCTCAAGACCAAAACTGACCTTTTTAATGTCATCTATTTTAAGAGCGCTTACATCTTTTTGAAGTTGGCAGGATAATCATGAACAAGCTTGTTTTCATTTATAGAGTTGAAAAGACTGAGCAAGTTGTTGCCTTTGGGTTTGAACAAACTACAGCTGCAAGGGCTCTCTGCTTTATGGTTTGAATTATTTTGTTCTCAAATGCTTGCACATTAAAGATTTAGTTTTTTTTTAGCCAGATCTAGTGCATTTTGTAACAAGCGTGTTATGAAGTCGTTGAGCGATATTGCTAGGAGTGTACAAAAGCACATTCAACACTATGTAAAGTAGACTAGTGACCATTGTTATATAAATGAACGAAAAAAAAAAGAGGAATGTCGCCTGGTCGTGGCGTGTATCTTTTCACTAGACAATGAGCTAAACGAAATAGTGCAAATCTCGAAATGCTTGACGAAACATGAACCTAAGTTGACTTAAAAAACTCTGTCATTGTGTTTGCTGTTTGCTTTTACATGAAAACAAAATTATCTTGAGTTTAGTGAAAGGACACGAATGTTTTCTTATTTACAGTGCTGACCTGCTGTAAATAAATGCTTCTAGATAGGCGAGATTGAATGTTATGAAATTCTTTTCCATTACTAAATCAAACAGTAACTGTTACGAGAGCGTTGCTAATAACATAACAGCATTAGCCTAAAAACATTGGAAGCACTTACCAATGTGTATGTTGTTCAAACAATTCTAAAAGTATGGACAAGAGGCATTATTAATAAAAAGCATAATCCCAATGTCGAAATTTTGGAATGACAATTGGATTATACAACGTCTTGATGTTTCCTTCTCCATGATGAGCAAAGAGCCTTCAAGTCAAATGAGATTGCCTCAATCGCTAAACAAAACAAACTTAATAGCAAGTAGTCTTATCATGAAGTTTTGTTTGAAATTGTATTTTATTTTAACAAAAGCATTGCTTTTTAAGAGATACATTTACAAGTTGTGGGTAATTTATTTCTTACCAGCCTTGGCAGCAGCCTTGGTGACCTTACCGGCCTTGTCAACCTTTTCGACGGCCTTAATGACACCGACGGCAACGGTTTGACGCATATCACGGACGGCGAAACGACCGAGAGGAGGGTAGTCAGTGTAAGCTTCAACACACATGGGCTTGGAAGGAACCATCTTGACGATAGCAGAGTCACCGCTCTTGACAAACTTAGGTGCATCCTCGAGCTTCTTACCTTCAAGGATAGAGAAAAGTTAGAAATGTTTAAAGAAGAGGTAAAGAGGTCCATATGGATACCTCTTTACAGCCAAAATTTCGATTTAAAAAAAAATCGAAAAATTGACAACATTTTTAAAAAATTAAAACGAAGTTTAAACTTACCAGAACGACGGTCAATCTTTTCAATCAATTCAGAGAACTTACAGGCGATGTGAGCAGTGTGACAATCGAGGACAGGAGCGTAACCAGCACCAATTTGACCGGGGTGGTTCAAGATAATAACTTGAGCAGTGAAAGAACCGGCTTCCTTGGCGGGGTCATTCTTGGAGTCGGAACAGACGTTACCACGACGGATATCCTTGACGGAAACGTTCTTGACGTTGAAACCGACGTTGTCACCGGGGAGACCTTCAGTGAGGGTTTCGTGGTGCATTTCGACGGACTTAACTTCAGTGGTGACGGCAGCAGGAGCGAAAGTGACAACCATACCAGCCTTGATAACACCAGTTTCAACACGACCAACGGGAACAGTACCGATACCACCGATCTTGTAGACATCTTGGAGGGGAAGACGGAGAGGCTTGTCGGAAGGACGAACAGGGGGTTCGATGGCATCAATGGCTTCGAGGAGAGTCTTACCGGTCTTTTCACCAGCCTTGGTTTCCTTCTTCCATCCCTTGAACCAGGGCATGTTGGTAGATTCGTCCAACATGTTGTCACCGTGCCAGCCAGAAATGGGGACGAAGGGGACAGCCTTGGGGTTGAAACCGATCTTCTTGATGAAGGAGGAAACTTCCTTGACGATTTCAGTGTAACGGGCTTCGGACCACTTGGTGGTATCCATCTTGTTGATAGCAACGATCAATTGACGGACACCCAAGGTGAAGGCAAGAAGAGCGTGTTCACGGGTTTGACCATCCTTGGAGATACCAGCTTCGAATTCACCAGTACCACCAGCAATGATAAGAATAGCACAATCGGCTTGAGAAGTACCGGTAATCATGTTCTTGATGAAATCACGGTGACCGGGAGCATCAATAACGGTAACGTGGTACTTGGGGGTTTCGAACTTCCAGAGAGCAATATCGATGGTGATACCTCTTTCACGTTCAGCCTTAAGCTTGTCAAGAACCCAGGCGTACTTGAAGGAACCCTTACCGAGTTCAGCGGCTTCCTTTTCGAACTTTTCGATGGTACGCTTGTCAATACCACCACACTTGTAAATCAAGTGACCAGTGGTGGTAGACTTACCAGAATCGACGTGACCAATAACGACAACGTTAACGTGAGTCTTTTCCTTACCCATTTTGAACTATACATGTGAGAGTTAGTGTAAATGTCTTTATGCATGGATGTACACATCGATGGATGGATGGATGTATAGTTTACCTTTTAGTGGTTAGAAATTAAGGAGGGAACACAACAATTGTTTACTTTACAGAATTATTTAAACCAAAAAAATATCTATGCAAACACAGTAAAGAAAATCCGGGCCGGATCCTAAAGAGTCCGCTTCAATATTTTTTATTTATTTATCTAACCGTCAAATACAGAAGGGTCAATTTGGACTCCAAATTGTTTAAACATCTTTAAACTGAATTAGCCACTGTCATGATATAACTTGACTCTTACTGTCCTTACCTGCTCTTTCATTTTTTCGTCTAATATATCTTCCATTCCTCTTGCCTTCGATCCAAATATCAGCCTGTTTGATGCATCCCTGAATCTAACCAACCAGAAACTGAGTGTCATAACAAACAGAGTGAACTCGAAAACGATTGATCTCCAGCTAAGCCAGGTCCCTTTTTCGTTTGATATGCCTAGTACAGCCCATCTAGCCATGATATTTATGCGATTGATTGGGCTACCCACACTCTTGTTGTTTGCTCGAACAATATTCATATTTCTTGAAATGAAGATCAACTCTTTGGGGAATAGCTCTTGATCTCGCAAGAAGTTTTTGATCCGCTCTTTCATGTTTACTTGTAATTCATACATATCCTTCACATCAACATGTTGATCCAGGTGAAGCGCCTTCTTTTCAGAGAAAGGTCTTTGAAGTGTTATAGAAGCAAACATGTTGGCGTCATTGATGCCCCATTCTTTACATATCTCTGTCATTCTCGGCATATCTAGCATAAATAGTGCTTCCCAAAGTTTACAATATTCTTTTCGAAACCTTGAAAGTAATAGATGAGTTAGACAGTTTTCGTCTGGATAAAGAATATCTTTCTTACTTTTCGGATTCTTGTATATAAAGCCCATGATCTATCAGAATGACCTGAACTTGATTCTTTTTACTAGGATGCCGTCTCACCAAAACATTACCTGGATGTGGATCCGCTATATTCATTTTCTATGTGGTTCAGTTCAACCATAATAAGCAACTTAAATATACTGATTACATACCATGTACAAATCCACTACGGAATATTTGACTAGCAAATGCCTCTATTGTTGTCTTCATAGCCCTTACATAGTCTAAGCCTTTTTCTTCCAACTCTTCTTTCTTGGTTAACTGAATACCATCGACCCACTCACAAACTAGAACTCTTTTCGAACTGTATTCATGATATACTTTGGGTACGTAGACTTTATCTTTCAATGCCTTTTCACTTTGCAGATGGCGCCAAGCTTTTTGAGCATTTCTGTTGATATAAAAAAAGAAAAGAAGAAAGAAGGATGTTAAGGTACAACAGACTATAACCATCACTCCAAATTACCTTGCTTCGTTCTCAAAATCAGCTTCCATTCGCATATGCTTCTCAATGTAATTGCTAGACCAAGACAATGGCAAATCAAAGACATGCTCATATACTTTAAGGAGAATACGAAATGCAGCCAGATCCCCTTCCATTTGTTTCTGAATAGCAGGTTTTTGTATCTTTACTGCTACCACATCACCATTTTTTAACCTTGCTTTGTGTACCTGTGCAATAGATGCTGAAGCAACAGGTTTCATCTCAAACTCGGCAAATATTTCACTAGGATGTTTGCCATTGAAATCATCCATAAATACACGCTCCACAGCTTCAAAAGGAACAGCAGGCGCACTATCAAATAACTGTTTGGCCCGTATTTGGTAAGCGGCGGGTAAAATGGCAGCTTGAGTGCCAATGACTTGTCCAATTTTTATGTATAGACCACCATTTCTCTCAAAAACGTCAAAAATACGATTGGCTACCCTGGTATGCAATTGTTCGATGCGGTTTGTATCGTCGATAGAATGGCCGGGCTTAAAATTTAACTTGTAGTCGACAGCAAGTGCAACACCATTATAAAATGTACGAAAATTTCGAGAAAGCAGCTGCGCTTCGGTTCTCGAGTCATATGTATAAATTCCAGTTGTAAGTAAAGCACCGCTAAAGGCAAATCGAATTGTTTTTGAACGTGGAATAAAACTCCTGCTAATGAACGACATATAATAGGTTAGGGAATAATGCGTATATGCAGAAAAAAAAAAAGAAGGATTGAAATAAATGAAATGATTGAAATAAAGATTTATTCTCTTTTTTTCTTTTTTCTTGATCATCGAAGAATTTCATGCTAATGTTTGCTCTACGTCACTAAGTTGTTTCGCCGCAAATGATAATTAAAATCGATAGCCGCTTATACCCCACATTTTGTTCTTTTTTCTTTTCATTTTGTTCTTCTTATCAATGTTGGCTATGAGAAGGATACTTCCGCTAGCTTCTCGACAAAGTGCTACTCTCTTGCAACCGAGTCGCTTAGCAAAACCACTTGTTGGTTATTATAAGCAACCGTTTGCATACTATACAACAAAGACCTTACCTAAGCTTGCTGCAGTACCTGAGCAGTCAAGTATGTATTAGCTACAAAGTCATCATAAGATATTCTCTTATACTTTCTTTAGGTAGCTCTAACAGATCTACTGGTCCAGATAGTCATGATTCCACTAGGTAATATATGACAAAATAGGTAATTTTTTGATAGAAAAATAATATAACTGCATAGAGCAGCCGAAATTAAGGATGCGAAATTGATTTTTAATCAAGCTTGGAAGAATATTGAAGATCATTATGGAAGAGAGAATATCCATTTGCCTCGCGAATTTATTTTTCTGATGGGTGCACCTGGGTAAGTGTAAAAGGTAGAAGCCTATCCATTTCTTTTTTTTTGTTTTTACTGATAGGTCATGAATAGGTCAGGAAAAGGAACTCATACACCTTCCATATTACGTGCACGTGGTATCACTAACCCACCTATTTCAGTCTCTCAATTGCTACAGACGCCTGAATGCAAAGAGCTGATCAACCAAGGTCAAATGATTTCTGATCGTTATGTGATAGAGCTTCTGTTACATGCTATGCTTGATTGCGATCCATCTGTAGGTGTCTTGGTCGATGGATTTCCTAGAACAGATATTCAAGTTGAAGCATTAAGGCTACTGCATGACCGCATGACAGAGCTGAGACGAGAGTTCTGGCATACTGATAGAAGAGATCAGTTCCCGTAAGTATGAAGACATATCTGTTCTTCAGGAAGACTAAAAAAAGTGCATATAGTCGGCCTGTATTTCGCATTTGTGTCTTATATGTAGACGAAGAGATATCAGTTCAAAGACAGCTAGCGAGAGGTAGAATGATTCGTCAACATAACATCGAAGTCAAAAAGACAGGACAGGGTGTATTTTGGGATGAGCGAGTGACAGACAATGACGAGAATGTAAGCTGGAAAGAAACAAACGGGATTTTTTTTTCTTATCTTGCATTTGTTAGTTGATTCGCGAGCGCTACTCAATTTTTAAAGCACATTATGGCTCTCTTTTGAAACTATCCAAAATGTTTCCATTCCGTAAGATAATCAAGATAGAGATTGTATTGTATTACTGATTCATTTTGCCACTTAGATCTTATTAACGCAACAGGTTCAATCAAAGAAGTTTTGCAAATCATACTTAAAGAGTTTGAGTATCAGTCATCGTTGGAGTTGGATTCAGACACATATGATGCTATCTCGCATATCCCAGTTGCAACTCAGATTGGTATTCATGCACGCCAGGTAATTCATAAAAGGAGAGAGAATGAAAGATTATATGATTTACAGCCTTCTCCTTTGTTTTTTCGGATCTGATCGAACAGGATTTGATTAGTCGTCTAGAGCATTATCAAGATACAGAACCCAGCTTGTTACAGAAAGCTATTCAATTCATAGACAGCACTGTCATGCCCAAAATACATCGTCATGCTATTAGTGGCCATACAAATGTTAGAACGTAAGTTACAGTCGACAAAAGAAGAAAGAAACAACAGAGCTAACACCATCAAAACCAGTGAGGATCCAATGATGGGAAACGACCACTTTGCGGCTATTGTGATGGATGTGCTATCTGAACGTGGATATCACGTATCACTTGATCGCCGTATTCATCATGTTCCTGTACGCATAGACTTAAAAACAGGAAAGATCGAATTAGATACACACCACATTTATTTATTGACAGTTGAATATCCCAAGCATTATATACGTCCATTAGAGCAGAAATTCAATTAAAGTATGCTAGAGTGAACGATTGAATTTGGACGCTTTGGATGTATTAGTTAACTAGCCTGGAAAAAAAGCTCAAAAAGTGTCAGTTTATGAGATTTCAAAGTGTGAGGAAGTTTGAGAGGCACAAAAAAAGCACTGCTTTGTCTTTTTTCCAGAAAGGACATTTATTTTTGCTTGCCTGTTTCTAAAGAATACTGAGTGATCATATTGATTTTTGAGAGATTACGCTTGATAGTAGAAGATAGATAGTCAAAGAGGAGCTCTCACTCATTAGTTTATCTCAAAAGACTGAACAACAGAAGTCCATGTCCTTGAAAAAGAAAAAGGTGGCAAACGGACTGATTACTTTCGGTTTTTATGAATGCCACTCACATGACATAGACAAACATTGGGCTTTGATGTTACACTTGATTGCTGAACATTCCCTTTAAGCCTGCTTGCCTTTTTAGTCGACTCACCCAGTGGACATGCTACAGGAGAATTTGTACATATATTAAAATACTTTTTGGTTCAAGCGACAAAAGCTTTGCACACATAGAAAATATATTTTTGAAGCTTTTTGAAGTTCGTCAATTTTTCGAAATTTGAACTGGTGAGACATACAGAAGACTTGAAAATTGAAACAATTCAATGCCACCGCATTTCTACGCAGCAGTCTATGAGCTGATAAAGAGTGAGCTCCAGCTTTATCTTTTACAAGCTTCCTATGATAGTCTTGATGTGATAGAAATTACTACTTTCTGTACCTTCTTTTTAGAGCCATACCTCTTCTAAGAAAGCAGTAAGAATCAAAGCAACAAAAAAGAAAGGGAAGCCAGAAAGAGCTCTTCAAGAGTTACAACAATGAGTTCATTACAGATGAAGACGAAGATTGGAAGACAGCGAAAGCAAAGAAGAGGCTTATTGACTGAAATATCTTCTGGAAATATATAATACCTCCATGCGATTGATAATCTTATATAGTAGCCGCTTTATTTAAGAATGTACATATTCTTGAAAAATACACTCTTATATTGAGTGAATTCCTAAATCAAACACTCTCAAATCGAGTGACTACTGTAGTAAATGCAGGCTTCATAAACATAGTAGGCAAGAAGAATCCAAATTTTGACTAATACTCGAGTGATCAAGACAAAGTCAAACAATGTTTGCGAGTCCGAAGAATTAATTAAGAAATCGTGAGTTGTTGCTGGTGCTATATTTGTAAACTATCTGTTATTGTATCAATTGGAGAATGGTCAATAGCCTTCCATTGTATCTTATTCTTTGTGTTATAATCACTTTTCCACCCTTTCTGTACAAAGCAAGAACGCTTCTCAAGAAGTTAGAGAATGTGAAAGAAAGCTTTATCTTCAGTTTAAGGATTACGAAAGCCAAAGCGTCCAGATAATATTCATTAACGGCAAAGCAACATAAAGCACTGCTTAGGAGCAATATGATTGACAACAATGAGTCAAGGGCACTTTTTTTTTAAGTTTTTATCAGTATCGCAAAGAAAGTCGTTAGCTAAGCATGTTTCCGATTTGAAAACAAGTTCTTCTTCATAGTCTTTGTCTGTTGAAGACAAAGAACTGACAGAATCTTGGTTCATCAATTGCTCAGACGCTGATTAAGATCTAATTCTCTTAAACATAAGTTTCCTACCGAAGCAAACGTATATGCGTATCCTCAGCTGAACCCTAGATGTCTCCATCAAGCTCAAGGTAATGCGACTGACGAAAGATCATCGCGAAGAGTACATGCAATTCTCGAGTGCAAACTTGCAGTACCGTATAAAATCATGATGTAAATGCTGTCAAAATCATTCATTGCGTTTTCACACACCAACCAAAGTACAACATTACAAGACCATTCATCTTTCAAAGACTTAATTAAAAAGGTAATTATAGCATCTTTGTGATCCTCACAGTTGTAAGTAATTGATGATACAAACCGAAGCTGAAACAAATTAACATTTTTGTGTGTGAAAGCATTATACAGTGTAACGACTCAAACGAATGTGCAATTAGGGGTAAACGGTAAGTGCAATAAAAAAAAAGGCTATCCAAAACTGCCTGCCAAAAGAAACAAATATCGTAAAACGAAAAAGGACTCATTTGAATAGTATACTTTACTAGCTATTTTAATAAAAATGTATGGGGAATCAAGTAAGATGCAAGATATTAATGATCGTGGTGACTGGTACTTGCTTTTATTTCGCAGTTGGTTTGGGTATCCATGGTTGTTGCTATTTCATTTTCGAAAAAGGCTGGCATAAGTGATGATTGTTGATCTATTTTCTGGTCGACACACAAGCTCCAGAAGGCTGAGGAAATGATCGCCAATTGATCGGCTTGTGCGATGAAAAGTGAAAGTTCTTTCAAAGACATTGGTAATTGAATATGGGCAATTTCGACCATTGGATAGAAGCCATTCCTTGTACCCTCAGTCAAATAGAATGTTGCGTGATATCCTTATTCGACGTGATGATAATTGAACCAAAGGTGCTAATATGTCTCTTTTTTGTATTCAAAATAAAAAAAAACCAGAAAAATTTACCAACTACAAGAAACGACAGGACAAATTTGCTACGATAAGTGTCAATGGCGTTCTTTGATAAAAGTGCCAATCGCACTAAGTCTTTTCCGACTAGCTTGTGATTCAGCGCCTGGGATGCCGATTTCACTTCTCCATGTTCTAAAGTTTGCCCAATCTCCATGTCTGTCATCATACTGATTGTAAAATCAGGTCTAGCTAGTAACAATGACATCTCGCTCGATTTGCACTCGTCATTAGCAACAGAAGTCCTAAAGTACACGAAAATGACAAAAAAAAATTGAGCACAAGATTGACTGAGATATTCATCAAAACATGATATGCTTCCTAAGGCTTTCCAACAATGGATTGATAGCCGCAGTGATATATCTTGTAATCAACTCCAGTTCATCAACTTTCTGACCGATTGGCTCCAAAGGTAATTGTTTAAGTCTACGGGCAAATATTAATCGAAATATAATGAATAAACTCTATGACTTGAGTTCTTCCTTATTCGCCCTTACAGATTTCGAAAGCAAAATAATATCCTGATGTAGACATCGTTGCACGTCAAGAGATGCGGTTCGTCAATGATCGTTTTCACATAATGGCAGAATTCGCGAAATTTCTTTGTAATTTCGATGTTCTGAAAGACAAAATGGTTGTTGTCTAGTAACAAAAAAAGTCTAGCCTAACTTGATGATATCCTCAGGTGCAGTAATGATCCTAAAACAAATAAAATATAGAAAACCAAATCATTAGGTGCTCACAACCTTGGGCCGAATGCGTCAGGTCAAGTCGTTTGGTCATTGGACTTAGAAGATGTATGCCCAAATGTAGACACTGGGTCATGCTATGTTTAGATATAAGCCGAGTGCTGCACTTGATAGGCACTTGAGCCTGAAATTCTACTAAGATTATCTTTGAATTTTTCTCAGCAATACGCAAAAGGCGTCTCTTGCTGCATTCACCCGTTTTTTTGAGTCTTCCAGAACCTTTCTTTCGTCATCCTTAAGATCTGTTCCACCTCGCTCATACAGTTGACTTCTTGTAGCTTGGTTTTACTCAATGTTCTTGAACTTGGGTGTAAAATAATATTTTCATTTGTTAGCCAGTCCATACCAAGAATGATGGGTTCATTTTGCTCCTTCACTAAATACATATGAGCCGTGGAAGTGTAACCATTGTTGAATCCTCACTCGTCCTCTCATTTCGCTTCCCTGATTATTGGCTTTACCTTACAGAGCATATGGCGCTCGTTTAGCTGTGATATACGCTACTTTCTCGTCTTGTTTGTCTTCTTTTCAGGAACACCGGCATCAGTGTTGAACTTGTATTCAGCCCTCCGTTTTTGAGCTGCGTACTCGTTGACATGTGCAAGTCTGCAAGATTCATCATGAGTCAAGCCTTTCTCAAAAGCGTAATGCATGTGGGCCTCTCGTTGATAAGGAATATATTTCGTATACTCCGTAGCTCTATCTTCTCTGGTGCATTCTTCATGGTGGTGTCATGGCCTTCGGAAAGACCAGACATATCAACCTCTGTATGTTTTATGAGCTTCTGAAGGGTCTTCAGCTTTGTAAGGCGAAATAAAGGAATCTCATCAACTGTCATAGCCTCTCTCCCATCTTCATCGTACATGTGTTCTTGCCCATCCTCGTTATAGAATCTCAAGTCAGATGCTATCTCAAGTCTAAAGTAAAAACCAAATAACCAAATGTTGTTCAAGAAATCAACCAAATGAAGTCCACAAGTGGCCGATTGTGATTCGAAAAAAACAACCAATTGAGAGTCGAAAAAAGTGATCAATTGGTACCGAAAGCACTGTATCAGAAGCTATGCACCGAAACAATGTTATAGTAAAAACTCCAGCCCTTTCTGGATTAAAAGGGGGAACTGTCTCCATGCTTCTCCAATGACTCATCTTTTATATAAAAAGAAAAAGAAAAAGAACAAAGAACAAAGAACAAAGAACAAAGAACAAAGAACAAAGAACAAAGAACAAAGAACAAAGAACAAAGAACAAAGAACAAAGAACAAAGAACAAAGAACTAACAATTCACCTATCAAGCTTTCAAAGTACTTTGAGTATGTTTACCTAGCATTGTGGGAAATGAAGGTGAGTACAATAATCATGATGAACAAAACTCTCAGTTCTTATTGGCTGAACAAAGCAATCAAGATACACGTTGGTGATCAAATTAATGCCTTATAAGATTAAATCATAAACAAAAGCAACTATCACTCTGTCAACGTTCTTCCTGTAACATGCTTCAGATCACGCAAGAAAGAGCTTTGTTTTCCAAGAAATACATCTTCTACGAGCTGCATACTCTTCAAGAAATAAAAATTCATATTCTGTATAGGTTTCAATACTATTTTGTTCGTGTCACGCATGTTTACTTATTGGCCGAAAAAGTTCAAATTGACATTTAAGATCCAATCAGGTGAAATGTTTGCATATTGTAAACTCAGTAACATATACTTTATGTACGTGAAGTACATGTCAGATTCACACGCAAGTAACATTCAATCGAGAACTCCCATTATATTAGCCTCATCCTCTTTGTAACTTAGAATCTGTATTACTTTAAGATAATCAAATGCTTTTTTGTGCTTATGTTTTTCTTCTTTTTAGCTTTCATTTGAATACGTTTTTTATAGTTCAACCGGTTGCATCTTGATTGCTGAAGAACATATCATTATAAGGTTCTGTTCTGAGTGAAAATAAACTAGAAATAAGAAAGTGTAAAGAAATAAAGACAAGCAACTTCAAGTGTTGCGCCATCAATTTTAACAATTGCGCAACGATTTGATTGGAGCATACCATTTTTATTTTGTCCAAATCAAAAAAAATGTCGCAATGCTTTTTAGCGTTAGTCATCGAACATATGACAAACCAGCAAAAGATGGTAATTGTTAATTCCCCGCTAATTCAAACAACTTGAAGAAATGTAACAAAAGACCCTATAAATGGACAAAAGTGTATAGGATCGCGCAATCATTATAGTTCATTCGCAACAAGGTTGGGAAAGGATGTAAAAAGAAAATACGTATAAAAGCTAAATGATATTATATTGCTTTTTGCTTTACTCATTATAAGCATCAATTACTATGGCCCCTCCTAACACTGACATACTCACTCAAGAATTCGAAAAAGTTGATATTCGCGAACTTGCTCGCACGAAGGGACACTATCTCGTTTATCCTGAAAAAAAGGTAATTTTAAAAAAAAAGGATGTTTCTTTAACAATGCAAGCTGATATGTCCTTTTGAACAGTACCCTGAACTTGAACCTTTTGAACATAAAGACCCTGGCCACCTCGCTGACCCCAAGAAGGCCTCTATCTTTGACAATGCTGAAAAAGTAACCGACCTTACCCCTCACATTGGTACTGAAATCAGAGGTTTGCAGCTATCGCAATTGAACGATCAACAGAAGAACGATTTGGCTTTGTTGGTCGCTGAACGTGGTGTTGTATTCTTTAGAGATCAAGATATTGATGTTTACCAAGGTGTCGAGTTTGGAAAGCACTTTGGTCCTCTGTAAGTTAAACATGAAGAAAGAGAAAGGGAAAAGTAACTCATGATTGCTTTAGTCATGTTCATAACACTTTCGGACACCCTCCTGGACTCCCCGAAGTACATGTAGTTTACTTTGACTCGCAAACAAATGAACGTTACAAGTCTATTGGTGCTGTCAGCCTTGAACTTTCTCGTGCTGCTCAAGATGGATGGCATTCCGATGTAACCTATGAACTTCAACCTCCTGGTTTGACACTCTTAAAAATCGATACTTTACCACCTACAGGTGGTGACACCCTCTGGTCCTCTGGTTACGCAGCCTATGATAGACTATCTGCTCCTTTCAAAAAGTTCTTAGAAGGCTTGGAAGCAGTGCATGATGGTTATTACCAGGTAGAAGAAGCAAACCTTGCTAATCATGTTGTGCGTCGTAAGCGCTGGAGTGCCGTTCACCCTGTTGTCAGAACACACCCTGTTACAGGCTGGAAGTCCCTCTTTGTTCAAAAGGGCTTTACTAAATCAATTGTTGGTCTCTCTAAGCGTGAATCTGATGTTATCTTAAATCATCTTTTCGATCATGTCTCCGGTGGTGTTGATTTCCAAGTTCGCTTCAAGTGGGAAGAAAACAGCGTGGCTGTATGGGACAACCGTGTTACTAACCACAATGCTGTATTCGATTATCTTGATATTGGAAGACGTCATGGCTGGAGAATCACTCCTCAAGCAGAAGCACCTTATTTCGATCCTAACAGCAAGTCCAGAATTGAGGAAATCATCAAAAAAGCACAAGCTGAAGCTGAATCAAAGGAAGCCAAGCAATAATCCAAAAAATATATATATCACATTTCTCTTACGCATTAATTTCATTGTAACACTTTACATTTAGCTATCATCAAATTCTGTAAAATAAAATAAAAGCGTGTTTTAGCTTAATTTCATTCATGCACATTGAGATAAACAAATCGGTACCAAGTACAACAAAGCCCTCTCTCCTTTCTTTTTTTTAGCTTATGAAACAAAGTTTATTTCTGAGACGACATAGATTGACTGGCTGTAGTAGATCAGTGATGCTTCTTATACACAGTAATCTCAAAAGTATCTATGCCAGTTTTCAACCTTCTAAAAGGGAAATCATGCTTTATGAATTAGCTGCTCTTAAAAATTGAAATTTTATTTGCACCATCAATATACCTTTCTCTCTTTCTCTGTCTTCAGAAAATGAACAAACTTCCTATCGAAATAGTCTACCACATAACACCTTATCTGACCTATTCAGACAAGCTGAATCTATCGTGTGTTTGTCGAGAATGGTACAACCTTGTACGCAAAACATGTCTGTATACACATTTTACAATCAAAGACATGCAGCGTTTTGATACAGCTATCAGCGTTTTCAAGGAACATCCACGATTATGTTATCAAGCAAAAAGCATTCGGCTTACAAGAATGAACAACAAGTTCCAAGAAATACTTCAATTGCCCATACTTTTCCTCCATCTGACTCACTTTGCTTATCAGAGCTACAATCGACATTATGACAACGACTTGGAGCTTAACGAACAAGACATGAAGCCATGGAGAAGGCTAGAGTGCTATGAAGAAACCAACAAGAACTTGTTATTTATGCTGCTTTTGACAAACGTTGAATTTCCAGAATTAAGAAAGATCAAAATTGATTTCTGTATGAACTATAGCCACTGTGATGACCTATTCCGTCTAATGAAAAATGCACCTAATCTGGAACACCTTGAATTATCTTTTGCTACTGTCAATCTGGAGATGATGGAGATTCTTCATGATAACTTGCCTAGTTTGAAGACACTTATATTGTCTGATATCAAGGATGCGCCAAGCAATCTTGGCCTCACTTTTGAAACTCAACATCAAGCAGGAATGAGAACAGATGAGTCCAGCAACCGGCAATTGATTGATGGACAGCACCCTATATCCATTGATCCAGCTTCTGACATCACACATCTACAAATAACTGACATGATGGCGGTGAATGGCAATCACTGTATGCCGCTTCAGTGGATAGTATACATAGCTCTCAAATTACAAAGAGGCCATCCGTAAACGTATCAATGACAATCAGTTTATGGATCATTATAACACTGGCACTCGTTATATTCTGTCCAATTTGCAAAAGCTCGAAAGCTATGACTCTAATGTTCTATTGTTGAATGATGCATCAAGTCTGTTGACTCACTTGAAGAAAGTCAACTTGTCAAGTCAGATAATCGATCAATTATGCTATCTTACAAAATCACAGCACAGGGCAATCGCTTAGACATGTTATGATAAAGCATCTGGCGCTCATACCAAGCGTGGTTGACCACATAAAGCACTTTGAAAATTTAAAATCGCTTAGAATCGAAGGCAGTTCCAAAGAGCATCTATAGAGCTTGACACTATCTTGGCAAAAACTCGGCTGTTTAGAAGACTTGATGCTATCTGGTTACGATGTCCACTTGAGCCCTAAGAGCTCAAGAAG
This sequence comes from Choanephora cucurbitarum, assembly GCA_025331435.1. Classification (NCBI taxonomy): domain Eukaryota; kingdom Fungi; phylum Mucoromycota; class Mucoromycetes; order Mucorales; family Choanephoraceae; genus Choanephora; species Choanephora cucurbitarum. The sequence goes on from JAIWNI010000055.1 coordinate 93,044, forward strand.
ATGTTCCGAAGCTTTCAAATTAAAAAACACTGATATTGAAAAGAGTCTCATTATCTACAGATGTATTTGATAATGTGATAAATTTCATATCACAAACATGTTTACATTTGACCAAGATCATTTTACAAGGAAAGGTCATGAGAACACATCAGCAATTGATTACTCTCAACTTTCCTGAGCATCTGCTTAAATCGATGAATGTATCCAATATTGGCAACAGATTGTATAAAGTAGACAATGGTGTGTCAACAAAATGGTTCAGTTTTAATGGTCAAAAGTTGGAAGAAAAAAGAGCCATTTGAAGATTCGCATGTGTCCATTGTTCATAAAAGAATAACTCTCCATGGTACTAACTTGCCAAATTATTTTTAAACACTGGATAAAATGGTTGTCAATTAAACAATAAGCTTTTTTTTTTTTATGAAAAATAAGCGCGGAAAACAATCCTAGTATAATTACTTCTATTCGGGTCAATTCAATCATTTCATCTTTTTTTTTTCAATTTTTTTTTTGTTTGTTCAATTGCATGTCCTCTTCCAATAGCTCAAATGAGGACATTTATAGTACAGAAGAAGATGATATAGGATCTTCTTACTTGAAACGTATATGTGCAACCATTCGTCATTTAAAAAGGTAGACTAAAGCCACATCTTTCATATAGTAAAAACTTGCTTGTCCGAGAACGATTTAAGACGACAAGGCGCACATAATTCTCGGTTCCCTTTCATCAATAGATATTCCATGCCCAACTCTTACTATGATCCAGTTATCGACAGCACTAAACAATCCGATCATACCGAATACAATAGTGCGCACATCAACCACAAACAATTTCGAAAGTTACACAACACTCCCTCAACCTCGTATAGTATGAAAAGGAAAAAGAATAGAAAAAAAGATTTTAATATGCTTTCTTTCAAAGGCATGATCGACACAACCGAGTTCATAGTTGGTCAGGAATCAATGAAACATTACATCTACAAAGAGTCAAGCGTAATCATCCACAACCAACCATTGCAAGGCCTAACCAACCTTTTCATTCTGATAAGCATCAAAGTCCTCCGCATGGCAAAAAGTACGTCAAGGTAAGGCGGAAGAAGAAAGTGAAGGTGCACTGGCTTATTTAGGGGCTATAGATCAAGTCCAAAGTAAAGGCAAACAGACGCTTTGGACGTATTGTGTTGGCTCAGACGCTTTCTTTTGGTTGCACTGCTGCTGAAGTTCTCGCAAGTGTACCTATGACAACAAAAAATGTCGAAACTGAAGAACCAAAACAGCCTCTAGATGCCGTATGGGTCGTTCGCTTTAGTAAAGATGGAAAGTATATGGCGACTGCAGGTCAGAGCTGTATTATTAATGTTTGGAAGGTGTTGAGAGATACAACTCTCAGTGACAACATTCTATTAAAAGATATTATACCACATGAACAATCAATCAAAGTGTTTCATGATGCGCCTGTCCGTATCTATACAGGGCACACGTTTGATATTTTAGACTTGAGTTGGTCAAAGGTAATTGCGGATGATAAAGGAATGAAAAGGAAAATAACATAGTGTTATAGAACAACTTTCTGTTGTCCGCTTCAATGGACAACACTGTCAGGTAAAAAAAAAAAATAGATATGACTTCTTTTCTAGTTTTATTCACCTTGCTTGATGTCAGGCTGTGGCACGTATCACAAGCTACTTGCCTTTGTGCATTTAATCACCCAGACATAGTGACGAGTGTCCGTTTTCATCCAAAGGTAAAAACGATCTAAAGGTTACTTGGAGATAAATCAGCGCTGAAAAAGAGACACACCAAAATAATAGGATGATCGATTTTTTCTTTCTGGTTGTTTGGATAGTAGAGTAAGAATATGGAGTATTCCCGAAAAACGTGTTGCCTTTTGGAACGAACTTCCTAATGGGGATGCAATTACTGCTGCAGGGTTTACATCTGATGGACGATCTGTCTGTGTCGGTACTGACCAAGGCGATCTTTTGTTTTACGAAACGCAAGGACTAAGATACAACACACAAATCTCCGTCAAGAAGCGTCGGAAAAAGTATGGCAAGAAAGTAACAGGAATTGAGCCTATGCCTGGTATGCCAGCAGGTGAAGAACGCATTCTTGTGACCACAAACGACTCTCGAATCTGGATGATCAACATGAAAGACAAAAGTTGTGTATACATCTATAAAGGACTACAAAACGAAGCCATGCAAATCAAAGCATCGTTCAGTGATGATGGGCGATACATTATATCTGGATCAGAAGACGGTTGCGTCTATATGTGGTGTACAGACCAAGTCAGTTATTCTCCATTTCAACATTGGAAAGATCGCCATCATTTCCGTGCAGCAGCTAACCTGTACAGTCTAGGCGACCAGTTTGTTCATACAATGATGCAAAATGAATTAGACGGTTCATCTCCAAAGAGGACGTCGAGTTGGCTAAAGAAAGGCGAAAGGCGAGTGACTGATCGACTCAGAAGTCGGAACGAGCATTTTGATGCACATAGACATGCTGTTTCTGCAGCTGCTTTTGCGCCTCTGAGGACTCGTCAAATGTTAGCAAGGGCCGGTGGTGATATCATCTTGGAGCATACACCAGTATCTCTTCAGAATTCAGGAGGCAGTAGTCATATCGAGAAGGGTTCAAGACACGCCAGGAGGAATAGCAACAGTAGTTCTACTCATTCTACAGATGGTTATGAGGACATTCGCCAAGAAGCACGAGAACGTTTTACCTATCCAGAAAGTCAGATCCTTGTGTCTACTGATATCCATGGGGCAATCAAAGTATGGAGAATGGATTCAGGGTGCTATAGTAAATCACCAGACACTCTAGAGTTCAAGAATCAAAAAGTGGACAAACCTACCAAGAAGCGGTTGCTTACACGAATCTTATCCAAACTTAATCAATCATTGTAATTTTACTTTAGATAGAATTCAATCGATACCCTATTTATTTAACTTTTTCTAATGAGCGTCGCTCTCTTTTACTTTGTATAAAACTCAAGTGTTTCTTTGAAGAGAAAAAACCGTTGACCATAGAAAGCTTAGGCATGGAAGATACAGTGAGATGGAAAGAAAAGCGATGGGATGAGATAGAATAGGCTTTAACATTTGTATTGAATTCTTTCCTACAACATTTAGCTATTTGAGTGATCAATATTATGTTTATCAAAGCTGTTTTTTAAAAAAAAAAGGGGGAGAAGAACGATGACTTGATCAACTTCTGAGTGCCTTTTATCACAAGACAGCGAATGTCATTTTTTGCTCTGTAAGGTGACAGCTTTGCTGTGCATGCTCTGCTTAATGATGCTGATACATTCAAGGATTGTATCGACATAGTATTCATATTCACTGAAAGGTCCCAAGTCTATCCACAAGCCCAACTCGATTGTTTAACTTATAACACTATGGAAAGGATAGATGCTGTTATTGAAATTACAGATCATAACAGATCATAAAGCGACACCTTTTTTTTTATTTTTTTTCTTATTTTTTTACCCATAATGAATATCACAAGTGATGCTAGAGATAGATCAGCCGAGATCGATCGTTGTTTATCGATGATTGTGCCTTCGGCATCAGATGAATCCAAGTTTGTAGGCATGTTGATCCTGCCTAAACTGTTGGATCAAAACAAACCTGAGGATATCGAACGCGTCTTCAAAGGCATGAATTTCAAATTCATTGAACGTTTATTACGCAACAGTAAGTCAAGTGAATACGCATCCACTGTTGACTGATGTATTTTTTTTTTAAGATCAAACGATGGATGCACAAGTACCTGATCCTGTCCTGAAAGAGATCGCAGTCAATATCCTCAGTTGCTTTGCTCATTATGAGACATTGGCCAGTGAACCCGCCATGGCCGATCGTATTCCTGCTCTCTCTCGATTGTTGGTACCGAATCAGGTGTTGACAGAAGAGATCGTGATGATCTTGCTTCATGTGGCTGTCAAGAAAGAGGGACTTGTTCGCATGTTGGATCCAGACGTACTTAAGAATGTGTCTGAAGTGCTCTTTCAGACGGATCAGTCAGAGGAAAGAACGGCTTGTACTGAGCTTATGGTGTCAGTCTATCAGCGTGCCTGTAGCTTGGTATCGCAAGAAAAGATACCCAGTCTGGCCTCAGCCCTTAAATATTCGTTCAGTACCCTGTTGTCTATCTTATCCAACGCTCTAGATCAGGATCAAAAGTTAGTTAAATTCGAAGCATTGCATATCCTCAGTCAAGTATTGCCTGCTGCTTCACTTGAGGTAAGCACAATGCGATAGGTTTTTGATTGCATAATTAAGAAAGCATCTAGATGATGCAACAAGTGAAGAAAGAACAACCAGAGAAAAAGATAGAAGGTTGGCTGGATCATCTTCTGAAGGGCATTAGACAACTGTTGACCAGTAAATTACGTAACGTATCCATTCTATCCTGAAAGATAATAGACAAGTTAACCCTCACTATCCTTAGGTGATGAACAACGCGATAAGGTATTTACATTAGTGGCCTGTCTCTTACGTTATTTTGGTAACGATTGGCTCTTTCGATCCTTACAAGATACCAAATCAGCCAAACGTAAGAAAGAAAAGGCCACAACAGAGCATGGACCTGCTCATGAGGCATTCACGATAGCCAATTTCCCCGCCTTACTTGTCCATCTGGTCTCTATTGAAGCCAAGATTATGTTGGACGAGATCAACGATCGATTGACTCAGGAAGTGAGTGAAGGAAAGACGATTGTATCTTCAAAACAAGCACGACAGGAAGCCATGATCCCCATGTACTTTGAGATCCTAGAGGCTTCGTTAGAATACCTCTCATTCCACTGTGAATCGGACAAGATGGATCCAGAGATGTTGTTGAAGCTAAGGACCACTCTGTCTGATTTTATGGATGTAGTGATTGAATTACTCAAGTTAATGCAAGACACAAAAGAAGATCTAGAGGAAGATTTGATAGCACAAGCCTGTATTCGACTTGTGTCACTTTGGATGGCAGAAGAAGGTTATGAGATGCCATAAATAAAAGAGTGGTGTTTTATTTAGAGGGATCTATAGTGTGAATGACTTGCCTGCTGATTCTGTATGGTTATCTATCAACTGAGCCTACAATGATGTGGTCCAGTTCACGAAATAATGCGCGTTCATTCAAATGCCGCTCTTCTACCTTTAGGCTGACGTACCATGATTTTTTTTTTTGGCGCGTTCTTTTTTTTTTTTTTCTAAAAGCTATAAAAATGTCTACGCCTATGGATATTGATCCTCCAACAGACAATGCTACTGCTGTTGAAGAAGTCAAGGGAAAGGGAAAAGAAGAGAAGCCTCGTTTTGAAGTGAAGAAGGTATGTTCATCTTCCATCTGTAAAACATCATGCACTAACATCAAAAAAAAAAGTGGAATGCTGTTGCACTTTGGGCTTGGGGTAAACGATAGATGGTGATCAAAAGAAAATAGGAAACTGATCTGTAGTTATCCATTAGATATTGTGGTAGATAACTGTGCTATTTGTAGAAATCATATTATGGATTTATGTACAGTCTATAGATCTTTCTTGTTGAAAGTAATGTAACTGATATCATTCATAGGTATTGAATGTCAAGCCAATCAAGCTTCAGCTACATCAGAAGAATGTACTGTTGCATGGGGTATCTGTAACGTAAGTTAATAAAATCAAAAGGGATACAATCGACTTCTAAATTGTTTTTTTTTTAGCATGCATTTCACTTTCACTGTATATCACGTTGGTTAAAGAGTCGTCAAGTATGTCCTTTGGATAATCGTGAATGGGAATGGCAGAAATATGGTCGATAAATCAATACCCTATCTTTTATTATATAAAGTGATTAACCCCATATGCCAACATGATGCCAATCATACTCTGTTAGAGGGGGTTTTAATGAAAGTGGCAATGATTTCACTTTCCAGCCAGTGGGCAATTGAGGTCGTTTTGTCTTCTTTGGCTTGTGTTCTGTTTGTGATTGAAACCATTGGATGAGTTCAGGTGGTAAGATAGGTTGAGCTTTAATAAAGGATCATACAATGAGTTCAAAATAATAGATAGATAAGTAGTTTTTTTTTTTACCTGAATAAGGATCATAAGTCACATGACTGTAACGACACAACAGTTGGAATTCACAATAGCCTTGTTGTTGATAGAATCGACAAGGTGGTTTATTCATCTGTTCTTGAAGGAATTCATCTGGATCTGATGATTGTCAACTGTCTAACTCATTTCTCTATCTACTCTTTTACCTTTATACCAATCATAATGAAGTTTTCGATTGTTGATATGAACTGTACCTTCATTATGACTCTTTCGATTGGTTGGATTGTCAGGGAAAGTACACTGACAGAAATCACAAAAGTCTATGATAAGAAATGATGAGTGATGATAGATGTATTAGATTAGACAGTGACTGACAATTCCTAGGCATGCGAAAAAAAAAGAAAAAAAGAAAGAAAGAAAAAAAAATTGACAAGTAAACCAATCAAATCCTTCTATTTTAATACTCAGCCACTCATGATTTCATTCTATTGTTTATTAAAGACAACACGCTACTACTTTAATAATAAATGTATTTTATTATTTAAAAAAAGATGAGTTGAGTTGGCATAAGAAAAACTTCCCCCTCTAATTTTTGTTAGTAAAGATTAGATCATTGATTCGTTCATTTATTTAGTTTTGGGGGTAAAGATACTCTATGAGAGGGTGAATCCAAAGTCAGTGATTGGCACGTGAAAATAGCTGATTTAGAGTCAGGTTTCACATGGCAACCTTTTTCATCCATTTTTCCCCCAAAATTTTTTTTTTCTCTTTTCTTTCACTTTCTTTTCTTTTTTTTTTTTTTTAATCTACTATGACACACCATCAGAATTCACCCATGTCAATTACACAGCTTGTTCATTCATCTGCAGAAGAAGAAGATATCATCATTGAAGATCCTGATGTAAAGATAGCAGCAGAAGTATTAGGAGATATGGCACGATTATCCAATGGTAAGTTTAAACAAGACAACTATAGAATGTACTTACACAACTAGTTTAGAAACCAGAAGATCAGTCATCACATTACCACCACTCTCCAATCCATCAACCACCCCTAGTTCACCATTACCTACACCTACTGCAGCCTGCTTTAACCAAGATAATAGACTCTCATTCTCAAGTGAGGCTACTATGGTAGATGAAGATTATCAACGCTCATTAACTGCCAGACAACCTAATTTTATCAATCGAGTCTCTAATATCCCCTTGGTCAATTCAGCACTACGCGTCTATGAGAATTCAAAGAACTCTAGTTCAGTCATGAAATATGGCGCAGAAATGGTTGAATCATTGGCTGCTCCTATCTATGACAAATTTGGAAAGCCGGCCTTGTCCAATGTGGATGAATGGGGATGTAAACAACTAGATAAGGTACTATAGACTGAACTATTTTGATTTTTTTAACTTATTTTTTTCTATTTTAGTTAGAAGAGAAATACCCAAGCTATGTGACACCCATAAGAGAGACAAAAGAAGATGAATCAGAAGATGATGATGCTAAATCAGCCACCTTTGCACTCTCTCGAGCCTCTCTATTAGACTCTGAAGGTATTCGAAAACGTCGAGATTCACGCGATGATTTACGTAAGTTGATCTATTATTTTATCTATTCTATTTATTGACTTGACAATCAGATACCCATAAATCTCGTTCCCGTAATCCATCTCGATCTACTTCACCTCATCGTCCCTATGGCACACCTCATTACCCCTATCGTCATCCTCGCCAACAAGTCAGCCGTAGTAAATGGCATCAGATTGTCATGCATGCCTCTTCAGCAGCAGGCACCACAGCTGCTGTGATCAGTGAAGAAAGCATGAAGTGCCTTAAATACTGTCTCAGTTGGCTTCAATATGCCTCTCAACATATCATTCAACAACTCAGTCTCTTGCGTAACTTTGTCAGCATAAAAGAACAGGATGCACACACACTGGCTACGATTAAAAAGGAAATTGTCGATACATTACGCAAGGTGGTGGATGTGATATCAAGATATGCTGGCTCTGGTCTACCTGAACAAGCCAAGCTATCTGTCCGTGGCTTCATCCTGGCCTTACCGACACGATGGGCCATGCTCAATTCCTCCAAGACTGCCTCTCCTGCTCAATCTCCTGCATTAAAACCAATACAAGAAGATGTGCATGAGACATCTATCAGATTGATGAATTTTGGTAATGAATCACTTGAGATGATCAATTCAGTGGCCCTTGTCTTCTCAGATACCATTGACCGTGCTGAAATCTGGTTAAATCGTCTTCGTGTGGTAGGTGTTGCTGGTCATCGTAAGCCTGAACATCAAAATGATGAACCTATGGATTTGAGTTAATAACAAAGAAAAGCTGATTTCTTTTATGATACCATGATTTCTCTCTCACATTCCATCCTTTGTTTATACTGCAAGCTTATTGTTATCTATATTATTTACATAGATAGAAATCCCCCCCCCCCCTCTTTTTGTTACTCCCCCTCTCTCTCTCTATAAATATATATATAAAAAAATATCCATTTTTTTCTTTCTCTCTCTCTTTATCTACATAATGGTAGAAAGTGTCCAATGGTTACCTATGAAACAGAATAAAGTAGGTGGTCATCACCCTTTATTTCGTATGATGGCTTCAGATCAAGTATGTCTCTGTAAACCTCTGACATTGACAGAGAAACTATTTTATGAAAATATCTTACAGCATCAATCTCAATTAATACCCTATATTCCAAAATACCTGGGCTCATGTGTGCTTCATCCTATCCTAAAGAAACGGAATAAACAGTATCGTTCTACCTTTTGCTTTTCTGATCATCCTATAGAGATGGATATCCTTCTCTATACTCATCTGGACCAATGGACTGAATTCATCATTCTGGAAGACTTGACTTGGAAGATACATAAGCCTTGTCTGTTGGATCTCAAGATGGGTACAAGGCAACATGGTGTCTATGCTTGTTCTCAAAAGATGAACAGTCAGACACTCAAATGTGCTAATTCAACCAGTCAACAGTTAGGTGTTCGTATCTGTGGGATGCAGGTAAATTATATTTCTTATTGTTCCCTCTAAACACTATTCATCCATCATGTTTAAAGGTATTTAAGCGTTATCCAGTCGATACATTTGATTATCAAGATAAATATGCAGGGAGAAGGATGACAACACAAGACTCGTTTCAAGATGCCTTGTTTCATTTCTTACATGATGGTACCAGACTGTTGACAGAGTTGATCTCTTGTCTGATTCATAAGTTAGATAGGCTCTATTGCCTGATTCAAGCATTACCTGGCTATCGTTTCTATGGATCCAGTCTGCTTATACTCTATGATGGTTTTGGTGGCACAGAGATAGATGTCAGAATGATTGATTTTGCCAAATGTGTCACTCATCTTGAAGTGAATGAGAAACTAGACCATATGACTTATCCTCCGAGTTTACCAGCTAACCCAGACCATGGGTATTTAATAGGCTTGAAATCCATTCTCTGTGCAATAAACAACCTTCAGTCATTGCAGTAATGTTTTTATACAATAAATATGAGTGATAGACAGACGATCTTTAAGAGTGTCTTAGGGAGATCTTTAAAAAGAATCTTTTTTTAAAAGCCTGTTTATTTTAGGAATAGAAAGGTATAATCTTAACATAAGGGAGAAAGATGATTTATTATGCGAGGGATATGATTCTGTTTAGTTCATGGATTGAACCAACTTGTTGATGAAGTGTTCACGGTTACCAGTGTCACCACCTTCAATGAAGTTAAGCAACTTACGCTCTCTCCACATGTTGTTAGGGTTAGAGAGCTTGAAGGGCCAGAGAAAGTTGGAAGCTTCCTTGAAGTGAGGACCAACAGTGGCAATCTCATGAATCAGATCTTCAACACAGATGATGTTGTACTTGCCAAGGGCTTGTTCAATGACAGCGTTGTCATGGAGAGGAATACGTTGCTTGTTGACCTTACCGTAACCACGCTTGTAGATCAATTCACGAATGGTCTTCAGGTTAGGGTAACCATAGGCAACGTAAGGTTGGATCAATTGGAGCATTTCAGAGGTAGCCTTGTTGAGACGGACAAAGACACCGTTGTTGATCTGGAGGAGACGCAAGAGTTGGAGGACCTTACGAGGCTTAGGGGCAATGTTGTTGATACCACGCACACGGACGACAAAGACAAGCTTTTCTTGAGCAGGAACGTAGTAGTTACCTTCAGCCTTGGCTTGACGACGGAGACGGATTTCGTTAAGAGAGTTGGCCTTGTATTCGGCATGGTACTTGGCAGCACGCTTGAAGATATCACGTCTCTTGGCCATCTTGGTCTATATAAAAATGAATAAGTCATGTGTATTCTATACAAATTTTAAAAGCTTTCTTATAAAGAACGTCAGACCCGAAAGATGGTTAACTCATTTGGCAGCATCGAGTGCAATCTAGCCAATGGATGGGTATTACCCCAATTCATCACTCTTGTTCTTTATAGAAAGCAATGATAAAATAAACGAGCTTTACCTTACGAGCCTCAGCCTTTTGAGCAGAAGCCTTAGCAGCAGCATCGGCATCAGACTTTCTCTTCTTCAAAAGAGTTTCGGGGACAAGAACGTCATTAGCAGCAGGAACGTTGCTATAAAAAAAAGAAGAAAGTAAGTCATTTTTTTATAAAAGGAAACCCCGTTTTCCAATTCTTATAATGAAATAAGAAAGCTATTTTGGTTTGAATGAACCGAAAACAAAAGCATAGTAAAAAAAATGACATTGCATATAGTTTTCATGACAAGACAGAAAAGCCTAGTCACACACAATCTCTGTTAGGAGAAAGCCAGTTAACATGTCATTCAGTAAAAACAGTTCAAATAATCATGTAAAGATGAACCGTTTCTGAATATCAACACGAACTTTTTGTTTGTATTTCAAGGTATAATAAAGAGAAACTTTACTAAACCTCAACAACCTTTGACTCCACAGATGGAGAAAAAGTAAAGATGTTTTTGAAGAGACAGTGGTTCTTTTCTGTCTTTTGGATTAGAAAAGTATGAAAAGAAGCCACTGCATCATTCATGAAGACGCTTTTGTTTTCTTTTCTTTATGAAAAAAGAATTGAAAACTTACTAGGCAACCATAGTTCTAAAATGTAAAGTAAAAAGAAAAGAAGAGGAAAGAAGCAGGGATAAGCCCTGTTGTCCTTTTGAGAACGCGAGTAAAAAAAAATTTTTTTTTTAAACTATGATTTCGCAGTCCCTTTTTCTCTTGTCACATCACCTTTTTAAGAGTCAGCACTTCCCTCTCTCTTAAAGGGTATTACTAGAAGGACGTCTTTTTTTTTTTTTTTAAAAGCGAGAGGATATGCATTTTGGTTTACTTGAAATAGCTCGTTATTTGGGTATAGAACTATGCTGAGGTTTTTTTTTAAAAAAAAAAACTGTAGTGTTAGTCATTGTTCGACTTTAGAGTGTTTGATTTAAGGGTGACCATTCATTTGAATAAAAGTACGCTTCACGCGCTTAAAAAAAAACGCCCTTGAAGTATTTTGAGAGTGCGTATGGATATTCTTAAAACAAACCCAAGTCGGTTAAACTATAATGTAATGAGAATGAAGTTTTCTCAAGCTAGTATGATAACAAGAAGGTATTTTGTTCCTTTGTGACTAACGTGACAATCCTCTAAGTTGTCAAGAAAGAGTTGAAGTTATACTTTCTATAGTCTACTTTTAACTTGGGATATGATTACTATTAAAGTAAAGCATTTCATTTACTGTAACTTTGTATGAAAAATAAACTACTTTTTCAGAACCATAACAAACAAAAAAAGGAGGGGAGCAAAAGAGTATGTCAAATGGATTTTAATAGAAGGAAGGAGGAGACTAGTTATCGTAACTAGATTATATGCAGCCTATTACTTTTTTTTTTATTGTTATATTCAGTCCCTATCACAAAAGATAATCTATAAGAAAAAAAGAGGTGATATAGACTTAAACCTGATAGATTTCAAGGTTATCATCGATATGATTCTTCTTTAATGCCAGACTGATCTGTTCTTTTTCAGAATCGTATTGCGTGTAAAAGGCATTTGTAAAGGAGGAGCCCAAAATGAAATTCTTTTCAGACTCACTCTTACCAATATGAGTACGACACATCTCACAGCAGGAGTCTGTCTGTCTGAAATGGCTCCAGTAATGAGGAGGAAGAGTCACTTGGATATCGCCAAGTTGGATTCTAAAGGAGGACAATTGATCCATCAAACAACAAGGCACCATAAAAGTATTATCAGGTTCATCATAGGTAGCATACCAACGTTTTCTGAATTCTTCAGCTTAAAAAAAAATGAGTTATCTATGAATGTAGCCTTCTACCTTGTTCTTATTTTACCTTGTTTGTCAGGTAAACCAATGACATCAGTGGAAGTACTCAGAATGGCTTTGGCATGTTTATGAATGTGAAAGTTATTCTCAAATCCAGCATCACGAACAGGAACTGCCCAATCTTGGGAATTACCGCATTCATTATTTAAAGGGATAGGATGCAGTTTTCCCTCAATAGCATCATGATCCACTCCACCTAAAAAAAAGGAGAGAAGGGTAAACTTAAAGAAACCAATTTCTAGCATAGATTGGGAGCTTACCAATAATGAGGTAACCAGCAGGTATTTCTTTGTGATCATGTCGTTTTGCCAAATTGCCATAACCTCCAGGTGTGGTGACTTGATGCTTTGATGTCGATTTGGACTCTTGAGTTGAATGTGATGGCTTTGACTTTTCATGCGTGGATGATTGAGTGATGTTGGATTTGATCATCTCCTCTTTAGAGACAGAACCACTTTCAGAGAAACCAGGTTCGGACTGATGCGTGATGTACATCCCAAACTGTGCACTCTGAACACCAGCGCTCTGCTGATAGGCAATAGGAACAAAGCCAGATTCAGGGATGCTGCGTCTTTCATACCGTGCCACGTTCGATAGATTCACACTTCTGCCTAGACCGAGAAAGCCATCGAATCCTTGATCGAAATGGTTCATCAGGTAGGCACCACCTATAGGCATCTGGTCTACTTTGATGTCGCCAAATTTAAATGTATCCAGAAAGAGGCTGGTGTTGACGATGCCTTTGCCATAGTCCATTGTCAACAGCTGGTGAGCATCTCGGTAGGTGGTCGATAGTTTGGGCTTGAATGAACAACGGCCTTGACAGTTATCTGCCTGACAATCGATTGTACGGACCCATGTGAAGCCCTTTGAGGTATCGAATGCCAATATCAATTTCTGTGGGGGACTGCCGATCTCAACAAGGCCACCCAGCATGCCATTCTTGAGCTCTCTTGCTCCTGTGGTCACAAAATCGTGATGCCTCTTTTGATAGTAGAGAGGGATTTTCTGAACTGAATGAGCAGATGATAAAAGTACAAGTTGAGTGATGGCTGCGAATTCAACGATTGAGAACTTCATGATTAAATTAGCTGATAAGAGTGTGTTTGTGTCAGACAACAAAAGTAAATGATTTTTACAATTTTTTTTTTTAAAGTGAATCTACTCTACTTTTGCATACACTTTAAAGAAGAAAAAAGAAAAGTAAAAAAAAAAAAAAGAGAAGCCATACATGAACAATCTCTCAACTTATTCTCTCTGTTCTCCCCTCTTTTTGTCCACTACACTCCCTCCTCTACTTCCCACTCCTTTCTCCCTTCTCGAAATCCTCTTTATGCCTTTCTCCTCTCTTTACACTATGTTTACTCCTTAAAAAAAAAAGAGTAAAAAAGAAAAAAAGAAAAGAGTTCATTTAACATAGTCATAGATTGTATTCAATTGAAGTTTATTAGACGTGTGTCTATCATAAACAAGTAAAGTCGTGAACATTAAAAACCGTTCAATTGTTAACAACAAAAAGTGAGTTAAACTAAGGTGTCCCCCCCTCCTCCTTCTGTGGTTACTATATTAAGAATGCATAGCAAATGAATTTTTCTTTGGTTGTTCTAGATTTGTTCAAGCACTGAAGTTCTTCATTGTAAGCCCTTTGACTTTTTTTATTTTAGGAAAAAAAAAAAGAGGATACATACAATATCTTTATATAGAAAAAGAAATAATTACACAGTTACAGAAGACAAAAAAAAAAATCACACATACAAATAAAAAAAAAACAATCTAACTTATTCGTTCAAAGCCTTCTTAGCGAATTGAGGCAAGACGAAAGCAGCCTTGTGGATTTCAGAGTTGTAGTAACGCAAGAGCTTCTCTTCTTGTTCAGGAGTAAACTTACGAAGAGGTTCTCTAATGTTAGCTTCGGGGTCCTTGGAACACATGATGTGACCAATTTGGCCACTGGGATAAGTAGGAATACAGGTGTAAGCGTATTCGACTTGAGGGTAAAGGTTCTTACAGAAGTCCTTGACCTTTCTGATGAGAGGGAGGTGAAGCCACATACATTCACCTTGGGTAGAGAAGACACCCTTTTCGGTCAAAGCGTTCTTCAAGAGTTGGAAGAAATCAGGACCAAAGAGAGACTCGGCAGGACCATCGGGATCAGAAGAGTCAGTGATGATCACATCGTATTGGTTGAACTTGTCCTTCAAGAATTCGAAACCATCGCCGATGTGAAGAGTGACCTTGGGGTGTTCGAAACCGATGGACATGTTGGGAAGGTACTTCTTGGAGACACGGGGAACAGCTTCATCGATGTCGACAAGAGTGGCTTCTTCAACACATTCGTGCTTGACAACTTCACGGAGGACACCACCATCACCACCACCAATGACAAGAACCTATAAAGAAAAAATGAATATCATTGTGTTCCTCTCATCTGCTTTTTTTTAATACCTTCTTGGGACAAGGATGAGAGTTCATGGCAAGGTGAGTAATCATTTCTTGATAACTTTGATAATAGAATAAATAAAGATGACGGCAACCTTTCATATAGTCAATACTTACGAGAATTCATCACGTTCGGTGGCTTGAATGACACCATCGAGAACCAAGACATTACCATAGTTGGCAGATTGGAAGACGAGAACATCTTGGTATTGAGACTTTTCAACGTGAAGGATTTCTTCAACCTTGAGAGACATGGCTAAAAGAAATCAAATCAGTTTTCTATGCTTTCTTCTGATAGCCTCTCTTTTTTTTTTTTTTACCTTGACCGGGCCATTGGCTGTTCTTTTCCATGAACCAACCATCGTTGATGAGGGGGTGAGTGAGAGGTGCAGCCATTTTATGTGTTATTACTGTCTAATACGAAGAAAAGAAGAAGAAAAGAAACAAAATAGATGGTTTTATATCTTATCGAAAAAAAAAAGTTTTCTTTAGGGTTTTCATCTGTGACTTGTTATTTTTTTATTATTTGACCCAAAAGAAAAAGAAAACTTTCTGTTGTTCCCTTCTCTTCCATTAGACTGCACACCAAGAAAGAGAGAGAGAGAGAGATGGCACCAAAAAAAAAAAAAATTCAAATGGCGCACTTGGAAAATTCAGACTGCACTAACCCATTGCACACTTGAAAACCAGAGAGATCACACGTACACCAAACACTAGCAAAAATAAGCTTTCGAATTGTTTAAGAAAAAAGAGACAATGTTTTGACGATGCTGTAGATGAGACGGTCGAGATGGATGTCAATAGCGAATAATCTGATAACTTCAATACCTGACTGGATCTAGAACCACTTGAACGATTGGACATGAAGACTACCAACATCGTAGTCAGTGTGAATACACTAGACATTAGCGACAAGAAGAAGATTGCTTTTGTTCTTTTGCAGTTAGTCTAAAACAAAAGCTATAAGGTTTTTTGAGACTACAAAAGAACTAGGTATACCCAAGACACATGGGTTATTACTGATCTAAAAAAAAAAAAAAGAGGGAAGATAGAGCTTAAAGAAGGATTTGACAGCTTGAGTTAGCTCAAAAAGAGAGAGAGAGAGAGAGAGAGAATGAAAGTTGATCGGCTAAGAATGCTTAGTGTTGAGCACAAACACTTCTTGTTTCAGAAGTACAATGAAAACCCTAGAGCTACTTTGAATGAAACAATGGAAAATCTCATTATGCGCTAGAGAAGAGAAACTCTTTTACCACTATCTAGTGGACAACCAATTTGATGCAGACAGATATTGGCTCTCAACACAACTTGGCTTTTTCATCGACGAGTCAGCCTTTTCGGATCAACTTGAGCCGTACGATGGCTTTGTCTACAAAGGCTGTTCAGTCCAAGACAATTGCTATTTTGAGGTAGATAGCTTCGCAGGGTATTATTGGTGTTAAGATGAGAATGTCTTGCGAGCAAAGCTAAAAGAAAAGAATAATTACTGTCTCATTGTGAACAATGCTCCTATGCAACGTCTCAGATCAAATCGAAAAGTTGGTTGTCAACAGAGAATACGGGTGCGTTTCCGGTATAGTCTCCTGAGATTCACCCTATTCGACAGTTTTTGGTCTGTGGCTATGAAAGAAAAAGAGAAGAAGGGAGACTTTGATTTCGAGAACAGTGTCTATCTAGAGGTTCCTTTGTTGTAATTTAAAGCTACAAGTATGCTTGAATAAAGAGCTTTTTTCAAGATTGCATAGTCATCTAATTGATTCTTGAATGATACATGTTCCTTTTTTGAATCTCAAGACGAAAATGTATGCTTATAAAGAGGCCATTGAAAGCCTCATTGTATACCAAATGAGCCATTTCTCCTTATTATGACAAAGACATGAGCTCGAAAATAGGGTTTTAACCAATACAAGCAATGAATAACTGAGTTTCATTTAGAAAGGCTAAAATCAAACCCGCGTTCTTTCTTTTTTTCTTTTTCTTTCTATCTCTCTTCAATATACACTAACAACAATGGATTCCGATGACGATCTTGACTGTCCTCTCTGTATGGAGGAGTTCGATATTGCTGACCGCAACTTCAAGCCTTGTCCCTGTGGCTATCAGGTGAATACCTTTTCTTGGTATAAATGAGAAGCACGACTTATAAAAAAGCCTATACTAGATCTGTCGTTTTTGTTGGCATCATATCAAAGAGAACCTGAATGGACGCTGTCCTGCCTGGTAAATATCTTCTTCTATAAAGAGAACAAACAAACTAAATTTGATTGTCATCAAGTCGTCGAGAATATTCTGAAGAAATGGTTGAATTTCAACCAGTGAGTGCAGACGAGTAATGTATTTGTTTGATTTTGTTCATGAGTGAAGTTACTTATCGTTCTATAGACTTCAGCGTATTCGAAGAGAAAAGCGCGAAAAGGAAAGGCAGCAGAAAGATATGGAATCTGCCAATCGACGTCACTTGTCAAGCATGCGAGTAGTCCAAAAGAATTTAGTTTACATTATTGGTCTACATCCACGTTTGGCTACTGAAGAGGTAAGAAAACAGAAGGAGAGAGGTACATAAGCTTACGTGTCTTTAAAACCTACAAGGTGATTCGCTCTCATGACTTCTTTGGTCAATTTGGTAAAGTCTCTAAAGTAGTCATCAACAAGCGTCCTTCATTGCCTGCTTCGCAAGTCACATCTCAACCAAGTGCTGCTGTCTATGTAACTTACTTTAGAAAAGATGATGCGGCAAAAGCCATTGCTGCAGTAGATGGTAGTGTGATTGCTGATAGAGTAGTAAGGTAAATTAGATGTACAAAACTGTTTCAAGACAAACACAAATTGACATTCTTTTTTTTTTTAATAGAGCTTCTTATGGTACCACCAAATACTGCACTTATTACTTGCGTAACATGACATGTCCAAATCCTAATTGTCTATATTTGCATGAACAAGGTGAAGATATTGACACTATCTCTAAAGAGGAATTGGCTACAGGGTAAAGTAAAGCAATGCTAACGATAAACACTATATTCATTAATACCCTGAATAGTAAACATCATATGCGTGATATGCTATCTGTAGATGAAGAAGAAAACAACAAGACACATACAGACTCCATGGTCACGATGGCCCCTTCTACTTCATCCACTTCTTCACATAGACCTATCCTCTCCAATGACGATTTTCCTGCTGTCTCATCTTTATCTAAGAAAGGAACAGACGATTCAGCCTTACCTGCTTCTGCTTCTTGGGCTAAAGTGGGCAACACAAACAGCACACCTTCAACACCCATCATGTCTGTTTCTGATGCATTTGGTCCTAGTTTGTCAGATGCTGTGGCAGCTTCACAACAGAAAGCACAATTCCCTCCTATGCCAAAACGCAAGAGCGAAAAGAAGAAGCGCAAGGAGCAACAGCAACAACAGCAACAACAACACCAGCAACAACAATCAGATCAACCAAAAGATCAGTTACAAGAGCATGGAGAGCAACAACAAGAGGAAGAAAAGAAAGTACAACCAAAGACAGAACCTGAATCGTCTAATAGCCTACACGATCCATCAGCTCCACCATCACCTACACAACCACAAGAGACACTAGCTTCTCCAATGGAGTCCTCCATATTCAATCAAGGATTAACAGGATTTGTGTTAGGTCAAGCCTATCGCGAAGTATGCCCCTTACCCACAGAAGCGAGATTTGAGCAACAGCACGAAGAAGGTGAACTGATTCTAGGCGTCTCTGCCTTACTGTTAGATGACGACAAGGCACATGCACCTACACCTGCACAAAAGAACCTTGAGACAATTCAATCAGCCAGTATGAGCTACGGCACACATCCTTCTGTCATTGATTTCTTGACTTATTCTACACCTACACCCAAATACACAGGGCTCTTTAATCCCTTTTCGCACATGAATATCTTGACTGGACAATCTGGAAACAAAGCGGCTTTGAATGCTCTATTAAACGGTAGTAGTGGAAGTCATGCTCCTGGTTTAGATTCACCTATTCGACGTCATTCAAGATTTGGATTTGCTCAAGCATAATGTTTTTTTTTCTCTTGTTAATAAATAATATACATATAAAGGATTTAAACAAGTTTTATGGTAGCTTATTTTAATAAAAGCTTGAGCGTCTCTTCCTCTATCAATTGTTTGGATTAAAAATAGGGCTTGTCGATCTCTTTTCTTGCAGTGATCAGCATCTTGATTTGCGTAAGTTTTTGATATGTTGCTGCATAGTTAAATTTGATGTTTGGCTATTTAAGAGAAGAAGAAGAAAAAAGGAGGAGAAGCAATAACTGGTTCTACATTAGCTTGATTGATAGATTAGTTACAGCAAACTAAATCAATTGGTTTCAACTTGTTTTCTTTCTTTCGCTTCTTATCACTGTTGCTTCAAGAATAGCCAAACTACATCTGATGCAACTCTTTCTTTCAAGAGTAAATCAACTAGCTTTTATGTTACCATTAACAACTGCTGATTTGACATATAAAACTGCCCTTCTAAAATTTAATATTCTGTAAATTCGGTTCTTTTTTTAGTAGCAATCAACTGAATTAGGTGTAAATTAACACCCAAAAACAGAAACTATATAGACTAAACAACGCAAGAGTAGTACAGCAAAACACATCAAGTCTTTAAACAAGCAAATACACTGAAATCTCTAGAAGGTAATTGATTTGTTCCATAGCAAATATTTACCGAGTTTTCTCTTTCTCAGAGTGAATATTTGATTTCATGCGTTGTTAGGCTATACCAAATATTTGTTATTAGGCATAATCAAAGGAGAACATATCTGCAAAGTTACTTTACAATTTGATTTCAACCTATTTCTATACATGTCTACATTCAAAAAAGACCAATTGCCTGGACTTAAAAGGCCCTAATTATTCTTTTTTTGGAATTGAGTATCCGCTGATTGATTTAAATTCTCCAATGGCGGCCTTATACGCTCATCTTTTTCCATTAAACACTCTTTTTTTTCTCTCTCTCTCTTTCGAGTGTACTTTTTCTTTTTTTTCTACTATTAAAGATGATCAAGAACATTGGCAAGTTTAAACAGGTAAAGGCTAGAGAAAATAAAGGAGAAGGGCATCAGATTTTTTTTCTTGCCTTTGGGATCTTTGATCTATCTATGAGCAGTGGGACTGATTTCCTTAAATCATAGTGGACCGAAGAGAAATTAGGCAACGCCAAAATCACCTTGCAGACTGAAGATTTTCAACGTCTTGAGGTTGAAACAGAAAGAAAGCGTATTGCTTATGAAAAGCTACATGCTTCAGCTGTACTTTTGCAGTCGCAGTTAGTCAAGAGAAAGATCTCTCCAGAAGACAACAAATCCAAAAGACTACCTAACGATATGGTGGGTGTCTGTATGACCAACTATGGAAATGAATTTACTGATGATGCTGCTTTGGGTAAGGAGCTCAAAAAGAAATAGGGGGGGAGACATTTTCGGTGAATGACTTATGCTTTTTTTTTTAGGTGTTGCCAGTATCAATTTCGGTCAAGCACAATCTAAATTAGCTTCTCTTCAAGAGGAATATGCAGACTCTATGAAGAGTATCTATTTAGAGAAATTAGATGATGGTTTGACTCAATTTAAAGAATACCAACAACTCCGAAAGAAACTGGAATCACGTCGACTTGACTATGATTCAAAGTTGGGTCGTTTACAAAAATCTAAAAAGGAAAAACCAGAACTAGAGCAAGAGATGCAAGCAGCCAAACTGAAGTATGAAGATTCAGAGTATGATGTGATTCAAAAGATGGCTGCTTTACAAGAGTTTGAGGTAAGTACATGTAAGAAAAAAAAAGGTGAGACCAATGTTGAGATTAAACTGTTTTGTTTAAAGGACGTTCACTGTGAAGCACTTGAACATTTGCTGGATATTCAAATGAACTATCTTTCCCGATCTCTGGAAGTGCTATCAGATGTAAAGAACAATTGGGGTGCTCGTCAAAACGGTGCTACTCCCAGACGTATGACAGAACTCTCTCGTTCACCAAGTAACCATTCAGGTGATGAAAATGGTCCAATGAACGGGTTGCGATCACCAGCAGTAACACCAAGAAAATATTCAGTTGGAAGCAATCGAAGTGGTAGTTATGACAACACCCTCACTCCTCCACCCATGGCTCTAAGCAATTCAAACACTACTCGACGCATGCCTCCTCCTTCTCGAACTAATTCAAATTTCAGTGAAGAAGCACCTCGATCAGTACCTCCTGTTTTACCTAGAAGACAATGTAAGCCCTTTTTTTTTCTATTTGTGTTTTTTTTACTGAAATAAGAAAATGTAGCACAAACTGTTGAAGCACCAATCAAAAATCAAAGAAAAGCAGCCTATGAATTCGATGGAGAAAACGCAGATGAGCTTTCTTTCCATGTGGGTGATATCATACAGGTAGTTGAAGAGGTAGATGAAGGATGGTGGCTAGGTGAAGTGATTGAACCAAACGGTTCTGTTCGTCGCGGTATATTCCCTGTCAATTATACAGAAGCTGTCAGTCATAGTGCTGGTCCACCTATGCCTGCTAGACCTGTATTGGCATCTCCTCATTATGAAGAGCCCGAAGATCTGAATGCATCTCCTTTCCATGACCGCAGTACAAACAATGGATTTTCATATATCCGTCCTAACAACAGTCAGCCAAGCCGAACTGTGTCTTCTAGTACAATCTCTCCAGCCAGTTCACCTATACCACAGCATAAGATGGTTGCTTCCAGCAAGAGAGCACCTCCACCTCCACCTTCCTCTAGACCTTCTATCAATAATTCGAGAAGCTCATCTACATCTAATATGAAACCGATCCGTACAGGGCCCTCAACACCACAACTTCATGTTACTCAAACAGATAATTACTTTGATAATAGCCATAGTAGCACTTCTTGTCAAGAATGTGGTTGTGTCGACTATTCAGCTAATGTCTTTAAAAAGGGCCACTGTAATAACTGCTTCCACAAACATTAAAGAAAAAAAAACTGTACACATGTTTAAATGTAATACAATGTGTTCCATCAACACAGACTGTCCTCTTCTTTCTTCTCTATGTAATTTTGTATACATTTCTTTGTTTGACTCAGATTGAAAGTAACATTCCTTTTTCTTACCTTGATCTCATAATTGTGCTTGAATGACCACTAAGCATATATATACAAAACAAGCGTGCAAGTCTAAAGTAACGAAAAGACTCATGAGACACACAATTGAATGTCCTAGTGATTTTTAGTACTGTGAAATGTTACAAACATTAGAGTGTTTTTTAGGGACTTTTTTTTTCTGATCTTCAAGAAATGGATCTATAAGAAGAGAGAGAGAGAGAAAGAAAAAGAAAAAGAGATATGTTCAATAAGACCCATTCATTCTTCTAAGCTAATATTCATAGTCTTGCTTTATTCTGTTGATCATTTGGTCTTGATGTTGCCTATGACTCCTCTTCATGAATGCAGTAGATAGTATGCAACAGGCAAGATTGATAATGACCTCATAGCCACTAAAGAAGACTTGGCAGTGTTATGCAAATCAGTTTCTTTCATTTTATATCAAAGGTTCTTTTGTTGAAGACAAGATGAGAGTCTTTTCTTTCTTCTTTCGATTCTTTTAGTTGTGTCAGGCCGATGACGATTTTGTGTCATGGTAAAATATTGCCTTTGTTATAGTCTAAGCTATTCTCGAACGATGAACAATTCGCTTTAGATCCTTATGACTCTTTTTTTTTTGGACTGCAGAGTGATAGTGATAGAAGAATGATCAAAAAGAAGAATCATTATGCTGTATGCTTGTTTAGCTCGAACTTGCTTATCAGGCAAGTTAGGTCGTTTGGGGCTCACGTGCATGTTCTTGCATCGCTCCTCCTCACATCTATTATTATTCTACGTTTAAGAAAAAAAAAAAAGAAAAGTGATTTGTAAAGCATAATGAAAGAAAAAAGCAATCAAATAGATGTGTATCTCATTGACACAAGTGTGTAACTTATAACCACTTTGTGCGTGTTCTATTTGATTCTATATTCTTCCACTTGTAACCAGAGTAAATCTCTTGTAGACTGATAATGTGTTCATTGTTTAGTCCATGAACAACCGGTATCACTACAAACAGTGAGAAAAGAGCAAGAGGCTAAAATGCAAGCCTATGCATCTCTCTCTTTCTTTCTCTCTTAATAAGAAGTCTATTTGAGTACACTAAATTCTCAGGGCCTGCAGAAATAACAGTCCTTCTAAAGTGACATGACCTATGACTAGAGGAAATAAGTAACACACACATATTTAGTTATTCTATGGATATTTATCAAGTTGAATTGGAACCCTATGTATAAGAAGAATGCAAGCGATGAACCCCTCTTTCATCTTCAGTTTTATACACAAATAAAAGTGTTGAGATGGCTGGTACACATCGAATGTTACCTCATGCAAGCTTCTAGAAACAACTTCTTTTTTTTGTGCATAATTCTTTTTCGTATACATCAAGAATTGTATATCCAATAGAGTAGTCTAGAAGCCTTTTTTTTTTGTCGTAAATTCCTTTCTGGCTTGATTATTTTGAGAGGCCAAGGAGTGAGGAGAGGGGGGGGGGGGGGTAACGATAAACACACACACAAAAGTTCTTTTTTTAAATTGTGTTTCAAGACATTACCATCGTAGCATTTAACCCTTTAAAAAAAACTCTATTTTCTTTATTTATTGAAAAAAAAAAAAATAGGACTTAATTAGAAAGACTCCAAAAATTAGCTTCTTTTTTTTTTTCCTTCACCAAAAAAAAATACGCCAATTTAAATGAAGAGCCATTGAGTAACCAAGATCTTAAAAGCAAAAATTGCCAAACAGTTTATAGTTTACGCGAGTCGATATGATTGACGATAAAGAATAGGTGCAAAAAAATTTTTTTCCACTTTTAATATTTACAAAATATTGTTATAATAATACAGAAAGAGCAAGCTTAATATCTTGGGTGTCTATCAGGGCGTGTTGATGGACGAGATGAAAGTGATGGTCTGATGGTAAGAGGATATCTTGGATATGAATTAATGTTTATGTTCGTATTGGAGTTCATGATGATGCGACGAGGCTAATGATAATAAAGTGGGGTCAGTCTAACAGTTACATAGAAAAAAAAAAAGATATAAATAGTTACCATAGCGTGTGATGCAAGTTGTGATGAGGATGCAGACGATAATGGTAAACGGTTATTATAGGCATAACGGTTATCACCATTATAAAATCTATTACGGTCATGGTAGTTGTTGTATCGAGAAATTGGTCTATTAAAATCAGAATGACTTATGCTTCGTGATCGGGCAATGATAGGCCTTGTCTTTGTGATAGAGCCATCTCTACTTTGAGACCTTGATCTCTCTATTGATGGAGAAAAGGGAGGCTTTGTTGAAGAAGAAGGAGGAGCAGGAGAGGAAGGAGTAGGAGGAGGGCTGGTAGGAGTTGTTGCATTTGTCTTTGGCTGCGACAGTAAATCCTTCATGGCTTGGAAAAGCTTATGCTTCTCTTCTTTTAGCAGTTTGATCTTCTCGCGAATTTCTTCTGGTGATAGTGTAGGTATTAATAGATTATTTGGCTTGGAGTCATTCGATAGTACAGGGGATGGAGGTGAGTCCGGTAAGGTGGCAGTGGGTGAGTGTAAGCCTAATAAAGACTCTTCCATAGAGACCAGCTCTTCTTCTTCAAAAGAACAAGTTTCAATAGGAGGAGATGGAAGGCCGTTATCGAGATGAAGGTAAGGAAGTTTTTTATCCATATCATGTTTTGTGGCAGGAGGAGTAGGAAGAGGAACAGTTTGTCGAGTTTCATTACGTTGTTTTACACGTTGCATGATAGTACAACGGATAGCGTTCATATTGGTAGGAGGGTGGAATTCGTAATGTTGGGTTGCCATGATAATAGAAAAGAAAAAGAGAAAAAAAATGGTAAGAGGAAGAAAAAAAGAAATGAAAGAAAGAGAGGGAAAAATCCCTCTATTTATTTCAAAATGAGAATTGCACAAACTTAGGTATATAAAAATACATACAGAGCCAAAAAAAAAAAGAGAGAGAACAGAGTCAGATTTTGATTATTTTGGGGGATAGGTATCACACATGCATTCGATCTCAGCAACAAATCAAGCTTTACCAAATTCGCTTACTTTATTTTATTTTTGCTTAATCGCATATTTCTCTCTCTCTCTCTCTTTCACTCCTTCCTTCTCTAAATGTATGTCATTGATCCCCTCTTTAAATGCATACCTGCCATTTGTATCTCTTAGATAGTTAAATGAAATTTCAAATGACTGCAGATTAAGCTCAAAAATAATTTAATTTTCTCTCTTTAATACAAATAACACTAATACAAATTGAGAAACCACTCAACAACCTCTTTAGGCAAGTGGTGTTACACTGGCTAATTATAACCCCGCATAAGTGGTGGGCGAGATAAAACTCTAACCTGTAGCTTATATTGTAGACTATACGCGCTAATATATACGCGCTTCTAAATCAAAATAAACTTTTTTCTCCCTCTTTCTTTACTCCTGAACAACATCTCGACATCCGCTTGTAGAGATCTCACTTGAACTTATGTAAAGTACAAGATGCTTCTTTCAGACTAAAAAAAAGACGGTCATCAAACAATTGACTTACGACATGGGAAAACCAAGTAATTGTCTCATCAGCTCATGAGATAACCCACTTGTCATCTCTATTTAGAAAGGGGTTTCTAAAAGAACAAACTATTCCTCTATCAGAGGAATCTTTCTCCTTTTATCTGAATGGCAACGAGAAACGAGACTTGTATGGTTGGCGCGATTATCCGATACGCCCAGATTATATCCCGCCAATTCTTTTCGGCTTTCTTGTTCGGGAATATTGCGTTTGTTGAGATATTCATCAATCGGTTTGAAAGTCTTTATAGATATAAGCTTTTTCTTTTTTGCCCGAGTTATTCTTTGTTATGAATGCAATAACAAAGATATAGAGTAGATTTGATTGGACAATGAAAGTTGCTTATTTTTCTAACAAACGTATCGCTTTATTCTTTTTCTTCACCAACAAAGCGCATTTTAAACATGTACGCGATTGAGATACAACACGACTACTCGTTTTTTCATTGGATAGTTATACATATAACAGATTGATTCTCTTGTACTCAAAACAAAAGAAATAAACAAGTGCCCTCTCACAAAGACCAATAAGCAATTGAACGACTAAATCGAATAAGGAGCGTAAATATAACAACAGACTTTATCTCTTGAGATAGCAAAGCCTGTCTTTACACTTGACATTGGTGCTGCTGTATAGGTCAATCTGGCAGCCATGATTTAGGTAGAGTGAGTAAAGAAAGAGAAAAGAAAATAAGGAGAGGATAGAGGGCTTTTGTTTTCGAGCATGTGATCTGATACAAATAGTACAAGGAGGTGTTCATAACAAAAGAAACCCTTACACAGCAGGCATCAAAACCATATAGCCCATATAGTCACTCTTGAGAAAGTTGTCTCTTAATTGTTGTGAGTCGCTCTCTAGACACACAGTCTTGTTGATGTCTTACAAAACAGGCATTCAGTCAAAAGCTTGGATAACACGAACAGCATCAAAATGGCAAACTGCATTATGGGTTTGATTGTTACAAGTCGAAACGTTACAATAAAAATATTATGAGAATTTAGAAAGAATTGCTCTAAGACCGTCTCCTTCAAAGATCTTTTCAGTCGACTTGTACAGCAAGCGACCAGAAGATATATGGAAGGGCTTAGTTAAGATAAATTTAATACTGTTTGAAAAGAACAGGCAGCCTGTTCTAATAGCATCATCCGATTTGTATACCCTTGTAGTTGCACATGGTTATTAGCCGTATCTGCCAATAAGCACGGGATTACTCTCACTTTTTCTCTTGTAGTGTGGAGACAGAAACTTATCTGTCATTTGTAGAGAGACATAACGTCTTTAGGATTATTTTCATTTTGTTTAAGGATATAATAAAAATTTAGATTGACCGCGAAACCTTTTACTCAGTCATTTAAGATAGGAGTGAAAAGGTATTATGAAGTCAAGCGAATCATTCTTGTTTTGTTCAGGAAAAGATATACCGATTATTCAGCAAACTTGCAAAAGCAAAACTTGATAATATGAAGTATAAAGAAGAAGAAAAATTGGCCATATTCACCTTGAATTTATAGACAGTGGAAAAAAATTTTTTTTTTTTTAATTGACGATAACTGTGGCTTTTAATTGCTTCTTTACATAAGCCTAGCTATTCTGTAGGACTAACAAAAAAAAAGCCTTTCTTTGTATCAAAAAAGAAAAGAGTGGCTCTAATATCATCAACTAGTGTAGTTCATGCCAGAATGAGCTAGAAAAAGTAACCTTAAGGAAGTCTTACCTTACGTCCTAATTCACTATAGCAGTAAGAATACCATTTCTGTTCCATGCTAAAAAGGACACCATATCTTGGCTCCAAAGAAACAGTATTCAAAGCGATTTACAAACTTCCTTAACGCCGCTCTTCTGGTTCAGAAGAAATGCACTGTCATCAATTCCATAACATAGGGAAACACAATTTGATAGGAATCAATCGTCTTTATTTTTCCTAAACTTTATCTGGTGAAGCGATCGTGTTTTTTTTTTGAAAAAACTCCACTGTTCTAGATGTAATCAATTTCTATTTTCAAAAACAGAAAGAAGAAATGCTTGTTTTGTTCTCTATAAGCAATAAATCTCAAGCCAGAAGGGTATCTATGTATTGGTTCTTAGTTTGATTTAATCTTTGCCAAATCATAATAAGAAGCAGGAGGCGGGTATGGTCCTTGAGTGATTAAGCGAAATGCTTGAAGTAGAAGACGACCCACTTTCTTTCCTTTTTGATTCTTAGGAGGAGGATCGGTTTCTTCTTCCGGTATATGCTCTTCTAACCATGGATGCGATTGCACGCTATTAAGTGAGACACGGCTATGTCTTGGCGACAACATTTTCTGTATGAGATCTTTAGCATCTAGATAAACAAATGAGATAAACTATGCGAAAAAGTGTAAGTTATTCTAAAGAAACCTTCTGAGATTTGTTTGGGTATATCTAGATTGGCCATCGCCATTCTTTTAAAAAGCTCTCTGTCTGAAGATGCATCAGATCTGAATGGATATTTTCCTATTAACATGCGAAATAAGGAAACGCCTAGAGACCAGACTTCCAAATATTCATAATCATAAGCAGAGGAATCATCATCAATCAACTCAGGTGCCAAATATTGTAATGATCTACATAAATATATGGTTAATTTCTTGTTTCTCTAACCTATCCACTCTGCTTTACCCTCCAAACTTCAAGTAATCCTCTCTTGTTCCATCTTGCATAATGAGGGTAATGCCTTTCAGATGCTCGTTTTCATCAAACACAAGGTATATATTTTTAGGATAAGAAGTGGGTTCTTGAAGTAGACGACATGCCATGTCAATCATTTCTGAAAATACAGTCTTGGATTTTGGTTCGTTAAACTGAAGCTCCGGATCAAATTGCGGCTCACTCGACAGGGAATGCACAGGCCATTCGAATAGGGGGATATAGGTAGTTGATATATTGTCCTTTTCTTTTATTGGTGCCGAAGATGGTGTGGATTGAGTCTGAGAGGGGCCTGGTGGTGCTTTCTGATATGGGTGAGGATGTAAAGAGGATGAAGGCTGGTTATCTTTTTCGAAAGAATGCGATATTCTGATGCTTGAAGAGGCACTGGTTTCCGAAGATTCTAAAATAGGATACAATTTACGAGAAACAGAAGGTGTCAGATGAACAGACGTCATGGAATCAGAGTTCTGTAGAAAAGAAGATATATAAGCACTTCTCTTTCCTCTTTCTAAGTTGTCAAATCCTATCGTCTTGACATTGAAAACACAACTACATACCTTGTCTTTGTTCTCTGGTCTGGGTAAAAGAAATGGTAATGGCGGCTTATTTGGAGAAAGACGTTTCCAATCTTCATCGTTTTCATCCTTCTGTGTCTTTTTTGCATTCAGTCTGACTGCTATGTTTTTGATATTCGAATGAAACCATCGTTTTAGTTTGTTTTTGCTGTTGCTAATTAGCATGAATCCGATACTCTGTTTTCAATTTGAGAGCATAAAGACAATCAGTAATAAGATTTAAAGAAAGAAAGGTGAAAAAAAAAAGAAAAAGAAAAAAGTCTTCAAATTGTATGACATGATATCAAGTCATGATGAAATTTCGCTTTTCCGGTAAGCATTTGATTGTGAAACTATTGAAGTTATAATGGGATCAGTTTACTGCTGTTTTTATAGTTGACTCGCATTGAGCAATCACTTGAAATGGCTGTCATTTCTTTATGCTAAAGGAGACGGAATGTTGTATACCGAAGTCAGAAAGAATATGAGTTTCTCTTTTTCAAAGTGGTTTAGATTACTTTAAGTTATCTTTTTCAAAGATACACATACACACCTCCTTTGGCAAAAACACGCGGCAGCTTGATCATCCTTCTTAAGTGGTCCGTGTCAATTAATTTAAATTCAAGTTTAAATAAACAGGATTTTATTGACAAAAGGAAGGAAGCCTTAGATCACATGAACTTATATCGAACATTACAACGAATGAGTTGCAAAAGTCTAAAGTGGCCTTAGTTTTTTCTTTTTTGTCTTTGAAGTATGCAAACATTATGCAACCTGAAGCTGCAGTCTGAAAGGTACACAAGATTTTGTTTACTTGTCTATTTATTGGTCAGCAATTGAGGCGCCGATGGTGGGACACTTGTTTTTATTTTCATACGAGACGATATATTTTATTTCGAGCACAGGCTTATTGGAACAAAGGTAAGCCTACAAGAGGAAGGAGATTAGAATAGCCTTAAGTGTCGTAGCCGTACCTTATTTTTCATTTTTTCCGAGAAAACTCAAACAACATCAACCAGCAACCGCTACGACACCAATCAAAACTAATTTCAACGATTGCGTCACAGGCCAGTTTAGGACCCCGTATTGCTACAATTCGGCAAGGGCTGAATTTAATCTACTTCTTTTTTTTCTCTTCTTCTTTTGTTAAACCAAAAAGGTACCTCATTGCATCACTACCTTCTACCTTTAGTAGTACTAATATCTCTTTTGTTCTAGATATTATTACATTAAAAATGGGTGGAGCTGCTGGTGGAAAGACTTATATGGGTTGGTAAGTAGATTGTCAATTGTTGTAGATTGTCATTCTTTACTGATCATCATTTCAATAGGTGGGGTCACATGGGTGGACCTACTCAAAGAGTATGTTTATTCTTCTTTAAGAATTGACAGAGAGTATTAACATTGCTAACCACTGGTTTTTTATAGGGTGTTGTCACCTACATTTTGTCTCCCTTTGAACAAAAGCCTTTCGCAGGTGCTATGCACAACGCTGTTTTCAACACTGCTCGTCGTGTCACTTCTCAAATCCCTTATGTTGGTGTTGCTTTCGGTCTTGGTTATTTCATCTATACCAGTGCTAAGAGCAGACATGCCTACCTTTCCTCTAAGGCTGGCCATGCTGCTGAAGGTGGCGATCATTAGATCAAAAAAAAACTGATGACACTGACAACTACACGCACATACATATATTCGATCACGCATACACAACAAACAAACAACAGATAATAAAAAAATGATTCACAATTACACTATTATGCAAGAGGTTTTAGAATCAGATACTCGGCTTTTCTTTTTGTTAAGAAGCTCTAGTGTCTCTTTCTTTTTTGTCTGTGAGAAGAAAAGATATGTTTCTTATTGCAGTCGATTCTTTTTATACAACAAAAGGAGCAAGAGCAGATGGAAAGTTCATAACGGATTCGTATGTATTGCTTATATGGATCTTTTTTTTTTGTAGAGAAAGAGTCTTGAGTTAGAATGAATCAATTATGTATGGAGGAGAAGAAGGGGGCAATACTATTTAACTATTTACAATGAACAAAAAAAATCAATTGCAGCTTATCGCTTTGCTTTTCTGAACAAAAAGACAAAGAAGATAAACATGAGACAATTGAAGACGGTATAAGCACACAGGATACCGAAATCTCTCCATCTGTTTGAGAATGACCAGCCAATTCTCTGCTCATAATAATCATTGCCTCTTGAGTATTGACAGTAATTACAGGAGCCAGAAGCATCAGGATTACCGAGATAGCCTGGACCACCTGATTGAAAGAATTCAGACATATATTGCTGGCAAGTTTGTCCAGAAGGTGCATTGATTGTGATATAGTCATTCTCTGAGCATTGAACCTGTACGCCATCCATCACATTGACCACAAGACCTTCAATAAGATAATGGTATGGATCTAACCAATACATCCATGAACTCCAGAAATGAGGCATTTGGCTGGGAGGTTGCACAATACCAGCAAACAAAATCAAAATGGAGGTAAAGAAAGGATTGATCACAGCAGCCATTGGTGGTGTGCTAGAGAATGCAGCAATAGTAAAGCCTAAAGAGACAGAGTAGAACAAGAATACAACAAAGTGAATGTAGAAAAAGCCAATACGGTTTGATTCGTTCTGTAGACCAGCAGTCCAATAGAAACAGAACAAAAAGATAGTGGCCAGTACAATCAGATAAGGAATTTCTACCAAGAGACATGATAGGGCAAATGGAGCCCAGCCATAGTATTTACTGGCGTATTCTCTGCGGAACCAAACTCGCTCTTGCATGAATCTTGGCTGAGCTAGAATGATCAGTGAATTGGACATCAAAAGTGTAGTAAAGACAGAGAACATTCGGTTTTGCATATCAGGAGGAGAATTACCCAACTTCCAGAAGGAGAAACCTGAAATGAGACCGATAAAGCATACATTAAACAGACGTCCTAAATTGTATTGAGGACAGCGCCACCAAGAGACATTCATACGTTTGTAGACCAACTTGAGCTGCTGCCAGAATGGAAGAGCATAAGTAGTTACTTTTCGGTTGACTTCATGATCTGTGGAAGAGTGAATGCGTTCTAGTTCTTCTTCGAGTGCTTTAGCCTCGGGTGAAGCCTTCCAGACTTCGGACCAGTCTTGGTTAGAACTCTTTGCAGCAGTACCAGCGCCTACACATTCAAGGATATATTCTGCTGGGTTAGCATTAGGTGAACATCTGGGTCCATTGTTACGCTCGAAATATTCAATCATAGTACGTGCATCAGGTCCAATTTCACCAAAATAGGCAGTTTTGCCACCTCGGACAAGTAACAGTAAATGATCAAAATGTTCAAATAAAGTGGCAGAAGGCTGATGAATTGTACAGAGCACAGGCCATCCCGCATCAGCAAGCTTACGGATAAAACGAACAATGTTGTAAGAAGACTGAGCATCTAAGCCAGAGGTAGGCTCATCCAAAAACAGAAGTTTGGGTTTTCCGACTAATTCAGTTGCAATCGTCAGACGCTTTCTTTCTTCAACAGAGATACCAGCACCTTGCTCAAGGTCACCAACAAGCGCATCGCCAATCTTTTTCATTTCAAGCAAATCCAAGATCTGTTCAACATATTCATCTTTTTCTTCTTTAGGAACCTCAGCAGGTTGACGGAGATAAGCAGAGAATCTAAGAGCTTCACGTACAGTTGCATTAGGGTTGTGTACGTCCATTTGTTCACAATAGCCAGTAATACGCTCAAAGTCATCAGCCAACTTTTCTCCGTTCAGATAAACGTTGCCTTCGACTTTACCAATCGTCTTTCTACGAGCAAGTACGTCCAATAAAGTTGTTTTACCAGCACCGGAAGAACCCATAAGAGCCGTCAGATTTCCTGGCTTGACAATACCACCTACATCGCAAAGCAATTGACGAGTACCGCCTTTTACAGGAACAGTGTAGTCAACATGATGCCATGAAAATGTTGTACCATTACTCACAGCTTCCATTTCTTGTTCATCTGTTGTGGCAACTTGTTGCATCAACTTCTCGTCAGACTCTGCCTTGGGTGCAAGTCCACGCTTATAGACCTTGGTGACAGAACCTTCTTTTTGAAGATCAACATATTCCATAGCAAGTGCTGTAACTGCAGTGAAAAAAATGAAGAACAGCAAAACAGCTACAAAGTTGATCCAACGTTGCCATACATAATAGCCATAGACCTCTGCCAAGTAAGCGTCACCCGTGACATAACTTGCTCCAGGTTCAGCACCTGGAAGGATACATGAACGATACTGCTGGTCAGTATAGGAAGGACCATAGGGTATACCTGAAGCGCCTTCACAACTGAACTGAAGATTTCTCATCTCATTTGAAATCAGTGCCTTATAACCATAAGCCAAAGGATTAATCCAATAAATCCTAAGCGAAGTTGTTATTTTTGTGTTTCATTTGATGTTTTAGTTGACTTTATTACTTACCAAAAGAGCCAAGGGTGCATCTGTTTGTAAGGAATCTGATAACCACAGTAGATCAAACAAGCAATCAGAAAAATACTAGATAGTTGAGAGGCTGTGAAAAAGGTTGGACTGACAGAACCCCAGAAACGGAAGAAACCATTCATACAAAGATTCGTGACAACTAGAATAAGCATGAATGTGAAAAACTATGTAGGAAATCATTCAAATGAGCCATTTCGTCGTTGTTTCTATGAATTTTCGATGTACTTACTCTTCCTGCTTCAAGTTGTAAACCCATCATAAAATAAACACAGATTTCGAAAATAAGGACTTGGATTACAGCCAGAGGAATATCGGCCACCACAGTAGCAAGATAGAATGCAGAAGGATGGTACAGGGCATAATGTTTATGTTTTTCTAATACTCTTCGACCTTGCATGAAAGCTATAAAGGTTGTTTAGTTCAATCATTTATATGTCCATATAATAAAAAATTAACCTACCTGCTAGTTCTGATTGAGCAATAAGAGCATTAAACAATAGTGAAAATAGGAAAGCACCGCCACGAGAAAAAGCACCTGTAGCATCAAGAGGCATCATAAAGAAACAAGAGGCCATGATAAGACCCTTCACTACAACACCACCATAACGAGATACAAGTGCACCTTTATCACCGAAAATCAATTGAAACTGACGGATGGTAAGTGATTTGACTTGCTGGTAATAAGTAGCAACAAATGGCGAACGCTTGGAGGTATGTTTTTGATGAGCTTCAGCTACTGCTTGTCTGAAAGTCTCGGCAGGTTTGTCTTGGTTGATTTGATCTTCATATTCTTGACGCTCTCTCAGCATGTCACTGTAAAGCTGTGATTCCTGGAATTGTTTTTCAAACTGTACAGCATTGAGGGGCACTTGACCATCAAAGCCTTCGCGTACTTGACGTTCGTTCATGTTGCAAAGACCTGTCAAGAAATCAGGAGTTGATTTACGTTCAGGGCAATGGAATCCCATATTAACAAAAAATTGCTTTGCTGTAGCTGTAGGACCAAAATAGAGAACACGGCCTTCATCTAACACCATTACTTTATCAAATAAGTTAAAGATACTATCGGATGCTTGGTACAGAGTTGCAATAGTTGTCTTGTTGAAGATATCAGTCATGATTCTTAACGATCTAACATAATCAAGTGCTGATGAAGCATCTAATCCTCGAGTGGAACAATCCCAACAGTTGATGGAGCTACGTGTTGTCATTTGCTCAGCAATAGAAAGACGTTTGCGTTCACCACCAGAGAGACCACGAACAAAGGCGTTACCAACCATGGTGTCCATTTGCTTTGTTAAACCAAGCATGTTACCAAGAAGATACAGGACCTTGTCAACAAATTCTTTCTTGGATTCATTGGGAAGTCGTTTTCCAGGAGTCTTGTTCTTAAGAGCAAATTGAAGTGTTTGCTTAGTGGTCAATGTAGGGTAATGGAGATCTTCTTCTTCATTGTAGCAGACTTCTCCTCTGAAATGCTTTCCGAACTCCTTTGCTTCAATACCGCCATAAGCTATTTCGCCTTGGATATCTGTATACGAAGCTCTCATGTTGGCGATCACACGGAGTAAGGTAGTACAACCAGCACCAGGGCGGCCTAAGACCAAGAGCATTTCACCTGCTTTACAAAAGCCATTGTTGTCTTTGAGGATGGTAAAGTCGTTTCCTTTGTGTTTTCCCCATTTCCAAAATTGAACAATATCAGCAAGGACTGAGAAGTTTGTGGGTATTATTTTAGCATCGGCACCTAATCCTTTTACTGTCAAATCCTTCCAGATGACACCCATGTTTTTGGGCTTTAATCCTGCTTCTTTAACTTGAGATTTTTGTTCTGAAAGGTATTCAGTCAAATCAAATTCTTGAGCTTCGCCTTTCTCTTCATCTGGGGCTACTGCTGCTCCGGCCATTGAAGGTGCCGCTTGTGATTGTCGTGTCATTTCTCGACGAACACTTTCATATCTCTGCATGGCGCTGTCAATATCTACAGCATTACCGCTTGCTTCACCATAACCACCTTCAGTACGACGAGTATCTAATCTCTGCATAGGCGCTTCATTGTAGTCAAAGTGATCATCAAGTTCATCATGTTCTTGTTTGTGTTGCTGCTCACGAATGTTTTGATCATCATCACGGTCGGGATAAGTATCCCTATAACCGTGGGATGCTGATGGCATATCCATATTGGGTGATTACTGCTATGAGCTTTTTGTTCTAAGAAAAGTAAAAGGGATGTATATGGATAAAGATGAAAAGCGATTATACTGAACTTTTTATTATTTTATGTTAAAGTGTATGACGACAATAATCGAGAAACTTTGGCCGATTTTTCTGAAACATGCCTAAATAGAACTATTCAATGTCTTGAAATGGAATCATCTTCTTTGATAGCCTAAACAATTTCTCCAGTCAATGACAAAGAAAAAAGGAAATTACAGAAAAATAGCAGAAAAATAGCATTCATTTTACATCTCAACAACAATTGAATGTTACAGTAGTTCAAAAGCAAACAGTACCTTGTTTTTTATTGTGTCGCAATTGCTTTCATGTATTCATTCGAATAAAAGAGAACAATTTCTTAGTATTCGCATAAAGAGATGGCGCTAAACACAGTTGGTGTTACATATACATCATAATATGTTCAATACGTCATGATACTCAAGCAGTGTTATCCAAGTTACCAAAAGATTTGTACCTGTTCATTTTTTTTACTACAGAGTTTGTATTAAACAGATTAAGCGTTGTCTGTGGACAAACAAGGAGAAAAAAACAGCATTATACCAATGCAGATTCGAAAGTAATATGAAATGTGCAGTGTTTGAGAGTTGTATATAAGCTTATCTGTCTGTTTTCCAGAAGAACACAAGCCTAGACTTGCAATATCTATGTCATTTGTAGATAAGTATGCTTTTGGAAAAAAGAACTATAGATATCACAAAAAGTCGCTTTGACATTTGGTTAATCACAGAAATCTTGGAAATAAATGGGCAGATTAATCAAGCGTTCGGGTGATCAATTTTAGCCACATTTGCTTTATGCGTACATTAACGATTCAGGCTGGTGAACAGAAGGAGGATTGAAAGCTAAAAAAGTACTATTGCCGAGAGCCAGTTTAGTAATTCGATCCAAACAGCCATTGTTCAAATATGAATGAAATGGAAGAAGAAAATGTTGGATTGGCTCTTTAATAGCTAAAAGGAATTTATAGCAAAATTATGGAACAATTTTGCTCCTGTAACGTTTCCATAGATACACAGTTCCAAATACCAACTTTTTTTTTATGACAAGCTCACCAGCGAATTATATCAAGATGGTTTGCGATTTGATGCTTGAAATGTTAACAGAAAATGCAAAGGTGTCCAAGCCGAGCATTGTCAATTCTAGGAGACAAGGTTTCTTCTTTCAACAAGCGTTGGCATTATTATTATCTTTTAGCTAAAGCCAGGGATTTGTTGCTTGTCTGAATTGATAAATACTAGCATTATCCTTCAGCTACTCTTTAATGTTTATCGCCATTCATTCATAATATCAAAGAGTGTAATGATAAATTCAGTTGGCTAAACATTTGTTGCTTCATTTGGTATTGGTTTCTTATCAGCAGTATTTTTTTCACCATTTTGAAGTTCTGTAAATAAGATCTTCGTATATTGTTTGTTGGTGATACCTAAAGTGAATACATTGATCAAGCCTTAGTTGAATTTTTAAAAACGGTCTGGAAGGGTTTTTTTTATTTCATATTATATATAAATATCAAAAGAGAAATCATCGTTTCCCTTTCCTTCTCCAGTAAACCAGTACAAGAAAGAGTAAAACATTAAAGATGAAAAATGCGATTAAAATTCCAAAATTTCGCCATTTGTTTGATGCACTCCAGCCCATATTCAGCTGATAAAATTCAGCGCCTGAAGAGTAAGTACAGTAGCCACATTGCTCAGGCTGGATTGCGGTTGGATTGGACAAATATCCAGGTGCTCCACGACTGAAGAATTCTTGTGTGTATTGTTGACAAGTCTGACCAGGAGGTGGTGTAAATCGGACAAGATCATTTTCTGTACATTCTACAGTGACATGAGACAGTTCATTTACAGCTAAGCCTTCAATATAGTAATGAAAAGGATCAATCCAATACATCCATGAACTCCAAAAACGAGGCATGGCAAAAGGACTCTGCATCAAGCCACAGAAAAGAATCAAAATAGATACAAACAGAGGATTGATGACAGCAGCCATAGTGGGGAGCTCAGCGACAGCAGCTATATTGAACCCCAAAGTAACAGCCCAGCAAATAAACACAACATATGTAATGTAAAAGTATCCGCATGCTTCTGACACATTCGTCATACCAGCAGTCCAGTAAAATCCAAACATAAAAGCAGCAGCGAAGAAAAAGATATACGGTATTTCCACCAAGACTGCCGAGATTCCCCATGGAAGCCAACTATAATAGCGGGAGGCATACTCTCGGCGGAAGTAAGTTCTCTCTGTCATAAATGCTGGTTGAGCAAGAATAATAAGGGTCATAGCAACAATAAAGGTGCAGAATAAAGCAAAAATCTTGTTCATCATGTCAGATGAAGAATTTCCAAGCTTCCAGTAGGTAAAGCCAGTAATTAAGGACGTAAACATGATGTTCAAAAATCTTCCTATATTGTAATCTGTACAAAGTTAGCAAGAGTGTGTGAACAACATCCTCGTTATCGAATTACCTGGAGATCGCCAATAAGCTAGAGACATTCGACCATATACTATACGGAACTGAGTCCAATAAGATGTTGCGTATGTGCGAGCTTCTCGGGTTGGATTTTTGTCAGCATCTCTTCCTATCTCATCAAGTTCATCAGACAGTGTTTTGGCTTCTCTTGACTGTTCCCAGACTTTTGCCCAGTCCTTCTGATTCTTTTTACCGGCTGTTCCTGCGCTCACTACTTCGAGGATATATTCTGCTGGATTAGCATCATGTGAGCACTTAGGTCCATCGTTGCGCTCAAAATAATCGATCATGGTACGCGCATCAGGACCAATCTCACCAAAATAAGCAGTTTTGCCACCTCTAACTAGAAAAGTAGGATTAGTGTTAGTCATTATTTTGTCTCTTAGCACTGATGTGAATGCATGTTTCCATACCTAAAAGCAGTAGATGATCAAAATGCTCAAACAAAATAGCGGAAGGTTGATGAATTGTACAGAGCACAGGCCATCCCGCATCAGCAAGTTTACGGATAAAACGAACAATGTTGTAAGAAGACTGAGCATCTAAGCCAGAGGTAGGTTCATCCAAAAACAGAAGTTGAGGCTTGCCTACCAGCTCCATACCTATTGTTAGACGCTTTCTTTCTTCTACAGAGATGCCAAACCCAGTTCCCACTTCACCAATTTGTGCATCGCCAACGTCATTCATCTCCAAAAGTTCAATAATCTGTTCAACATAAGCATTCTTTTCTTCCAGAGATGTTTCTTCAGGCTGCCTAAGTTGTGCTGAGAATTGCAATGCCTCGCGAACTGTTACTTTGGGCTGATGAACATCCATCTGCTCACAGTAACCAGTGAGTCTTTCAAAATCGTTCATCAACACCTCACCATTTAGATAGACGTTGCCTTCAACCTTGCCAACAGTCTTTCTGCGAGCAAGCACATCTAGTAAGGTAGTCTTTCCCGCGCCTGAAGAGCCCATGAGAGCTGTCAAGTGTCCAGGTTTGACGATGCCACCTATGTCATTGAGGAGATGCAAGGGCCCTCCTTTGAAAGGTACAGTGTAGTTGACATGTTGCCAAGAAAATGTGGTGCCATTCGATACCTTGTCCATGTTTTCAGTTATTTTCTGCTGACGGCTTCGACGCTGATTTTCCTCTTCTTCCGTACGCGGCTTAGGTGCCTTTCCGGGAAGGTATAGCTTTGTCAATGAGGCTGCTTTGTTCATACTGCCAAATTCCATAGCCAATGCAGTAAGTAATGTAAAAAAAATGAAAAAGGAAACTATAACTATAAAGTTAGGTGCCCAGATATAAGAAGGAGTATAGCTTAAAGCCTGCACTAGATAGTTGTCACCAAGAACAAAGTTTTGACCTGGCACGCCGCCCTGCATAGTACAGACTTTGTAATTCCAATCGGTATATCCTGGTCCAGAAGGAACAGAGCCTTGAGGCCCTTCACAAGAATATACTTGACCTGACATTTCGCTAATCAAAAGAACTTTATATGCATAAGCTAAAGGGTTTATGTAATAAATCCTAAAAAGAAGAGATATAAGAAACAATCAAATCTTTATACTAAAAGAAAAAGAAAAAGAAAAATATCTTGATTTTCTGTTTGCTTACCAAAATAACCATGGATGCATTTTGTTATAAGGAATTGTATAACCTGTATAAGAAGCAATAGCGATTAGAAGCACACCAGTAACTTGAGTGGCTAGAAAAAAACTCGAAGTGATGGCACCAAAAAATCGAAAGAATCCATTCATGCACATATTTAGGAAAAACAAGACAACGAAAAAAGTGAAAAAAGCTCCAGCGGTCAATTTTAACCCCATCATGAAATAAGCACATATTTCAAACAAGAGCACTAGACACAGAAGAAAAAGGTTTGAGCTAAATATCAAGGTAGAGTAATTGTTTTACCTTGAACCAAAGCATATGGAATATCCATGATCACTTGTGCTATGTAGTAAGCAGAAGGTCTGTAAAGTGCATATTGTTTGTGTTTCTCCAGAATAGGACGACCAGTCAAAAATCGTACCTATTACATAGATGTCAAAAACATGCTTGCTGTTTTTTTGTATTTACTTTTGCTTACTAGTTCTGATTGGGATATAAATGCATTAAATAGCACACTAAAGAAAAGTGTACCGCCTCTAGAAAAAGCACCAGCGCCGGTTAAAGGAAGTTGGAAGAAACATGAAGCAGTGATTAATGCCTGTATCAAAATGGTACCATAGCGCGATATTAATGCCTCAGTGTCTTTGATGAGCAAATGGTGCTGTCTGATGGTGAGGGCTTTTACTTGCTGATAGAAGGAGGCAATGTAGGGCCTTCTCTTTGGTGCACGCTTCTGATGTTCTTCAATCAATGCACTTTCAAAATCGCCTGCCTTGTTTTCTCGTTGTATCGTAGTTTCATATTCTTCAAAATCTTCTAGCATTTGTTGATGTATAACAGAACGGAAGTATCGTTGTTGAAACTCGGATGCGTGCTTAGGCACAGAATCCTCAAACCCAGGCTTAAATTCTCTTTCAAGAGGGTTGCATAGGCTTGTCAAGAAATCAGGCGTTGACTTTCGAGGAGGACAGTGATAACCCATATCCTCAAAATAACCTTTAGCTTGTTCAGTTGGACCATAATAGATACAGTACCCTTCATCAAGAAGCATAACTTTATCGAATACATTGAAAATATTATTTGAAGCTTGATAAAGGGTAGCAATCGTTGTAGTACTGAATATATCTGTTATAATTCTCAGTGAACGAACAAAATCAAGAGCTGACGCAGCATCTAAACCTCGAGTGGAACAATCCCAACAGTTTATCGTACTTCGAGTGCACATTTGCTCAGCAATAGAAAGACGTTTGCGTTCACCACCAGAGAGACCACGAACAAAGGCGTTACCAACCATGGTGTCCATTTGCTTTGTCAAGCCCAGCATGTTTCCTAAAAGATAAAGTACTTCACATACAAAGTCTTTTTTTGATTGGCCATCCAAGCGCTTTCCGGGAGTCTTGGTTCTAAGGGTGAATTGAAGCGTCTGCTTCAAAGTCAAAGTTGGATAATGTTGATCATCCTCTTCATTGTAGCACACTTGTCCTCTGAATTTCTCAGCAAAATCATCTGGATGAATCCCTCCATAGTTCACATCACCATCGACACGAGTAAAAGAGCCTCTCATGTTTGCAATGACCTTAAGAAAACTTGTGCATCCGGCCCCAGGACGACCAAGCACTAATAGCATCTCTCCATGTCTGCAGCATCCGGTGACATCGTGTAGTATATGTTTTGTGCTTAATCCCGATTTCATGAAAAATCTCCAGAAGCACACTGTGTTCATGATGTTGCTAAAAACAGTTGGGATTGTAAATGCATCAGCACCAAGTCCCTACTCATGCCATCAATAATCATTTCTTCAATTGGCGAATTGATCATGCGTCTTACTTCAACGTGAAGATGTTTCCAAGAGACACCAAGATGTTTCTTTTTATTACCATTTTCATCGTTCTGTCGAGAAATACCATGCAAAAACTCGTCCAAATTGAATATGTCTTCACTTGATTGACTTTCATTAGCTGAGTCACCGTCAGCTCGGCTTCTTTCGCTGAGCTCCCTTTTGAGGTTCGCATACTGTAGCTTAGCATCTATTTTGATTCAGAATTGCTTTACTGGCTTGATTACAACCCATTGTATACCTATTATGTTTACTTCATTTGCAGATGATTCTCCAAAATCACCACTGTTGAGATTGTTCTTAGACAATGCAGTATCAGATGAAGATGATGTATCTGATTGCTTTGGATCGGCTAATCCTGTTTTATTGTTCATATAATCCAAATAAAAAGTAGCAGAAAGAGCGAAGATAAATTATATAATCTGAGACGAACAAAAAGCGTCATTTATAGAAGTATTCTTGCTTTATGGGTTAAACTTAGCCAATCTTTCACTGAAAAAGTGCATAGCATAGTATCTTATTTACTTTATTAAAGCATTACATTGTGAAAGCATTTCCACTTGCCTTTTAAACATATCATACTGGTCTATAAGCCTTCTGCCTTATCTGAATTATTCGTAGGCATCCTTCGCCATGTCTCTCTATCAACTTATAGAATCCTGTCAATGAAACATACTAAAATTTGTATGAGCTTTTTCGGGCAATTTTGATACATTTCTGCGCAGCTTTTTCACAGATGTGAACAATATTTATATGGATAGTGAGACTTAGGGTAATTTATTGTTTTATACATAAAGGGGAATCATTAAAGACTTAAATGGGTAGTTGAATACTATGTAACAGGTGAACGATAAATCGTAAATAAAATGTATATGTATATGTATAAGATAGGGCATGTTGAATACAATTATAAATAAGGCGCTTATCGGGCAATTGTATTTGACTGTAATAGCTTGCGAGATATTTCGCCATCAATTTCTAAGTCAAATAATCTCCAGATAGCATTGTCATCTTGGAAGTCGTTATGAACGATATTGATTAGATACCAGTTATTACTGATGTCCAAAATCAATTCAGCAGATTGGCTCTCACGTTCATAGATACGAGCCCATTGGTTCCAAAGTTCAAATGCTTCATCCTTCCAAGCGGTGAAAGCAACAGCTTCGACAATAGTTGGTTGAACAACTTCTTTACCAGGAAAGACACCCCAAGTTACAGCATTAGGTTCATCGCTTTGAGTATTTGTGCGGAGATCGCCTTGCTTGTTAATAGCATAATAAGTAACTTGGTTGTCTTTGCCAACCTTTTCGAGTAACTCATCTAACTTCTTGGGAGAAATGAAAAATTCGAGGTATGCCTTTTGGAACACGTAGCCATTCTTGGGACCCCAGCCATAAACAGGATCAGAACTCTTAGCACCATTCACAGCAGGTTGAGAGTTGATGGTCAAATAGCCTAGTAAGTTGATTGCAGCCAAACGTTGACGGATAACATCAGTTTCAGGATCAAGCTGTTGAGCACTCCATGGGATACCAGCAATTTGCCCTTTACAGTATTGAGCGAAGGTTTGAGAAACGTCATCGATAGTAACAGGGCTACCCCACATTTGAAGACATTGTTCTGCAGAGTATTTGAGATTGACTCCCCAACCATCAAGTTCACCAAAGGCAGGAGAACGTGAGTCACCCCAACGGCCGTTGGGGAATTCATCCCAAGTTTCAGTACGTTGAATGTAACTCTTCGTACGGTTTTTCCAAAAAATAGGACGGACGTTTTCTTTGGCACGCTTGGTTGTCAGAGAAGGATTCCAAGGCAATGGTTTGATGCTTTCGACAGGTGCTACTAAGTTGAGTCTTTCCAATACAAGTCGAGATGAACGTTCAAGGTTAAAAGTATAGATATGGAAACCATTAATACCGACTTCGCGGAATCTCTTGATGAATTCAACAGTCAAGTTGATACCGTATTCCTTTACAGCTGTATCATCTTCCTTGATAGCTTCGAGATCATCCCAAATCTTTTGTGGAACAAAATTGTTGTTGAAAGAAATAACGCGCTTAAGACCAGTGTAGTTTTGAATAGGGAAGACACCAGGTAAGATAGGGACACTGATGCCAATAGCACGGGCCTTCTTATAAAATCCAAGAAAAGCATCTACATCAAAGAACAGTTGTGTAACAACAAGATCAGCTCCTGCATCCACCTTTTTCTTCAACTGCAGTAAATCATCTTCTTTATCTGGGTTGTCAATATGACCTTCAGGATGACCTGTAACAGTACAAAAAGAAAAGTTAATAATCTACATTATATGTATTTACTCGCTGCATATAAGCAAATTACCAGCTACGGCAATACAGAAGTAGTCGCCATATTTTTCACGAATATAACGAACAAGATCGATAGCATGCTCAAAGCCTTCTTCACAAGATTCCCAGTTTGTTTGGCCCTTTGGGGGATCGCCACGTAAGGCCAAAATGTTTTGACAGCCACAGTTCTTGGCAGCCTAATCAGCATAAAACATGTTAGTTGTCTACTAGAAAAAAAACAGTACAACCAATGCGAGCATACCTCCAATGCATCATCTACTTGCTTCTTAGGCATGTTGGTACAAGTCAAGTGCATCATAGTTTCCAAGCCATATACTGATTGAGCGGTAGCAACGATCTCGGTTGTTAAATCAGCAGAGGTACCACCAGCACCCCAAGTAACATCAATGAACTCAGGGCCGTAGCGCTGCATTCTTTCCATACGGTCATATAGGTTTTGAACACCCTAAACATCATAAATCATATTAGTATTAAGCCGTGTACAATGTAATTAAAAGAAGTCGCGTTACCTGAGCTGTTTTTGGTGGGAAGTATTCGAATGACCAGTAAGGACGTCCTTCTTGTTCTGCTTTGTTGATTTTGTCGATAACCTTCATTGTAATATAATTGATTTAACCAAAAGCTCGATTATCTAAAAATAATTCAAAGAGAAAAAAATGGTAAAAGAAATAAAAAAAGAAAAGGGAA
Organism: Choanephora cucurbitarum; assembly: GCA_025331435.1. Classification (NCBI taxonomy): domain Eukaryota; kingdom Fungi; phylum Mucoromycota; class Mucoromycetes; order Mucorales; family Choanephoraceae; genus Choanephora; species Choanephora cucurbitarum. The sequence goes on from JAIWNI010000055.1 coordinate 137,340, forward strand.
GTGTAGAAGGGATTATACTTGTCTTTTATACATCAGTAAGTAATACAAGTCGATTAACTTAAGACCATATCAAAGGGCACATGTCGTGACTTCCAATCTTGCTTTTTGATGATCTTCATCTTTTTTCATGCTACAGGAAAAATAACTGCTTCAGTTTAAACCTACATAAAAGCAAAACAAAGAAGTATTATGTTAATGGCAACTTCATTGAAGAGCACATGTTTAGTTGTATTTCTACTTCTACGTTCAAAGTGCTTCTTCTTGCTATAAAAGAGCAACTATCTTGTAACCAGCATCTTTGCTTAATCTCACGGAGGAATGGGATTGGACCGGATGTATTTAACTGCAAATCGCTAGCCAATCAGTGTTATTATACATGCGAAATTGCTGATCTCCGATCTCTAACATTCATGCTTCACTTGATTTCAGCTGTATTCAACCACAAATATCAAAAGGCTCAAACGTTTATTGTTCAAAGCAAAGCAAACGCAATAATTTGCTTCCGCTTTTCTCGATTATCGCGCCGGCTTTGCAACTGTATCGGCTATGAAGAATAGATCATTGTTGATTTAGCTTATTTCCAAAAAAGCTATAAATCTATAGTGTAACGCCAACATTAGCCAATCAATGCTATTGATCAATAATTTGGATAGACTTTACTTTTCACAGAAAATATCCAACCAATAACAGTACATCAAAGTTTCGTCATTGATGGCTACTTGACCAGCGAGGCGGTATGTGGAGATAATTAAGGTGTGGAAGATTGTACAGAGCTACAAAAAAAGAAACAAAGGCTGAGTGCCACAAAAGTAGGTTTGTTGGTACAAAATACGTGGCAAAATTGATAGGACTATACAAAAACTCTCTCTTCTTTCTTTCACTTGAAAAAAAGCAAAAGCTGCTTTAATCGACATTGAGCCTTAGCCCTTTCGATAATTCTTTTTATTAGGTTTGTAGTTAAATAAAGTAGTAGATTACATATCAAACTGTATGTATCTTCATGATGATGGGAGGCTCTTGTGTATTAGGGCGGGTTATTTCAGCTAACTCCCTACCAGCCTACAGGACATTTTGAGTTTGTTTAAGATCTGTTGTTTTTTCAGTCTGAATAACTTACTGTATGGGTACCACTTTGAATAATTTGAGACAATCTCAAGGTCTTTTTCTCAACTCGTAACACATTTCTAACTTGTTCTGACAGAAGGTCCATATAAGCAGTAGTCAAAGCACGCCATTCTATTACCACAGGATCAGAAATGTCAAACATTGGTATCACTTCAACTTTGGGTTGTCCAGGCAGAAGTGAGTTGCGGTGGAACATCTCTACTCCGCGCTCATAATCTTCTTTCTTCAATGCAATGAAACCAGTGTCTATCAATAGACCTCCTAATTTGATGGACAAAGTTAGTAAGATGACATGTTATGTCTCATAATGAATTGTACCATTTGGGTAGTCCGAAGGAGAGGTAAGTTGCTCTGTCCCTTCAATGATAGCTCCCATAAGCTTCTCCATCGGCTCTATAATAGAATAGACCATCCATTGAGATAGATCATGAAATGAAACTAGTTCATTTGGACCAAGAGTGGGGCATGACCAGACATCGCCTAATTGGTCTAAACTATTGTTGAAAACAGATGGTTTGCTAATCTCTAGCACTACAGGCCAAATAGCTTCTATATGAATTAAAGGCCCTTTCCTTGTTTTTATAGTGGTAGGATGCAACAAAAGATAGTCTAGATGAAAGAAATAATAAGAATTGATTTCATTTGATTGTGCCATTGCTTTTAACCGCTTATAAAAAAAGAAAGCATTAAGTTGTATGTCTAATTACCTATCAAGTTCCCAGGGCGACGATCATGGCCCTCTTTACTTCCAAAATAACCAGATCGAGATTGAAGGACATTAGCCAAATGTTTAATTAGTCTATATTTGTCATCCAGACTATCTTCCGACTCAAACAAATTATTTTCGAACCCGTTTGAAAAGTCAGATTGTGTCAAATCAATCAATGCTTTTACTATAGAGATAGGATATGTTAGTATATAACAATCAAAAAGTAAAATGCAAACGATTACAATCAACTTTATGGGGCTGATTTGGATCTGCTGAGAAAGTACCAGCCAAAAACATTTTCCAAACACCAGCAGCAACTCCTTCTCTTCTCTTGTTTGTATAGTTTGTTGTAGATTCTCGAAACGCATAATCCCTTCCAAGGTTACAATCGAGCAGTATAAACACAACAAACAAGTCCAGGACCCGCCTAACTTGCTCAGTTGTATCAACATTTGCCCAGCTATCGATCAATTTTTGAATACATGAAACACCATCCGAGTCAAAGTAGCGCCAGCATCCGTAGGAGGGTATCTTTGTAAAATCGTTGTGATCCCGCTTAAGAATAGAAACCACTAGTTGTACCATATCTTCTAGTTTTGAAGGATCAAGATCGAAATGGCAAAGCTTATCCTTGGCTGCAACTTCTTGAACTTTAAAGCAACTATAACGAACTGAATGCAAGCTCGACATATATTGGCTTGATTCTTTATCGACCTTGGTACTACTTTTAAACAACATTAGATGAGCTCAGGCAAACAAAAAAAAATAATAAACAAGATAAAAGAAATGAAAGAAGAGTGGTAAGTTTTGAAATTTGTGGAGATTTCAAAATACTTCTGATTTATTCAAGGGGCAAATACAGCCAAACTGATATCATACACAAAGGCTATTTATCAATACCAAAGGTCTCCTAAGTAATAATAGTTAGGATGCTGATCCAGTGATGCCGTAAAAAAGGAAGTAAAGGAGAAAATCCGTTCAATTCGCCTTGGCATAAAAATCCTTTTGTCAAATCAGCATTTGTATCGATTTTCATCCTACAAGTAAACATATTCTAGAAGTACTTAGATACACATGATATCGCTAGCTCCTTCTTTGTTTTTTACCTAGTGTGTATTCCCTGAACATTGTGTATTTTTTTACAGGAAATAATTGTAACTATATCATACTGTCACAGCCGTTACTCGAGAAGTATTTTGTCGCTCACAATACAAATGCCAAATTCTACTTAATGTGCATACAACAATGTATGTCAGCTCTGTACATGCTGGACAACTCGGTAGCCAACTACGCCAAATATAATGCTTATCAAAAGGAGCCGCTATTTTAGCTAGTGTTTTAATGCTTGGTTTGAATAGCGCATCTAATAAACATGATTCATTTGAGGTTCTTGATTCATCGTGATTAAGAAATCGCACATAAATGCTCTTAACTCTTGCTCGCTTTATCTTCAAATTAGTGCTTGATGATGAGGTCGATCATTGATTTGCATGAAATAGTTTCTCCATATAGAAAATCAGGGTTATTACTGACAGCATCAACTAAAGTTATAATTAGAACTTTGTATTAATAAAACTTCATTTATGAGTTTGAAGCATATTGTCTTTGAAGAGGGGAACATTGTTGCTTCTAATCCTCCCTTCATGCTTATTTTTCTACTTCAGCGATAACGGTCGGAGCAGCTGGCTTCAAGGAGAGTTGTATAAAAGGACGAAATGTACTGTATGCTACTTATGCTTAGGATTTACTGCTGTGAACCTTAGTTTCGATCTAATTTATAATGTGGCGCTATCAAATGTTTCCTTCTTGGTAAAGCATCGATCCTTTTTTTTGCCAATCTCGCTATAAATGGTACAATGGTGGGGTACGCGATGGTACAATATATTGACGTTTGTTCCATTTATCTCTAGAGGCCCTCTATTAGTCTCTTTGGAATTGCGAAGTTCTAGCTTGATTCTTTGCTTTCGCTCTTCTAACATGCGGTAAATAAAATTGCAAGAAATGAAAAACAGGCGTACTTGTTTTTTTCTCTTTCTTCTTTATTTCCCACATACAATGTCTATCAACAAAATCGCCAAATTGACTCCTCAAACCACTGCTTTGCTGGTTTGTGATATTCAAGAGCGTTTCAAGGGCATTATCTGGCAATACCCTTCTGTTATTACTGTTGCTGGAAAGATGGTAAGCGCAAATAATTTCAGTGCAATACGAAAAAAGAAAATATCTAATCATGTATCTGTGTAGTTAAAAGCAAGCAAGCTCTTGGATATGCCAGTTATTGTTACCGAGCAATATCCAAAAGGTATGCATTTTCCGTGTCTTTTGTGTTTGGGGCTTGTGTATTTATGAATGCAAAATAGCGTTTGGCCCTACTGTCTCAGAATTGGACATTTCAGATGCTGCCTTACGTGTCGAAAAGACTAAATTCAGTATGTATATTCCTGAAGTGATTGATGTCCTCAAAAAAAACAACACCAAGTCAGTTTTACTACTGGGTATAGAGGTATGTGCGTTTCTGTCTCGGTTAAACGGCTGATCTGATTGTTCAATCTAGAGTCATGTTTGTGTGCTTCAAACCGCCCTCGAATTCCTTGAAAATGACTATGATGTTCATGTCCTGGCAGATGCTGTTTCCTCTCAAAACCATCCTGAAATTGATATTGCTATTTCTGTAAGTTTTTCTGTTTCTTCTTAAGTATGAACTACTACTGAGTTTTCTATTTTAGCGCATGAGATCTGCTGGCGCTGTCATCACAACTTCAGAATCCGTCCTTTTCCAATTGGTAAAAGATGCAAAGCATGAAAAGTTCAAAGGCGTGAGTGGTCTAGTCAAAGAATACATGGAAGCTAGTCGAGTCAACAAGATTTTGTTGAGACACTCCAGTGCCAACTTGTAATGAAAAAAAGTGTAATAAAGCAGCAGGCATCTCTTCTTTATTGTTACTCTATGAATCAAAACTTTTTTTCCAGAAACTAAACTCTTTACTGTTTGTATGTTGATAATCTGTATGTTCGCTCTTTGATCTCAATGAACGAATTGCTGCTTTGAATCCAGGGTATAATTGAGCAATGTTCATTTTCCACCAAGTGCGATTGTACTCCATCTGACGCTCGTATGCTTTATCCAGAAAGTCTTTGTAAAAAATCGACATTGCTTCTGCTGTAATCTCCTGTCCATTTTCCTTTACTATTCATGTCGTTAGAAAAGAAACAAGCGTCACTGCAAAGCTTATCTACATACACTGTGCTTCATACTCTGCTTTTGCTTCAGCAAATAAAGTATTGTTTCCATGCCAAAACTCTTCATTGAAAGCGTCTGTCTTTTGGCATGATTCTCTCCATTCTCTTTGCTGTTCAAACCAATCAACACATATCCAAAAGAGTAAAAAAAATGCTTCTTACCTCTTCTGTTTCATCAAAAGGAACATAATATTTGACGGGCCGAAGGTTTGATATAGGATCGGGTGTGCCAATCATGTCTGCAGCCACTGGCACTGACAAGTTATCAGCCCATAAAGTCTTTTTAGCTATACAATAAAAATAAATAGTTTAGTAACTCTAGCTTGAATTATATAAGTTGAACCAACTTTTTGCAGTAGTAACGAATGCTCGGCTACAGCACCAAGCAGAAGGTGACTTGATGGTGCTCTGTTACAAATTCAGTACTAAAGTCTTAAAGGAAATCGAGCTACTTACTCTAAATACGCTATTCATGTCTTCTTTCCCTTGCTATCACAAAAAAGAAAAAAGAAAAGAAATTTGAAAAACTACCAGGTGATTTTATTTGGCGTGACCGCCCTTATTTGACAGAAACATGGTGAAACGACTTCCTACACATAAGCTCTCTGTTTACCAATCAAAATCTATCAATCTATAAGACACTACTACACCAATAATATGGCTCTCAAATTTGGGCAAAGAGTAAATATATAAAATTAATAAAGAAGGATATAAAGAGTGTTCGCATGAAACCTTTTTAATACATAGGCTAGCTTATCTGTTGAGCCAAGAGTATTAGACAAGATCAAAGAGATATTCTAAATTAGTATAAGGATTGAATGACAATACAAACTGAGTATTGTAACACGGAATAGATTCTGTGTCTTGTTTGGAATAAGTTGTATAAATTTCAATTGTATGAGACCTATGTACCATCGCCGTATTTACCATGATTCTCATATAAAATGTACAAGTTGTTTTGTTGAGATAACTGCTCATCCTTTGAATGCTATGTGTTGGTGAGTCATGGCCAAAACCAAAGTTGATCTTTCTCGTGTCTTTTATTTCAAGAGCATTTTTACGTGCTTTTGGGAATCCAAATCATCAACAAGATGATTGCGAAGCTCTTTCTCTCTTTCACTCTCAGTGTTGCAGAGATCAAACAAGTCTCAGCTCCCTGGTTTTAAGAACTTGATAGCGCAAGTATATTCTGTCTTATGACTTATTTTGATGCGATGATTATTGAGATCTTTGATCTTAAATCGAGCAACTGCTGTATCTTTTCTCCTAAAATAACACTTCAACTTCCATCTCATGATGTCTATAATTCCTTGGAATAAATGATCATAGAAGTTATTTTTCTGTTTGCAATAAGCTGAAAAGCCTTACTGCCTGTATTGCCTCGTCTAAAAAATACGCCTTAGTCTGGAATACATTCTTTAGGTTTAAAAAGAAAACCAATATGGAGTCTGTATGTATTTGCATGCAAGTGTATATCAAGACTGTTTATCGATAAAGTAAGAAAAACCAATTGAAGAATTACTAGATTGATTGAAAGATTTCAGTGGAAAGCATCATAGACAAATTCAGTCATTTAAAAAAAAAGCAGTTGGACACAAGAAAAAACTGCTATTCTTCAAGTACAATGATAATGCTATGACTTGCTCTACTGTTTTCCACTTAAAAAGCTAGAAAAAATCGGAAATGCGAGGCAGTAAAGATAATGAAGCTAAAGAAGAAACCTACAGTAGTCGCTTAATTTAATAGTATACTCAATATAAGAGTGCATTTCTCAAGAATACGGACACTCTTAAATAAAGTGACTACTGCATAAAACGCAAGTTTTGAATGAGCAGAGATTTTATCATTAAGGAAGCGATTGCGTTGCCCGATGATGCCGAGAAGAGCAGTAGGACGATGAATTTGCCCTCCCCCCTTCGCCCCTTATTTACTAAACCTAAACCTGGTTGAGCAGCTTGAAGCCTTTGAACAAGGAGAAATAAAGCGCCACAGGTTGATACTTGCCTTGCTGATATCTGTAACGCTCATAGACATTTTGGACATTGAATTGTCTATTTCTGTCATGGAACAGAATTCCAAACAGTCCCTCTCTTCAATTTAAATAACAATCTGATAAAAAATCTGAAAATCGAGGTTTTCAATTGTGGTACCTACCACAGCTTCTTCATATTTTCGAGATCCCAATCAAATATAAAAAGCTTTTCTTTTGCTATTGGTACTTTTTTTTCTTCATCTTGATAAAGGTCTATATTTCGTCTCATTTAGCTTTGTAAGTTATTCTCTTTTTATTTGAGCATGAATACAACATCTATAAACAGCAGCTATTTTTGAACAGAATTCATCAGCCGCACTGTGATAGTCTGAAAACTTAAAATTAGGATCAGTTTGCACTCCGTTTGATTTTGCTCTTTCTCTTTTGTCTTCCCCTCCTTTATATTTACTATGGACAAATGCATTAGAGAATATATGTCGCTTGGAAACAAAAATGCTAATACCAATCAAGTTCTCAACAAACTACTCGATTGTAAGCCACTGTATACTAAGGGATATTCTATGAGCACTACTTATTCTATGTCAAATTATAGTTGTCTGCAATAAATCTGCAAAAGTTGCCTTATTAGAACTCATTCAGCACTTGAGCGTATATTTAGCGAATGAAGACAACGATCTTCGCTTAAGGGGTAAGAAATACACTAAAAGCACAAAGCCTTTATTGATTCTTTATTTTGATTGAATTGCTTACAGCAATAACCATGTTGTCACATATTATTAAGAGATGTGATCAGGAAGACTTGGATGAATCTACAAGTGAGCGTTTGATACAAGATTCTGTTTTTTAAATATTTTGACAGGTTTCAAGCTTTTGCTGTTGTTAGCCTTTATTGCGATTGTTTACATGATGAAGCAATTGTCCCTGGTATAGTACCTGGTTTAGCTGTCCTTACTAATGAACATCAGCACTTTAATAAAAAATGTGTGCACATTTTATTGGAAAGGTAGATTGGATGCAAAAGCAAAAAAAGCAAACACTAACTGAATTGAAAAGTCTCACAAATGAGGTTCAAGTCCAAGAATTTCCTCACTGTACTAGACATACACTTCTGCAAATTTTTGAAAACCTGTTAAAATACTATTGTGATGGTTAGAAAAAAAAAGGACGCAGGAATAATATGCTATATTTTTTAACCTCTACTCTTCCTTTCTTGAACAACAGATGTCAAGTCATGGTCAGATATCTATATATCTGGATTTGTTAAAGCTATTTCAGGGGAAAAAGATCCTCGAAATTTGATGACAGTTTATTCTACTGTCTTAAAGATGACAAGACAACTTGACATTTCTGATTATGCTGAGGTAAGAAAGAAAAGCAAAAGAAGAAGGAGCAAAGCTAACTTCTTTTCCTTAATCATAATTGTTGCAGAATCTGTTTGCTGCTATCTCTTGCTATTTTCCTATCACATTTAAATCATCATCTGAACACGCGTATGGAGTTACAGCAAAAGACCTGAAAAGCAGTTTAAGGCAAGCCAAATGATCAGCTAACTATTCGATTTAGTATTAAGCTGTACTTATAGAAAATGCATGGCATCTACACCATTGTTTTCTGATTATGCTCTGCCATTACTCCTTCAAAAACTCACAACCACGTCAGGAAGCGCAAAGGTAATCCAACAAATAATAAGCTCCAGCTTGGAACACAAAAGGAAATCAGCAGCTTGAATTCATGCAACTAACACATCAAACGCATTTTAAAATAGAAAGATACAATTGAGTCTTTAACTGCTTGTATACCGACATACCCTGCCAACGATTTCTTTGCTATTGGAGCCAAGCTCCTGAATGCTATCAAGATTGAGCTTTTTAATGACGACCCAGACCCAAGCTTGAAGGAGCCATCCTTAGAAGCAATCAAAGCAATAGCAAAAGTAACAACAGTAGATCCAAAAAGAGAAAGCGATGCCTTGTCAGTACTCAAGTATTTAGTCAATGATTGCATCCAACTATTAAGTGAATTGAATGAAAGAAACGTAAAGCCTTCAAGCCTCGTGCTACGTGCAATTGCTTCTGCTTCACGTAAGTTAACACACGCACGCATATACACTTATCTTTGACTTACATCTCTAAACCTGCTTTTTGATTTGCAAAAACACAAAATCAGCTTTTGCTTATTGTCTGGTTGAAAATGCAGTTATGGCCAAGCTATTAAGACAGTACGAAGAAAAGATAGATATCTCCGATCGATACCTGCTACTTTGCACCATGATCGCCCTTATTCAAGCTCGAAAAACAGTTTACGGCACATCAGATAGAGGTGAAGAGCCTGGTAAGTAGCGCTTGACTTGAAGGTTTTTCCAAGTGCCCTTATAACTAAGGTTGATAGACCCAAACGAGACGAACCACAGCTCTATTCTATTCTCTCACAAAAGACGCATTATTGACATATTTGTGTTCATTATAAAGCAACCTATTGAGCATACTGAGGTTCATATGATGGCTACTCTAGGCTTAGGTCAACTTTGTGTCTTGAAGAACTATTTAAGAAAGGATGAGGTATTGCAAAAACGACACTGAATGAAAGCTATATATCGTAGGCTCATCTGAGGTTGCTTTAGAGGACATTCTGTGTTCAAGAATTGAGCAAGATATTACAAAGAGAGCATGACAGAAAGTTGAGAGCTTCTGTCGAAACGTCACTCTCTGAAATAGCTACTCTTGATTCAACGCTCATAAGCAATATCACAATGCCCATTTTGATGAAGTGCTTGCCTGAATTCTCCTCAAATGAAAGCAGCGGTTTGGCCGATCTCAAGCCTACGTTTGAATCAGTTCAAAACCTTTGTACGTCCTTTTGTATCTACAGAACTGTTGAGCATGATCTTCTACAAAAATTCATGAACACATGTAGCCATAGTAAGTTAATTTACACAATACTCAAAAAACATGTAGTCATTTTTATGAAATACGCCAGACAAAGATCAAAAATACGCGTTCGAAATCATATCCACACTTTTGAAGCTGATTCAAGCTAGAGAAAACGAAAGTAGACTCAGCGAATGCGCAAAAAATCTTGTGCATAATCTTATTTCTTCAACTGCATCTGCGGCAAAAGATACCACAATCACACCAGGAGATGCTATTATCCTGAATTTAGATATTGTTGAAACAATCAGCTTAATTATACAAGCAGTATTCAGAAATATGAATGAAGAGTAAGTAAATAAGTATGGGATTATAATAAGTTAATCAGACATTTCTTTTTTTATCTTAAACATTGAAGAGAACAGAAGGAATATGCTATCAAAATATTCAAATATTTCAAAGATGGCGATCTTTCTGAATTTGGAATGATATTCAACAACGACATCAACTTTTGTCCCTTAAGTGCAAATACTTCTAATGCTCAAGCAGCATGTGTTCCAATCTTTGCAGCAATGATATCAGCCGTTCACTCTAACGAGCTACTTCCCATTGAATCCGAAGCACGCTTTTTGGATTTTGTAGTGAATGAAGCGCTCAGAACTACTCGTGAGACACAACTAGTTTCATTCTGTAGAATTTTAGCATCCATTTTGAACAAATGGAAGAGCAGTAAGAGCAAACATGCCTATACAATTGTCTAAAGCTAATTCGCATTATAGCGGAGGATCGTGACAATTACATTCAATCTTACCAGAAGAAGTTGAAGATCTGTGTCGAAAACGAAAACTCAAACTCGGCTTTGGCTTTATATATCTGGGTAGAATCATTTCTTTCACTGATCTTATAAACATACTAACATTCATTCTTTGGTAATCTAGACTACAAAAGCGCTTGTCATACAATCACATAAGGATTACGAAAAAATGACAGACATGATTTTGCATTGGATGAATCATCCCGTCATTGGAAAGAAAGCTTCTTATGGCTTTGACGTGCTGACAATCAATGATTTGTTGTGCCTGAATAAGCAATGCTTTGCAAATGTCTCTGTGAGTAATATTGCCATAAGGGGATTATAAAGCATACTAACGATGATCGATAGTTGTTGTACAAGCAAAAGTTTGCAGGCTATGCGTTACCAAAGCTTCTGGATGTGTTCAGCAAATCGATCACAAAAGGTGACACAAACAATAAGGGACTACACTATACATAAGGTATTGACTTTTAGTTAAGAGGAGAGATCAAATTCTTTAGTTGCGACTGTTTGCCTTTTGAAAAACATGCCAAAATCTGTTCTACTTGATCAGTTTCCTCCAGTAAGAAGCGGGACGATAAGAAGCAACTGATGTCTAACTAACTTTTTTTTGGGACTTTTATAGCTAATTCATTTGCTGATTGGATCATTATCACTTCCGGACAACGTTCTGAAGCTATCTACCTTAAATATTTTTCAGTCTGTTCTCAGTGATGCCACCCAGTGCATAGAAAAACACACTGGTACACTCCTTTCTAAATTGCTTCTACTGATAAAGCCTGAAGAGAAATCCATGAATGTTAGAGCAGCTGCTTTGAAGTGTATTGGTCTGGTTCCTGTTAATGTGTCTCGAGACATTACGTCGCCTTTGGCAAAGGACACCATCAAAACCCTTGCTATAGCCCTAGATGATAAGAAAAGAATAGTTAGAAGACAGGCTGTAGAGTGTAGAGAACATTGGTATTGCGTCTAGTGCGCGATCAATTGATATTGTTAAAAAAAAGAGCATTCCTCTTTAAGTTTGTTCAAAACCAAGATGCTTATAGTTAAGATTGTGTTTATTAGAGATAGGATATTTACAGCATTATTGATTCATGAAAGAAAAAGGAAAATAAATAAATAAAAATCAAGATGAACATATGTTGTACATGCGGGATGAATAGAAATGAAGATGAAGCTTAAGCTGCGATAGCATTTTGTTGTTCTTGTTGCTGAGCTTCTCTCTTCTTTTTGGAAGCCATGAACGCGGCACGCATCTTGAAGTAATCTTTATGAAGACCGCACTCTGTTTTCTGCTTTCCAGACCAACGGCCAGATCGTTCTTCGCCATTAACAGGTGCATGTGTAGAATGCCAGTCGCCGATAGAGCGATAACCTTGATCAACTAAAGCATTATAGGGAACTTCGTTAGCCCGGATATAGGTCCAAACTTGTTGGAAGTCCCAGTAAGCAAGAGGATTCAACTTGATGAGACCAGTACCATCTACTTCTAAGATGGGAATAGCTTCACGGTCACCTTTTTGGCTACGACGGCGACCAGTGATGACAGACTTCACATTCAGTTCTTCATATGCACGACGAGCAGGCTCAACTTTGACAAGGTAATCATAAGAGTCCTCATCATTTTCCCAAAGCTTTTCGCCATATTCAGCCTCAAACTCGGCAGTTGTGGAGACGTTCATGGGCTTATAGATCTTAAGAGGAACATTATAGGTAGTCTTACAACGTTCAGCTAATTCTAATGTCTCCTTGAAGTGGTACAGTGTATCTAAGAAGATCAAAGGAACGATGTGGGTTTGATTACGATCAACACTGATCTTGTTGATCATATCGAGTGTGGCGAGGCCAGTCAAGCCAAAGGCAGTAGTCTGGTACAAGTTTGGTAAGTTGTCAATAGCCCATTCAAGGATTTCTTTAGGTTCTAAAGATGCAAGATATTCATTTAAATGCTTTAAAGTTTCTGGCGTCAAATCGGTTCCAGATAGAACTTTGCTGCTGTGTGTAGTAGATGGCATTTTTGTGTTCTAATTATATATTTATAGAGAAAGAGAAAGATAAGCAGAAGGATTGCTCAGATTTTGTTTCTTTTTTATATGGGTTTATAGTCTTATAACGATTGAAGCCAAAAAAGGAAGCCTCTGGATAGAATAAGATGACACCTTAGCCAATGAAAATTGACTGAAATGGCGAATTTAACAAAATACTCTCGTCAACGCACTTTCTCGAATCCTATTAACAAATCTGAATCGCAACTCAGCCTTGATGTACAACCCAGATGTCTAGTTAAATTAGAAATCAAGGTGATTTTTCTACGTAATTATTAAGCTTGAAGGGCGATTACAAATTGAAGCTATCAGAACCGAAAACGGGTTTGCATCACCTAACGTCATTTGGGATGCGTTTTGCTGATTGGATGATAGCTTTTGCCTTATCAAATCAATGATTCTTTAAAATCAACAAACTCTTTCCAAGTTTCATTTAAGCAAGCTATGTTGGTCAACATCTTTTGATGCGCTTAAAAGCGAAAGTTTGTCTGATTTATCCTATAACATAGAATTGGTTGCTTCAAGAGCTATGCTTGGGTAGACTAAAGCAAAAAAGGTTTTTACGCACAATCAATGCTATTGAGACACAAGGATTCAGATAGTCATGTCCATATCCTGACTCAATAGCATATGCTCTTTGATGGAGAATTATACCATTTGATCGGGGCATACCATTATCTATCTTTCAAACTCAATTGACTTGAGCATTGTGTAACAATAATATTTCATGTATCAGCTCTTTGAGTTAGCTGTCAAAGTAATGACGTGCAGAAAGGTAGACATGTTCATATCAGAATCTGTATAATCTAGCTCTTTAGAAGAAGGAAGAACCTAATAGTTTCAATGGATCCAATTCTCTTCCAAATCAGTAACAAGCAACTCTTGCAGCCTAACCAAAAAAACAGGTGAAAGTCAAACAAAGGAAGACAAGATCAAACATGGGCTATATAGTGCTAGAACAATGCTTGAAGCTCAAAAACTTAACGAAATACAAAGGCTGCATTCATATGCTGAATTTGTCGCCAAGAAAGGTATGTTTTCTGTACTGACTAAACAAGAATCCAGCAACCGCTGCTTATTACTTGATGCTGCCCATGATCGCAGCTGTCATTTGCAAGGTTATCTCTCTTCTTCTGTTGTCTATATGCTTCATAAAAGAAAAACTCTAATTGCAGATGTTGTTTAGCGCCTTGAGTTCGGGTGGCTTTTCTGAGTGTTTGTAGTAGCCTAAGCTTACAAAATAGCTTTCTTCTCTGAGAGCCCATCTGAAGATCAGTTGTAAATGTCGCATGTCAGTGTTAGCAAAAGTAAAGCTTTTTTATTCTAGTAGGCACAGTATGTTTATTTTTAAAAGACAGCCCAGGTCGATAGCAGTCACAACTGCAGCTGCGGGCGGGCTCTGTCAGAAGGCACACGCTCCAAAAGGCTCTCTCAAGTCAACAATTAGAAAGACCTTCCTTTTTTATCAGATTTCATCATGGGTAAGACATGCACACCTATGTATATCGAAGGCACAAAGAGAAGGAAGAAGGCTGATAGGCAGACAGACGCGAATACGAGCAATTTGATGGATGAATGGATAGATGGATGGATGGATTGATAGAATACTATGTATCCATATCGATACATCAGTCTAAAGAAGATTTGGATGGAAAGAAACAACGAATCACAATCGAGCATTAGCCATTGTCTTTGCGTGTTTAGCGTCTTGATGTCTCTCTTCTTCTTTCATTCTGCCTATACAAACCCTATTCAACACTTGAACTAAAAATACATACATCTTGTTTTCTTTTGCTGTAAATAATAGGTAAGGGACAACCTAGAGGTTTGAACGCTGCTCGTAAGCTTCGTATCCACCGTCGTGACCAACGTTGGGCTGATAAGCAATACAAGAAGAGAGCTCTCGGTACTGCTTTCCGCTCTTCTCCCTTCGGTGGTTCTTCTCACGCCAAGGGTATCGTTCTCGAAAAGATCGGTGTTGAAGCTAAGCAACCTAACTCTGCTATTCGTAAGTGTGTCCGTGTTCAATTGATCAAGAACGGTAAGAAGGTTACTGCCTTCGTTCCCAACGATGGTTGTTTGAACTTCGTTGACGAAAACGACGAAGTTTTGATTGCCGGTTTCGGTCGTAAGGGTCGTGCTATTGGTGATATTCCTGGTGTCCGTTTCAAGATTGTCAAGGTCGCTGGTGTCTCTCTCCTTGCCTTGTACAAGGAAAAGAAGGAAAAGCCCAGATCTTAAACTACTCCAATTTCTATACTTTCAAATTATATAAAGTTGCACCGTACACATTCAGTTGTCTTTCCTTTTTTTTATTACATGTTTAAGTAAGGTGAATAAGGGTAGAAATGCAAAAGAAAATTTACAAGCTTTTTCCTTCAATGAAATGCACTTACAGAATTTGTGTATGCATTATGTCTAGAAAATTTATAGTACAAGTAAAAAAAAAAAGAAGTTATGAAAATGCTTGAGTTGCATAAGCAATGCCTGTCAGAACGATGCCTAAACGCCAAAGACGGCCCCAAAGGTTTTGCATTTCAGGTGCTCTTTCACCTACTACTGTTTCATCGCCAGCTTCCTTACGTCTTTTGGCTGCATTAGCCATTCTTTCTCGACGTTTGTGTTCTTCAGCAGCATAATGTCGACTGTAGTGTTCGTTATAATTGAACCCGCTTCCTGCTGTTGCTTGCCTTCCCATTTTTTCTGCTTGTTCTTTGGCGCTAGAGGAGCCGGTACTTCTTGCTCTTCTGTTTCTAAAGTGCTGCCAAGCCTGTGTATTACTTCCTCCACCTGTTGTTCTTGACCATCTCGACGCGTTGCTCGAACTTTCAGTGCGATCGCTATCGTATCTTCTTTTACTTGCTTCGTTGCCGAGCACAGCATAAGCTTCATTTATTTCGAGGAATAACTTATGAGCCTCTTTGTTATTTGGATTGAGATCGGGATGGTACTTTTTCGACAGCTTGTAGTAATTAGCCTTAATCGACTTTCGGTCAGCATTCTCTCGCAACTGAAGCACATCGTAAAAGTTTCTTCGAGAAACGGAACTGGAACTAAACCCACGCTTGAGCAACATCTTTCTTAAGAGTTAAATAGAAGGAAAATAAAATTACAAAAAAAAACGCTGCGATTTTATTGTTAGTCTACTATTCAAAATTGCATAATCGATGCTTGTTATCTTACTTGTTCCACGAAAATTATGTTATCAGATCTTTGATCAAATCTTTGTACACAACAAAGCCATAAAAATCTAAATTGAAATAGCTACATTGTTCATTGGAGAGCGTCACTATATGCAAGCTACAGATAACTCTGTAGTCTTCGTTGTCTTAAAACAGATAAAACATTTAGCTATTTTATTTCTAAAAGTTGTTGAAGGAGTATACGTATTGAAGATTTGAAAACGATTCGGTTGAAGATTATCGAGATTGTTGGTTTGTCTTCGAAGATATGTATTGTTCTATAAGGCGAAGAAAAAAAAAAGGATTGATATACAAAATATTTGAGAAAATAGAATAGAAAGAACTGAAAAATATGTAACACATAAAGCACTATCTAATGTCTATTTAGATAAAGCAACCAGATAAAACGGACAGCAAAAGGAAACTAGTGATCAATAAGAAGCATCTTGTGTATGAAATTCACCTAACTAGTTTTTTTTTTTAATTTTATACTCCAGCGATAACTGACTCTACACATTTCCTAGCAAAAGTGATATCAGTATTCTGATCAGTGCTAAGTGTACCATTGAGATAGAACCAGTGATTGAAAGTATAGATAGCATTGGTCAAGCATCAACATCAAGATGGCCAAGATAGACAGTAAGGTTAAAATAGAAGCAACTGGAGATGAGCAATATAAAAGCTTGTTTCCAAACCGCGACACACACATCTTTATGGACTGCTAGTAACTTATTGATGCTGAGGTGATATACTACTTAGTGGCCTTCAAGAAAATGAGAAGCTACTCCCAATCCGCAATCATAGATCATAATAACCTTAGTATCATTCACAGGCAGGAGTGATAGATACAAGCAAAAAACAATGAATTCTCAACCATTCTGATGATTGTGATCTGAGTTCTTAATCATCCATTGGTACATTTTGACAATTCTGAGATATTTCTTAACTTTGTCAAACTGAATCAGAAAACAAATCATGAGCTGCTACTAAAAGCCGATTTACCAGATGCATCTTTCGTAAAGGCAGGCGATATTTATTTTAGCTGAAGATTTGTTTAGTTCTCAATACAGTCATTACACCTTTGATCTTTGCTTTCCAGTGAGCACTTTGTCACTGCTTAACATACCAAACTTATACAGAATAATTAAAAAGCTTTTCTATGAGAAAAGAAAATGAATATATTATTAGAAAATCTAATGAGGATGATATCTACTCTTTTTTGTTTCTAACGACTTATTGCAGAACTTGGTGCATGATTGCAATGATATAATTCCAGTATCTGGATCAAATCATATCCCAAATGTCTCGCAAGCATATTTTGAGTTTTTCTGCGTTTTCTACTTGGTTTCTTTTGCCTGAATATAGTGGTTCATTGCTACTCTTAAATTTCCAATTAGACGTAAACCTGGTGATCGTGTCGACCAGTTCAACACCACAAGTCCCTATTATATCTTTCTATCATTTGCGGCTCTTAATTTATAGGATATATTCGCATTTTCCATCAACACAAGGCTTTGATCCAATATATAAAACCTCAAGAACAGCCCTTTGCACAATGACAATAAAAAGCATTGCCTTTTTCATTCTTTGTCGCCAAGGAATTGTGATTTTAACATCCCTTTATACCCCAAGCTACCCCAAGACGTTATGTTGAGCTTAATGCACTTTGAGAGGTACTCGTTGTTTATTTTAAAGTATTTTGCAGTTGTCAGGCGCTAAACCTTACAAAGACGGATTTCTTCTCATCGCTCAAAAGAACTCTCGCTCAGTCAAATCTACATTTTCCATTAATATGTCATCTGGTTCTTAAACTCTTTTTTTCGGACTATTGTTACAAAACGGTTCATTCTGTGCAATTTGTTTGCGCTACTTCATTTCATACAGACTGCACTAATACTTACGACCTTGGGCAAAAAAGAAATGAGACTAATCCAGCTAAAGCTATCGTTTCTTGTGGCTTACTTTCCTGATATGAGCCTAAATTGCTTTTGGCGTCATCTTGTTCTTTCTGTCAGAACATGTAACCCAATTTGTAGTACTATGCAAAATTCTTCTACTTGAAATTAAGCATACCATCCTATCTATAGTATTCGTCAGGTGTCCAATACTGTTGTTTTTGAGTTCAAACTTGTTCAATTTGATAAGTAAGGCTTTTCTTTCCTCAGTAAAGTGGCTTTTGGTAGACATTCTACTATCAAAGACAAATACAGGATATCATCCATTTCATGCATTGGTAATAAATTTTAGGCGGAATCTAAAAAAACCTTCTATTTTTTGTTAGATCACTATGCAACTTGACACGTTTTGAAGTTACTGCCACGATACACTCCTCATGAAACGCCAGTGGGAGATTATTAAATCTTGTGAAAAAACATTCCAGCCATGAATGCTTATTCTTCTTATATTCTAAACTAAGAGGCTTTCTCCAACTCTGTTTGGGTAATGTCAAAAAAACGCCAGATAAAAAAATGCTGCAGCAACTAATTCAGTATAAGTAGAGTGTTGTTGCTTCAACTATGATTTCATAGCTACCACATTAGTTGGTTTTGGTATTTAGATCTGAATTCTCCTGCATGTTTCTTCTTATCCAATCAAACATGAAAGAAACTTGAAATTACTAGATCGAAAAAGCAATTGGCATATTTGAAAAATCAGGTGAAAGCTTGGCCTTTGTGTGACACAAATACTCCTGAGAAACGATAGGCAACAAAAATCTCTGACGACAATAAAAGGTGGAGTGATACACATAAGGAACAAATTTAGACAAATATTTTGCTTGCATCATATATTGGATTTTCTAGACAAAGGAAAAGAGTTTACAGAAAATTAATTGCGGATAATAAACAAATGATGAAATGTTTCTCAGTTCATGATCAAACAGGCACAGAGGCTGATGGAGCATTGTTTCAATCGCCGATAATTCAGCTCAGTCTTTTTTCTAGGCTTTTTTTCTTCTTTACAACGTTGGCCGCATTGATGTAGTTTACCATACTCAAAAAGGAAAATGATGTCAATTATATTTCTTTTGACAACGTATGATTTGGACACTTCTAGAAATACTATTTGATTGTTCTAAGAAATTGTTGCTCCTCTGGTATAAATCTCTTGAGGTAATTCTATCTATAAATGGTTTTGAGTGAACATCATTCTATAAATCTAATAGCCATATTTTCCAGTAAACGGACTTTGGCATTGTCTTTCTCTTTTCGACACTCTACGTGAATAATTTATGTTATGGAGCGCAATCTGTAATTGTCGAAGCAGCTTCTTTTGTAGAAATAAAACAAATAAATTCAAATGTAACTTTTGTAAAGCTGTTTGTCTGTCATCGCCAAAGCAGTTCCGTTTGATTACATACAGCCTCATGGTTCGCTTTGTCACAACGCTACTTTCAGCTTTATGCTTTGAGATTTAGTTTTCTCTTTCTGCACCAAGTTGCATTCCCTTCCGCATAGCCAGACAAAGTAAGAAGAACATCTTTTGCTGATATTCGTTTGGGCGTATAGACAGTATGATTATGCGAGTTAAAAGGAACAGGCATCTTGTTTGTAGATTGTACAACCTGGTCCAAAGAGTCTATATACAAGTAGTAAATCAAAAGTTGGAGGATGCGATATAACCATCCTAATCCCTGATCAATCAGCCTTCCAATTCTTCTCAAGATATACACATGCAATACAATGACAATCTCTTGATGTGAGCGTTTGTGAGGAGATAGCCCAGTAGCAATCAGATGTAACTATAGTTCTTTGCTCCCTCTTCGAAGTTTTATCAAAGCTGCCAACAGCCTCAAAAGGTATTTGCTAGCTTGTACTATCAATCTCATTTGAGTAGTATACATTTCGCTTTTCAAATAATACCTTTCTCTTGCTTCTCTTAATTGTGGAGCAAGTTTTTCTGCCATCACTCTTTCTTTCTTCTAAATACATAGGATTAATACTAGGGACCTTCCAAATAATAGTGACGATACCATTGTTTGTACAATAAGCACTTGATTTTCCTTTCTACAGTAAGAGGGAGCAACACAAAGCTGACTGCGTTTTTATGATCTCTAGTGAATGTCAGATCTTTCGACTTGTATTCAAGAACCATGAGATTGATGATGTTGTTGTATACTTCTCCATTGTTCTGATTTGTAGAAGAGGATGAGACAAAGTGGAAAGTTTCTCTGTTTACCTTATCAGATTTAATCGATTTCCGACTCTTTCTTACTCTGTTTGATATATTTAACACAACTCTCATAAGTATCCATGGGGCATCGTTTTCTATTACGACGAGGATATTGACTTTTTGGTTAATGAGCGCATTGTGTGATATTGGTCGAGTTCTTTATTTTATTATGAGGTATGATACTATTTGTGATGGAAATATAGGCCTCCGAATCAAAAGCAAGGGCTAGATCGATGACCTTTTGGATCACAGTAAGTAATTGCCTATCACGCACATCAGGAATCAAAACTTGATTGCCTTTACCAACATCCTCACGCTAAGGCCTAAAGTCCTTTCATTGTCTGTATACGATCATCTTCTATGCCGGCTTCACAGCACAATTTTATGTATCAAGAAGCGTACAAACGGGCTGGCCTCATCTACACCTTGCGTGGTACCTCCGGCTTCAGCCTATGCCAAGATTAGACGAGTTGGAGCGTCAAACTGCATCAAAAGCTGTTGACGAGCTTTATCTAGAGATAATTCACCTGTGACACAATTGATTTGATCCTCAGTGAGACACATAAGAAGAAATCTTTCCCTGCTGATGTCTAACTTCAACTGATACACATTCAAAGTGCTGCGAAATTCTAGCACGTTGTTGCATTTCCTCTCACCTGTTTCTCATACTTACTCCCTAGCAAGCTGAAGCAATGACACATGGTTAGAAACCATATCACGAGCAACTTTATCTCGAACCCGAGTAGTTGGGCTTGGTACAATAGGTGTAGCATTAGATACGGAAGAAGCAACCGGGTCGTCTTCAGAGTTGTTTGACCAAAGAGAAAGTCGGTATTTTGTAGACTAAAGCGAGGTTAACTCTCTTAAATCTCAAAAGCTTCCCAAAACGAAGTATACTTTTCCAAAAATAAAATTTATTGGTCTAAAAAAAGATTAAACAATCTTCTTTGGTGTAACCGAAATTACTATATTCCTTTATTTTTCCTGCTTTGCTTTTCTTCTTTTCTCTCTTTTTTTTTTTATCCTTCGATTACTTCTTCAATCGCTTTTCTCCTTTGTACTGTAATAATACTATGACAGAAGCACAGCCTGCTTTCGACAGTCATCCAATAACACCAGTGGATACATTCCGAAACAACTTCATCATAGACCCAAACAAAGATCCTGTGGTTACATCCTCGACAATTGCTGACCATATCAACTATCAATTATCCCAGATGGATCCTACCTATACCCTTGAAAATACCAACATGATGGCAGACTCACCAGTTGCCAGCTTTATCAAAAACCATACATCTAGTCAAGATTTAATAGATAAATCAAATATAAACTCAGTAGAACGTGTTCTTGAATGGTCACCTAATAAGCGATACTACCGGCTTAATACATTATTAGGAAAAGGCGCTTTTAAGGTGGTTCATAAAGCAATGGACCTTGAAGAAGGATATGAAGTTGCTTGGAACGTATTGCATGTAAGGGCGTAAATTCCTTCATCATCTTAGTCAGCAGGCTGATTCGAGATTATTGTATAGATTGGCCACGATAATAACAAGGATGTAAGGCATGAAATTGAAATACTCAAATCCGTACGCCACCCCAACATCATTGCCTTTCATGATGCTTGGGTTAGTGAAAATCGTACTGAATTTATTTTTGTAACCGAGCTTATGACCTCGGGCACATTAAGAGAATACATCCGCAAACTCAATTTGCCCAATCAGAAGATTGTCAAACGATGGTGTAGACAAATTCTAAAGGGGCTTGCTTATTTGCATGGCCATAATCCTCCTATTATTCATCGAGATATCAAATGTGACAACATTTTCATCAACGGTGCGCATGGTGAAATCAAAATTGGTGATTTGGGTACTGCAGAGAACATGTGGCTTGGTGACAAAAAGTATACCGTCATTGGCACTCCCGAGTTTATGGCTCCTGAAATGTATGAAGAAGAAGGCTATAACGAAAAAGTGGATCTTTATGCCTTTGGCATGTGTCTGATTGAAATGACAACAGGTGAATACCCATATTCTGAATGCACAAACACTGCACAAATCTATAAGAAAGTGTGTCAGGTAAAGAAGAAGAAAGCAAGCAAAATGATGTCTATGATACTGAATTATGCATTTACATAGCATATCAAACCTGAATCACTTGCCAAAATTCATGATCAGCAAGTCTTGGAAGTCATTAACAGCTGTCTATCTACAAATGAAAACGAAAGGTGAGCAGACAATTGAGGGAAAGCAAATGAGACAGGCCTAAACAAAAGATACTTTAGATTGTCTGCACAAGAATTATTGGAATGCAGCTTTCTGGCTGTTGAACCAGATGTGATGATTCTAGAAAACGATCCTTCTCATACAATTATCACTCTGCAGGTTGTCTTTAAGGGCTCAGACAAATTGTCTGTTAAATTCGAGTTTAACACTGTAAGTTCTTTTTGTGTACAAAAAGTATTTTGTTACTGATTTCTAAGCTCAAATATAGCAAGAAGATACAGCAGAAGAAGTGGTAGCTGAAATGGTACGTAAAGAAAAGAAGAAAAAAAGAAAGAGCGAATAATGGAAGGGGTTGATTGGTTGAGTTAAACTTTGCACTATTCTTTAGATTGAAGAGCAAGTGTTACCAGATCGATACCAACAATGGATCACAAACGAAATCAATCGCATCTTACGCGATTTAGATAAGAGTGAATCTGATGCAGAAAAATACAATTCTCAACAATCAGTTTGGAGAAGAGAGAACGACATTCGTTCTGAGCTAGAAAAATCAAAACTCGAGTTAGCAAGCCTGATAGACAAAGCTGCCGAAATTGAAAAGAAGTGCGAGCTTTTGAAGCAGAAGGCTATGATGGCTGAAGAAAGGGAAAAGCAAGTCTTATCAGAATTGGAAAAGGCAGTTGCCCACAAAATGCAGAATCCTGAAGAAACGTTATCAGACGAAGGAGAAATAATTCTCTCCTCAGAACTGCATAAGCTTTCGACTAAAGGTAACTTTTTTCTTCTCCCGAGATAAAAGAGAACAGCAGACCAAGGAAGTATACTGATGAACGGTTTTTTATAGATTATTCTGATGATACCAGTATCGATACATTTGTCTATGACACCGCCAAAGCAACAAACAGAGATTTATCAAAGGCAGATGAGTGGCTGCAAAGATTAAAAGACCAAGATATAATGACAGTAGGTGACTTGAGAGAACTTTTGGACGAGGACTGGTCAGGTATTGGTCTTACTGTGTTTGCTATACGTGCTCTGAAGAACATGCTAAGAAACAGAAACAGTGAAGGCGCTAATAATAATCATGAAGCTTCACAGTGATTACCTATATACCAAATAAATTATCCATATCCCTTTTCTTTGTATTAAATCTCTAGCACATGTATTATGAATGCACAGTAGTTTTTGGAAAGAATATAATATCTCGCAATACCGAGTCTTTTTTTTTTCTTGAAAGTGTATTGTTCTCATTTGATTGAGATTCCTCATGAGACCTTAAGGCACCTGATTTTATTTCATAATAAAGTTATGGTCCAACATCCCACAAAGTCTCTAAATCGAAATAGTAACAGTTTTTTTTATAGAAAAACTTAAATGCGCAGGACTTCTTATTTAATGTACACTAGGTGAAATATGATTTTTATTCTATAAATGGGAGCTATTTGATCATTTGAATTCTTCCAAGAGATTATTCAATACATCTTCCCTTCTTTTGTGAGAGAAATCGTCCAGCTGCTCTAGCAGAGTAGTCGCAAAGCGAGGCTCAACCATTGTCCCTAAATGAGACACAGATAAAATATCACCTATGTAAAGAAGATGTTATGATATGAGCTTTTGATTTCGAATGCGATCATATGTACCATTTAATGACTCGTCTTGAATTGCTTGAAGATAAGCTTTTATACAGTCTTCGATAGGCACCATACCAAATGCACGGGCAACTTTATAGCTCTCTCCAGGTATCATAGGTGTTTCTGTTCATCATGAAGGTCAGTCTTATGCTCAATTCCCACATTCTTTCAACTTGCCTACAAAGTGTGGAGCAATAGCATTCACTCTTATATCAGTTGATCTCAGGAGATTTCCATAACTTTTTGTAAGACCAATAATCTATCAAGTAAGTCAGAGGAAGAAAAAAAAAGCTTAATAAGTGTGATTCCCATCTTCTAAATTTTGTACTTTACAGCATGTTTTGTAGCAGCATACATAGGTGCAGTTGGACCTGCGGTTAAGCCATAGACTGAGGAAGTGTTGATAACGCAGCCTGATTTTTTGTTTCTTAAGAAATACTGAATAGCAAGACGATTTGCTTTAACAGTTGCAGTCAAGTTGACATCTATGGTCATATAATGGCCGTCTTCAAAAAAAAACATGAATTTACATGCTTAAAATACATATATTGATACTACCATTTTCAATATCTTTAATTAAATTGGATGAGTCAAGTATGCCTGCCACCATAATGACGATATCAATTGTTTTCCCAAATGTCTTTTCTGCCACAGAGTAAATGTCCTCTTGAGCTTTCCAGTCAGTAACATTCATGTTATAAAAGATAGCATTACGGTCACTGTAACAAACAATTCGAATTTGAGCATACATAAAGCAAATGCCATGTAGTAAACGCATATCCTTTTACCCTAATTACCTACCATCTTCCTTTATGAAGCTTATTAAGGCTCTCAAGCACATCTTGACCTTTCTGTTTGTTTGTTCCTGAAAATATAACATTGGCTCTATTTTTTTTTTTTTTTTTGGTAAAGCTCAACATTTTCATCACCAAAGAAAAACAACTACAGTCAATAATACCTCTTTGAAACAAAAGTCGATACAAGCTCTCTTCCTATGCCTAAAATTGGATTTTTCAAATGTCAGTGCACCTACTTAGTCAAGCAGGCCCTCCTTATTCATAACATACCAGATGTGCCACCATGAATCAGTACAACCTTGTTTTTAATTTCCATCATGCTTATATTTTGTTTTGAAAAGTCTTGATAAATGGAAGAGCAAGGAAAAGAAAAGGAAGGGAAAACAAATTTCTTTTATGTATTTTTTTGTCTTTTCGGCGATTGACCTTATTTGGTAAAAAAGACCTTTTTTTAAATAAAAAGAAATCAGATCAACAGACTATATTTAAGGCTCAGTGATTGATCATGCTCTTCTACTTTATTGCCACAGAACAGTGAACGGAAAGAAAAAAATCCAAAACAAAAGAGAGTGCTCCATACGTTTACTACAAATTGCCTTGATTAGCTATGTTCAACTATACATTGTAAATACGTAACGACTCTTGTATAAACCAACTTTACTTTTTTCTTTTGGTGTAAGCTAGCTGTTAAGTTGTACAGTACCTGTTCCGTTTAAGTGTATTACCATTCTTGAGAAATGCTGCTCTTATCTAGATTATACTCTTGAGTCAAATAGCGTTTTAGCGCTTGAAGCAATTTTCATGCTGAAGGATGGTTACCCTTCTATCATACACTCCGACTACTGTAATCTCTTCTATAATTCCAACAGTATAGTTTCGCACTACTAAAAAGAAAATGAGAGAGTGAGGTGTTGATTTATGTAAATGGGAAAACAGAAGAAAACATGAGCTTTCGGTAAACCGGAGCCAAAGCTAATTTGGTTCGCTTAATAGCTCAGCGTGCTGGATGAAAATGTCCCTGTAAAATTTTATATCAGGGCCGATAGCCTATTTAAGGTGTGACATACAAACTTTATTACAACAAGAATCACTAAGGATCTAAGGACTTCTTCTTTTTTAAAAGCTCATTGCATAAAGCGTACTTGAACTTGATTCAAGAAAATCATCTATTTTCCTTTTAAAAAAAGAAACTTATTTAACATGGTATTCTTATGTTGATGCTTTTGAATAGAAAGATGTTTATTTGCTTAGTGTGTGTTAGCTTATGTTGTCATTTGAAGTATTTTTTCCAATAATTGAAGTAATTCGATAGTCAGATAAAAACTGAGCGTCTGTTTCATACGAATAAGATATCGAATCTATATCCTGCGTGTTTCTACTATGAAGTGACGCTGGGCCATGAAATGCATCTTCATCATCTGTCTGACCATAGTAGTCATCTAATTCTTCTTCTTGCTCAGCTAATAGTGCTTCTATACTGATAAACGTCTTTGGATAGATATCTTTGTTCTTAGGTAAGCGTACCAAACCAATGCGCTTGCTCTTTTCTTTTATCTGAGTACAACAAGGGAAACATGTCGTGTTACGAATTGGTATTGTATTGTCTTCATCTGGAAGATAGATATGTTGTTTTTTAGGTAGGCACATTGAAAAGAAATTCATCTTGAAAGAGAAGAGAAAAGCAATAACATGAAAAAGAAAGAGCTCGTTTCTTTTATTTAACATCGTGGTAATACAAAGGTTATCCAATTGTACTGTGTAACTCGATGATACTGATTTCGTTTATTTATTTACACTTCATGCACTAAACCAGTGCCATCTAAACCATTATAGTAAAACCAATTCTGTATAGGCAATTCATTAGCTGAGAGAGTTCTTAAGATATCTTGAGCTAAAATACCACCCACAATGGCAGCTACAGGTGATATCTCAGTATCATAAAGTGTTGCTAATTGACTAATCGAATGGTTTAGTAACTATGCTCTTCATCTCTATGTTTTTTTTTACCTAATTAATTCATCGTCTAATAGACTATCATCTTCAATGCCCATATCAGCCAATAGCTTAGGCTTCTGTTCGATCAACAACTGAATATCATCTTCTGATGGTGATCGCTTGTGTTCTTTTTGAAACTTGAATAAAACTATCAATAGAGAGTTAGTATCAGCAGAGACAAAAGCTCGAATGATCCTTACTATGAATAAGGAAAGCCATGGGAGATACTCTTCTCTTTAAGGCCTTTGGTCGTATGCCAGACCAAGACTTTTCCAAGGATTGATCTAGGCTGACATAGTTGGCTGACTGAGGAATTTTTTCTACTGTAAGCGATTGCTTTGATCCAGCCTTTGGTTCTATTTTCTTTTCCCTATCGTTGCAAAAAAAAAAAGTAAGATGCATAAGACAAGACTAAGGCCATATGCAAATTGTTACCTACAATACATAAGCATGTTCTGTTAAATCACAAAACACATAACCAAACCATCCACATGTATCAGCTGCATAAAATGGTTTCTTAACACGACGTCTAATTTCATCTACACGAGCCTAACAAGCAATGAGATAACAGCTTCTTATTTCTGTAGATAGAGATGATTCATACTTTACAATGAGTTCATATTCAGAATGAATTAAGCAGACAACATCAAATGATTCGAAATAACTATCAGGCTTTTCTTTGATGTTCTCTTGATCGACAATCACTTGAACCCGAGGATTTAAATTTCGAATGCTTGGTGCAGCAGCCTCTGCTTTCTATACAAGATATACGTTATTCATTACTTGGTTACTTCTTAAAGGAAAATGCTTTTTTTTTTTACATTGTTACCAACAAGTGATTGTTGAATAAGAAATTGAGCACCTAAATCCAATTCACTAACAACTTCGTGGTCCAACAATGTAATGCTAGCAACTCCAGCTAAAGCGATGTTCTTGCAAACTTCGTTACTCAGTGCACGTATACCAGCTATTAAGATGTTGGCTTTACTGATTCTATCCGATTGTGTGTTTTAGTTTGTGATCAATATCTGTGTTTTTCTTTTGTTACCTTTGTTGAGCATCAAGGCCCCAAAGACGAATCTGACGATCATAAATAGCGGCCTCGTCTGTAAGTTGTTGGCTAGTTAGATCGAGGTTGACAAATGACTCTTGTTTCTTTTTTTAAACACACTTGCCTTTTGAGATTGAATCTGTCATGTTTAAATAAAAGAAGAAGAAGAAAAAAAAGAAAAACGCGTTCGTCCAATTGTGCGTAACATGAAATTCACTTTGATGCAAGCCTCTCTTTCTTACTAGTATCATTGGCATTCTTTCTCTCTATCTCCAATCACAATACTCTCTACTTATTCCTTTCGACCTCTCCTTAAAATACTGTCACATAGGAATGTGTATTATCTCTCAATTGGATCTTGGTTATCACTGGTGAGATTGAAGCATCATAAAAAAAAGAAAGAAAGGGAAACAGGTTACCTTATCTACAAGCTAAAGTTGGCACATTAAAGCTCTATTCTTTAAGAGAAATCAGGTTTTTTTTTCTGACTACTTTAATGAGATTGAGATGTCAAACAGTGACAATTCTATTTTCCCTTCTCATTGTATAATCCAAAAAAA
This sequence comes from Choanephora cucurbitarum, assembly GCA_025331435.1. Taxonomy (NCBI): domain Eukaryota; kingdom Fungi; phylum Mucoromycota; class Mucoromycetes; order Mucorales; family Choanephoraceae; genus Choanephora; species Choanephora cucurbitarum. The sequence goes on from JAIWNI010000055.1 coordinate 165,741, forward strand.
AAAGATAGTGGCAAACAGAAAGGAAGTGATGTAGTGGGTCCTTTATAAGTATAAATGAAGGAGTAACAAAAAAGATTATCAGCTTCCTAAATTAAACAATGAAGCTCCCATACCAAAGAAATAGGCAGGGTGATATTACATTGAACATAGCAAGCATGTCTTCTCTGTTGGTCCAGTCTACACAGAGTCGATTTGATTAAAATTTATTATGCATCAATGATCAACATAGTACTGCCTTATAGGCCAAAAGAAGAAGAAGAAGTAGATTTGAGTAGATTCACGTTTTTTTTGTAAGTAAATCATGCTTAAAAGTATAATATTCTCGGAATGAAAAAACCTCGTGTGTCATTCAATGGATAGTTGTGGTACGTTGTTGTGTTACAGTCAATAAAACGCTAATAAAAAAAAAAAAAGGACCATCTCACACTCTCCTTTCTTTCACTTTTTTCTTTTCTTTCTCTCTCTCTTCACTATTATGTGTGATATCACAGATCCTCGTATACTAAACGCTTATATATCGATTACTGAACACGATCCTACAGATTGGTAATAATCTCTTCAAAACAACATGATTTCTTTTTCCTTTCTTTTTCTTTTGCCTAATCTTATCTCTGTTTTATATTGACAAATAAAAAAAAAGGTTGATCCTTGGTTACAAAGGCACAAGAGATGTCATTTCTCTGTATTCGTGTGGTGAAAATGGTCTAAGGTGTGATTTTGTTTGGATAGTTATAAATAGAGCCTATTATTAATTTATGTAATTATAGTGAATTTCGAGATAATTTGACAGATGAAATACTGTTTGGTTTCATCAGAATAGAAGATAAATTCGTCTTAGTCACCTATGTGCCTGATACTGTTAGGTTAGATAGATACAGAAAGAAAAGAAAAAAAAAAGAAACGGAAATAACTCACCTTCTTTTTTTTTTTTTTTAGTGGTGTGAGAAGAGGTTTGGCATAGAAAAAAGTCATGTTGTGTTACACTATACAGTCAATCTAATTTTCTTCTCTCTCTATGATAGCCAGAGCACTTGTGCATAGTAGAGCAGTAGCCAACATATTAGAACTATCTCATGCTCAGTTAACAGCCTCTAGTCTATCTGATCTCAGTGACGGAAACATCCGAACCCGTCTCAAGTTAGGACAGAACCAGGTTCCTAATCGATCTCGTCCTGTTTCCAAAAGAACAAGTGCAATGGTAACCCGCCGAAGAAAATCTGGCACATACTCACCTTCACCTTCACCCTCGCCCATGTCTGAGCGCAACTTGAGAATCCATATCAATAGTATGGACGATTACTATGATGATGCCTCAGATCGCATGACCGCCACACCCACACCTTCTACACCTACCTCTGTTACTTCCTCTTCTTATGCCAATGAACACTATTTTGCAATAGCCGAAAGTCCCTTTAGCCTGACTGAAGAACAAGAGCGGAAACGAATTCAAGAACAGACTGAGGATATGTTACAGACTCAGCTGGCTCGTAAAAAAGAACTTGAAGAAGCCAGGTTTCGTCAATTTCAAAGAGAACAACAAGAAGAAAGAATCAGACGCGAGCAAACGGTACGCCGCATGGAAGAAGAAAAGCGCATTCAACAACAGAAAGAAATTCCTCCATGGCAATTACAATTAAAACAAAGAAAAGAACAACAAAAAGAATCAAGACAACAAAAAATTCAGTCTCAACCACCACAACAACAACAAATCCCCTTATGGCAACAACAATTACAACAACGTAAATTGCAAAAACAACAACAACTCGAGAAAGAAAAGGCTCAGATAGAGGAACGACTTCGCGAACAAAGACAGGCACGAGTAGAAAAGCAGAAAGAACTCAGTCAGTCAACAGATAAGCAGGAGACAAAATCTACGCCAAAGAGTACTGAAGAGTCTGTCGTTACGCCAAAGAGCATTGAAGAGCCTATCATTACGCCAATGACCATGCAAGAGCCTACGCCTATGGTTACTCAGGACCCTGCTACTGTTACGCAAATCAGTGCACCTATCAAAGAAGAAGTTAATGTTGAGGAGCCAGAAGTCATTCAACGCTCCTCACCAGCCCCTTTAAATATAGAAGAAGCTCCGTCTGCCCAGGTGATTTCACAACAAGAAGAGATTTCAAGCTCAAATGAGATTAAAAAAGAAGAAGAAAAAAAAGTAGTAGTAGCAGAAGAGGTAAGGAGTGTTTTTGAAACCCCGCTATTTTTCGTCATCATTGTTACACGATGCTTATTTATATATACTCTAGGTACCTGTCATGACAGGATTTATTTCTGTTCAAACAAGCACTAGTCCTGTAAGTTTTGCTCTGTTTAAAATTATGACATCTGATTTGATCTAAATCATGCTTATTCTAGTTCTGGAGACGTCGTCATTTCGTTCTCTATACCAGTCAACTCTTGTTGTTTAAAGATGAATTGGTAAGAATACCTTATCCTTAGCTTTCAATCGACCACTAAATCCTTTTTTTTTAAGAGCAAAGAAGCTATGCATACAATTCCTATCTGTAGTATGAAGCGTGTAGCTCCAGCAGATGAAGATGAAGATACATATGTTGCCAATTCATACATGATCGATACCCAACCAGGCCTTTCTTTCCAGATACTTGCAGATGATAAAAAGACAGGCAAACAAATCTATACCACACTTCAACAATTACTCTAGATGTAACATAAGGATTTATTTATTTTTATATATAAAAAAAAAAGAATTTATTTTTTTTTGTTGTAAGAAATATATATTAACTATGTACGATATGAAAGAGAAATTTACAAAGAAAGGACATATAATAAGAAGCCAAACTCCCTCCTCACTCTCTATTTGGTATGAGAGTCATTGATTCTCGTTGTCTTCAAGACGAACAGAATGAAACCCTCAGTGTATAAAAGAAAAGGGAGTGTTGCTTTCTATGAATGATGTGAGGGTTCTTGAGTTTGATCGCGTGGTGATCTTTCTCGCTTGTTGCCAATGATGTTCATATTGATGTTCTCTGTAAATCCATTGTCACGCACTTCACTCTTACCATCGTAATCAACGCTTGTTGAACGATGCCATAGATTCTGATGTGATGATCCAGCCATACCATCATCAAACTGATGTAAATCCTCTTCTGATGATAAAAACTTCTCACTGCCATACACAGGCAACAGATGCTCTTGGTGAGACTCATCTTCCAACAATTCTGATTTTTCGCTTCGTGAGTGTTGTAACAAGGCCACACCAGAACAGATGATGAAAAAGCCGAAAACACAGGTGATGACATTGACAGGAGATGCATCAAAGCCACGATAGAATACAATAGAACTGACGATAGTGAGAGTAGTAAAGATCACATAATAGGTGGGTGTGACGACAGCTGTGTTGAAGATATTGAGTGCCTTGTTGAGATAGATGATTTCGATTGCCAATGTGACTAATGTCAGCAGAAGAACGAGGTAAGTAAACCAGTTGGTGAATTGATTGGCTACGGCGAATGAATGAACAATGGCACCACCAATGCCTTGAGTGAAGACAACAGAGAGTGAACCAATCAATGAGCAAATACAAATATAGACCAGCATGTTTGACTTTCCCCAACGAGGTCCACAGTAGAACACTAGAAACAGTGAAAGTGCAACTGCAATAAAAGCATAAATCAAGAAGCCTATATTAAAAGGGTATGTTTAGTTTTTTCCTTTTTTTTTTTTTTACTCCTTTAAATTCTTTACCGACTGAAAGCATCAATGATTTGAATGTCTCAATTGAGTTGTCTGCAGCACCTTGTTCTGGAGCATGCATCACGATGATAACTGCCCCTAATACACATTGTAAACAGCCCACTTTGCCTTGAAACGTTAATCTCTCTTTTAAGAAAATAGAAGATAATACAGCACTAGAAGATATCAGGTCAATTCAGTTTGCTCCCTTTTTGTTTTCTCAAGTATTTTACCTTAGTACCACACTGATGGCGCCTAAAGGAGTAACCAGAATAGCTTGTGTAAATGCATAGGCTACGAAATTACATGCTTCACCAACCACCACTATTATAAAAAAAAAAATCAATACCATCACTCTACCAACAGATCGTCTCATTTGTTTTTTTTTTGGTTACTTTACTCAATATCATGCCACTCCACCACATAGGTGATTTTAGATAGCCATAATCATCACCTGCATCACGACCTAAGAAAGAATATGATCAACAGAGTTTCGTCATGATGATAAAGATTTTTTTTTTTACCTGACTTTTGATTTGATTCTAATAGACCCTTTTTCTTAAATACAAAACTACTACCGATAAATATACCTTCAACAACAAAAAAAGAGAGAGATCAATTACTTGAACTAAGCCCTCTTTGTATATGTTTTCTTTTTGCTTACCACTTGTAATGGCAAGTGTAACACCAATCAGCTTATAGAGTGAACCATGTGTACTGTCTGATACTAAACCCAAAGGACTTCCATCTGTTGAATTCATATTGATTATAAGGGAAAGGTATGTGGATATATAAAGAAGAAAGCTTGAAAAGGAAAATAGGATATAAGAAGAAAAAGAAGAAGAAGAAATAAAAAAAAAAGGTAAGAAATGGCTTTAAAAATAATATATGTGTGTGCGTGAGTGGATAGGTTTGCTGGATCAACTTCCGCAACACAATAAAACTATTTTTAGTTGAATTTCTACTTTATTCCCTTTAAGTATAAAAAAGAATGAAAGTCTGAAGGTAATACATGAATGACTAGGGAAAAAAGAGGGGTGAAAATAGCGATACTCTATATATACATAAACCACGGTCTTTCTTTATTTATTTATCTCTTTTCTCGCTCCCAATGCTTTTATGAATGAGCAATTTAAATAATTAGGTATCATTTAATTTAGCACATGCTCTATAAAAGGAAATCAACATATTTAGTAGACACCATGTCAACTAGTTCTATTCACTTTCACTTTTCTATTAAACGCGTTATGCTTAAAAGGGACAATCAAAAGGGAATTGCAAGTCATTTAAAATAAGCCTAGAAATAAAACTCCAGCCTATTCAAAAAATAACTTGTATAGGTATGCATCTGGTAACATAGTTTATCTTGCATGAAAAAAGACCCTCTTTTGATCTATAGACGCGTCTGAATTTCTTATAAGAAAATCCTGTTCATAATTAATTTAATGCCTAATATTGACAGAGTTATTTAGGCAGGAGAGGATCTCTCAGGTACCAAAATCAACAATTACAATAAACAAAATCAACAAAAAAAGGAAAGGTCATCCTCTCTTCAAAATCTTTTTGTCATACGAATGACCATATTTTTCGTCTGAAAGTATTGAATTATCTTAGTGTTGAGAACACTGTAAATTAGGAGGAAGAGAGAGGAGGCTAATTTGATCATATTATAGTCTGGCCCTTTGTTGGCTCTTGAATGATAAGTTTGCCTATTTAAGTAGTGTGTTTGTTGTTTACTGCAATAGTTCAGTAATGTGCATTCAATTTCATGTTTCTCTAATGCTTCATAAGTTTAGCCATTCTGCTCTCTCTCTCTCTCTCTCTCTCTCTCTCTCTTTCTCTGTCTGTTTTAGGCGACCCTTTTTCTTTTTTTAGTTTTTTTTTTTTGGCTGGAGATCCTCTTTGCTTTTTGTGAAACCTTTATTATTTTGTACCTTAAAAAAAAAACTGTGCTCAGCTCCGTCTTGGCTTCACTGCAAAGCAAATCATAAAAGTTTCTTTATTAAGAGATTATATTAATCAAGTAATGAATTAAGCTTTTTTTTTTGTATTTAACAGCAACATCTTTACTGTATTCAATTCTTCTTTTTAAATAAAAAGCATTGCAGTTCAGACTCGATTCTTTAATAAAAAAAAAAAAGTTGGATATGGAAGGTATAGAATTCCTACCCTGTTACTAATAAAAGAGAGAGATGATAGAATGAACTCTATCACCAGAATAAATCGGAGCATTGTCCATGATACTATTGATCTATACAAGGTCTAAACTACCGCAAATCAATTACATAAAATAACCGGCTGGAAGCTGCTTATAGGCATAGGTGGCAACATCCGCGAATCCTGACATGTTTATTGGTTTCACTTGGAAGAATACTATTGGCTTATCTAGAGAGACATCAAAGAAACTGGCTCATGTCTCTCTTGCAAAAAAAAAAAGACAGCGGAGGTTTGGGAGACTTGAAATGGCCTTGATTGCTTTTATGAACATACTCAGTAAGCTTAGAAAGCGAAATAAAGTTATTGCTGTTGTTTACCTCATCTTGCGTGAAACTTCATTCATTTATACAGTTACAAAAGAAAAATTGTCCGACATGAGCTAAGGGATACTTGCATTAAACACGAAATCAATGAGGAGCCCTACATCATTTAGTATGGTAAATCCAGATTCTCGGTCCTAAAGAGCTAACGATACCAGAATTCTTTTTGGCATCATTAGGAGCTTTATGGCGTTTATCGCCAAGCTTGTTCAAAAAGGAGGATGAAGTGTGTGTTGGTGATACTCTGGATCGGACCAAATATATCGATACCCTGTTACAGAAATTTCAACTCTAGCTCAGGTACCATGATGATTTAACAGACTGGAGTTATATGGCATCATGAAGGTCTGACGTGTAACTGGAAGAGTACTTTAAAGAGAGAGAGATTAAAAAAAAAATTGGTTTCTAGCCTGCTTAAAGTCTAAATTGAGTATTTCTAATGGGCTGTTGGAAGCCAGATCGGTTAAAGATCTGAAAGGCTATCTAATTAATGCACGGAAGACAAATGCCAAGCCATTTCAGATACAGAGAACGGACCTACTAAATATTGAACTCATTTTTTTTTTTTTTTTTGGATATGAAAGCAGATCCTTGTTATAACACTCTTTTTTTAAAAAAAAAAGAGATGTGGATAACGCTTAGGGCTCACTCAATAACTACTTTTTTTTTAATCCTCTTGCTTTTATTATTGGAAAGCAAAAAGAGAGAGGAGGAGATCAATGTATTTTCGGTGATGAAATAGGTTTGAAGATGCGCTTTATTTTCAAAGTCTAGAATGAAACAAGCGAGTGCAACCTCAAAGTAGTAAATGACCATATTATTTACTGAGGACTATTGGCTTTTCAAACTGAATTGGGTGCTTCAGATAATTCATTTATCTATTTTGCACGCCAGCAATTTTGTAGAACACTCATACCTTCTTATCTCAGCCTTGTTGACTACACTCAGAGATGAAAATCACCTGGATCAAGTGTTTTCAACTGATTTAATCCAATACAAATCGAAACATGATTGGATAAAAAAAGTAAATGCTCTGATACAAGTGACACTAAAAAAAAGTAAGCCTTCTTCACTTTGACAACAAAGCAATACTTACAGTTCAACATTCCATCAACACGCTTTTCTTGAAATCTTTTATATCTGACCAAAGACAAAGAAAGTTTCGTGCTTGTTGTTGTGACGATCTTACTGGCCCACTGAGTTTCAGCCAAGATAAAAAAAAAAGAGGAGGAATATCGTATCTTAAACTTTCTTTTTACTGTCATTTACGATTGCTTTCTTTTTGTGTCTTTCTCCCTTTGATATTCTCCTTGATTTTGAGGAGTAGAGTTTTCTTAAGAAACCATTGTACAGGTGTTTCTTTATGTAAGCCTCTAATCGACTTTTGATCTGCAAATAAGAACTTGAACAGTTTGAAACCAATTTATAGGTCAATCTATGATAATGCAATACGCCACTCTTGTTTTTTTTAAAAAAAAAAGGAGAATCTCACAGTTGTAGATGTAATACCCAATCAGATAAAAGACGGTTTAAAATAAGGTTACTATTTAAAGAGAACTGTCTTCTAAGATTGTTTCATTTCCTTTAGGGTCCCGCAATGCTTGCTTTCAGTAGGCGACATCTTCCTCTCCTTCTTAAAAATTCCTCCTCTATTTGTTCTTAAAGGTCCCCCAAAAAGAGAGAGAGGTTTCCTTTTCTTGGCCATTTGAACCTTTAAGATCAAATCAGTCAATTATTGTCTTTCAGAAACACATCTTTTGAAGGAAGTTCTCAGTAAATAAACCATGTAACTAGAGAATAAAATCCTTGACTTTAAGACATCTCTACTGTTCAACAAAAGCAACTATTGACTCATCTAAAGAAAAGAGCTCTTTTTTTTTGCTTTTATTTGAAGAAAAAAGCTTTGTAGGTTTACTTTATTCATGTCTATCGTGTCGGTGACATCGACATGAGCTATGATCTTCATCAGAATCATCTTGTTCAAGATCAGGGTCTTCATAGTTGAATTCGGTAAGATTGGGCAACTGCTGATGAATAAACAAGATCTGTTCAGCAGTCAAATGAACACTTGAGATAGTCACTTGGTGTACATGAGGATCGCTTGTTTGAATCTTTTCAAGAAAAGTAGTGAAATCGTGTTGGTTACGTATAAACACAGACATGAGAAAAAAGCCTTTTTTATTATTATTTCTGAAAAGCAACAACAATATGTTTATCACCCATTTGGGATCTAATCAAGTCAGTATAAGTGATGTACATGACAACTTGTTACTTACCTATTGTATTTTCGTCTAAATGTCACAGCTGTTTCAACAGTAGAGAACTTAACAATCGCTTGTTTTGATTGACGATCAAATTGGATATCCTGATAGCCACCTGGCATCGTTTTGGCCATAGAGACAATATCGCGTTGTTGAACAGAATCATCAAAACCCTGGATCACAACCGTATTGGACTTGCCTGAGGTGGAGATAGGCACAGGTGTAGACATCACTTGCTCTGATGGACGAGATCCAGGCTGACTCAATCGACTCAGGATATCTGGCTTACGTGGTGCCTGTAATCGACTTTTGATGTCTTCATGAGTCGATCTGACAGTTGGTCTTGGAGAAGGCGTGGATAAAGTTCGAATACCTCGAGCAGCAGCCATGCCTTTGATGGAGATACCTCCAGCAGGAGACAATGGTAATTCCTGTCGTTTAGGAGCACGTTCTTCTGTAGGTGATAATTCTGGTCGCTTACGTTTCTCTCCAGCCTAATGTTATATATATGATTAAGATTCTATCTAAAAGAAGAAATTTTTCTTTCTTTATACCTGTTCTCGAGATTCTTTACGTTTACGCATCATTTCAGCTGTTTCTCGACGCTTACGGTCTAATTCGTCCATGTTAGGTTGTTGTTGGAATTGTTGTTGCATCATCATCATGCGTTGTGCTTCCATTTCCATGTATTGTCTTTGCATCATTTGTTGAGGTGTTGCCTGATTGAATTTGGGATTGACATAGATTCGGTTGGAAAATGGTGCAAATTGTTGCATGTACATTTGACTACATACAGATACAAAATAGAGATAGCAAAAAGAGAAGATGGTAAAGAAAACAAAACAAAATAAGAAGGGAATAAGATAACGTTTTTTCTTTTCTTTTCTTTTTTCTATTGTTCTTTTCTTTTTTTCTTTTCTTTTTTCTTTTTTCGTTTTACTAGCTTTTTTTAAAAAAAAGAAAGAATCATACTAGACAAATGGAATAATCAATAGAAAAAAAAAAAGAGAGAACCTACTTCATTGCCATGACATTTGGCATAAAATTAAATTGGTTGGGATAGAAAGCGTTGTTGACTCTTGGGTTGTATTTGTTGGGATATGGTTTTTGGTGTTGTAAAGAAGAAGAAGAAGAAGGCTTATTTAGTGTAGACTCTGTTGTAATAGACTTTTGTTGTTCTTCTTCTTTGGGTGGGTCATTAGTAGACAATGCCTCACCAGGTTCAACATCTGTAGCAGATGGACTGTTGGATTCAGTAAAGTTGTTTTCCAGATCAAATTCAAGTTCAAGTTGTTTTTCCAACTCTTCATTAGTTAGTTCAGGTCCTTCTACTTCACCCAAATCTCCAAAGTCATCAAAATCTAATTCGTCATCCGTTAACATGCTGTCTATATCGCGTTCTTGAAAGTTTAAAAAAAAAAATAGAGAGAAAAAAATAGGATACCAGTGATAAAGAAAAAATGTATACACACCTTTCCATAAAAGTTACGTGTACACATTTTTTTTTAGTGCTCCTAATTCCATTTGGCATGAGTGTAATTCAACTTGTTTGAGTTGAATCAATCATAGGCATTGTTACGCTAAAAAAAAAAAGTTGTCATTTGATACAACACTAATACTTAAGCTTGTTTTCATCAGAAAAGCTAAAATGGACAAATAGGAATAAAACCTTCTCAAACACTTTAACTTTGAATGTGTACAAGAGAATGTTTTATCTTAATGGAATAGACACTTTCTTTTCTTTTGCTTATTAGCCATTCCCTTTAAGATTGGAAAGATATGACATTGCTCATCTTACTACAAAATGACAGCTAAATGCATTTTAACTAACCTAAAGTTAGAACTTGTTCAGTTGATTGGTACTGTGTCTCAGTAAGCAGGTCATAAGCTTCATCTGATGACCCCCTCCTCTCAAAGTGTTTATATATAAAAAATCAACCGTATGCTTACTCTGCCTAATGATAGAACTCAGTTATACCATCAAACAAAAAAAAAGTTTTGATGTCCACAACGAAAAGCCTCATCTTGGAATAGATTATTTATAGAACATCTCTATTTTTGTACTCTCTCTCTCTCTCTCTCAGCCATTGTTAAATAAATAGCTCCTACACACAATGTAAGTAACTATTGGCCTGTTCCTTAAGATCATAGAACTCCCCTTTCCATTTGCTTCTTAGTGTCAGTAAAAAGAGAGAGATTAGTTGGTACACTTTTTCTTATATAGACGCAATTTGAATATCTAAGGTACATTGGATAACCCTCCCTTGAGATACCCTATTCCCCCCCCCCCTTCTTGACATTTACCTATCTTTTTCCTCAAACAATAGATTTGAGTCCATCTCTATTGTAATTTCCTAGTAACAATTTATTTTCGAACAATCGAGATCGTTTACTTTTTTTCTCCTTGAATTTAATTTAGGACTTTTTAGCATTGTAACTTTTTCATTGTCTTCAACAGCTGATTGTGTAGTGTTACTTGGTTCAATAGAAGAGAAAAACTTGTGATTTTTTTTTTAATTATTAAGCAAAAAAGCAATTTGTATATACATTTTGTTGGTTGGGTTGGGGATCTGAATGTCTGGTTGGTTGAGATAGTAAGATATGGTAAGATATTTGGTAATGCTGCTTTATAGTTGATTCTAATGAATTGATGGAAGACGACGAAGAAGAAGGTAATGGACAATGATCACTCGAAAACGATGAACGCCGATGTTGTGCCGATTCATAATTCATTGAGGGTAGTCGAGAACTAATAGGCTTAGATGCTTCTCTTGCTTGACAGACAGATGAACAGAAATTCATGTTCTAGTAGAATGCAATGAGTTTCAAGCTTGTTTTAAAGCAGTCTGTTTATACCTCTTCAAATAGATATCTTTCACAATAAAGACAGATATTGAGATCCATGGAAAGAGAATAAAATAAGACAAAAAAGAAAGAAAAAGAAAAGAAAAAGAATATACAGGTTTAAATACTAGAAACAGGACTGATAGGTCACGAGCTATAACATGAGAGAGAAAGGGGAGACAGTGAATAGTTTTAAGGCCCCCAAAAAGGTTATCTGCTGAACAAGACAAAATCAGGGGCGAAAACGAAAAGGGAAAGAAGAACCATGTACGAATGATAACATGACATGTAATCACCCTAAGAAACAAAAAGCACGCACACAGACGAACGCTTTATTGGTCAACAGCAAACTTAGAAATGATGCAGGAAATTGATCTGAATGTAGTTTTTTCTCTCTCTCCGTGTAACTTATAATGCACCCCAAAAGACATAGTACAAAAAAAAAAAAGCTAAAATTCAATAATAACAATCACTTTGCTTCCCATGTGTAATTGTTGTCATAATGACCCATTTGTGTTCTAATTCAGTTATAGACTTTTCTTGGCCTTTTTTTCTTTCTTTTGTTTTATTTTGTATGATTTCATGTCTATAGTTTGTTGTTGTTATTGACTTCAGCCTAATAGGTTATATAACATCATGCCTGTGGTAGCACCAGCTACACCGAGTGCAACAGCGATTGGTCCAAAACTTTCTGTCATTCGTCTACCTGCATTATAGAAACATAAAGGACAATAACCAGCTAATGTGGATCATTTAATAAACGCACTCCAGTTTTATATATATATATCTTACTTCCTGTTCCTTGTGAATAAGACTCAGCAGAATAAAAGGCAATGGTCAATCGTGTGTTGGGTGCCAACCAACCAGGCAATTGACTGGCTGAAAGACCTCTTTGATCATACAGTTGAATCTGATACATACCCATCATCAGAGGTGAGGCAGCAGGTACATCACTGATATGCCATACAGCACTTGTGGCAGGACCAGCGAGTGCAGTAATGGTATAAGTGACACTGTTAGGGGCAACAGCAGCCAATGTCAAGTTTTGAGGCTGAACTAAGAGATTGGTGTAGGACCAACTGAAGGTAACGTTTTCTTTGGCATCGATACGATAGAGAGGTGAAACAGATTTACTGGCAACAGGGGCTAAGAACGTGGCTGCACCTGGATAGACACTGTTACCGTAACTGGCAGATGTGGGCAAGCCAGCGACTGTGTCGTTTCCACTCGCTGTTGAGTTAGAAGCGACTGTACTGTTGCCATTGCTGACGATCGTTGTGTTTGTGACTCCGGAAGGTTGTACTGAAGGTTGTGCTGAAGCTTGTACTGAGGAAGCAACAGGCACTGCATTGCTTGTGGCTACTGGTGCTGAATTACTTGTAACTAAGATAATGAAGGGGGTTAGTTTCTAGAAGGAGGGGGGGGGGCTGAAGCAAATAATAATTCACCTTGGGCAACTAAAAAAAGTAAATGGAAATTAGATTTATTTTCTTAAGTTTAAAGAGATCTTACCTGTATTTGAAATAGCACAGATTCCGAGTAGTAAAAGAAATGAGAATCGCATGGTTGAGAAGAAAAAAGAAGAAAGAAAGAAAAAAAAAGAGAGCAAATTAATAAACCAAATAGTTTTTTTTAAAAAAAAAAGAAACGGCTTTTGTGCAACATCTCAACTAGTAGTCTAATAATAACTCGATTTTAATTATCAGTTTTCCATCCGAAATAATCTCCCCCTCTCTCTCTCTCTCTTCTCCCTTTTTATATCGTACGCTTAAAGGCTTTACAATTTGCCACAAAAGAATAAGCCATGCCTGTCCCTTTTTTTCTTTTAATTGAAAGTGCTTTAAAAGATTATCTTTACTCAAAAGACTTTCTAGACGGACTTGAAATTCATAAGGAGATACAACTTTAAAAAAAAAGGCCTTCACATTTATATATTTCTTTACTGTTATCCAGTTCTTTTCTTTCCTTTTTTCTTTTCTTTTTTTAAACAAACAAACAATGTCTGACAAAATAGGTAAGATAGAGGCATGAACTAGATAGAATTGTTATAATAACAAAAGAATGCTATGTAGACCGTGTTCAAGAATATCTTGACTTTGCTATTGAATTGGCTAAAGATGTTGGTGCCATTATCAAAGATGCTGTTGAATCACGCATGTCTGGTCATGGTTCTCATATCGAAGTCAAGAAACACAACCCTACTGACCTTGTGACAGAAACTGATAAGGCTGTTGAAGAATTCATCAAGAAACGCCTATTGACAACTTATCCTGAACATAGGTAAAAGTGTTTCTTTTTAAGGGAAAATTATCCTCTTATACGCTCTATATAGATTCATTGGGGAAGAAACATTTGCAAGTGGAGCCAAGACAGAGTTTACTGACCTTCCAACCTGGATTGTAGACCCTATTGGTAAGTTATATATTAAGAGTCCATTGAACCAACAGCTTATGTAAGCATATTCTTTTTTTCCCCACACATAAAAGATGGTACTACCAACTTTGTTCATGGCTATCCATTCGTCGCTGTCTCAATCGGACTGACGATCTACAAAATCCCTACAGTGGGTGTCGTCTATAATCCTCTCTTAGATGAACTGTATTCTGCTGCTAAGGGCAAAGGTGCCTATCTCAACAAGACTTCATTGCCTCTCTTCCACCCACCCCCACCCTTGAATGATTTGTCTGGTTGTCTGATTGCAACTGAAGCTGGCTCAGATCGATCTGCCTCTGTCATTGATGCCAAGATGGGTGCGATCCATCAGATGGTCCGTGAAAAATCCGAGCAACATCCTTTTGCAGCTCAGGCACACAGTGTTCGTACAACAGGATCAGCCGCACTCAACCTGTGTCATGTAGCCAAAGGTGTTGTTGATGTCTATTGGGAAGTGGGTTGTTGGGAATGGGATGTGGCTGCGGCTATAGTGATCGTTACAGAATCTGGGGGTCTGGTGCTTGAGGGACACAATGATCTATCAGATACAGCTCCTGTCAATATCTTTTGTCGTAAATATCTGGCTGTTCGTGCAGCTTCTGATAGACAAAGTCAATTGAATGTCATTGCTCAAATGAAGCGTTTAATTCCCTCTATTCATGCACCTCGTCCTAATGTACCTGGTGGTTATGAAAAAGAATAAAGTTGGATAGAAAGCAATTTTTATTATACATCTAAAAGTTGGTATGTTTTACTTATTCTTGGAAGCCAATTCCTTCTTGTATTCTTGAATAAGAGTTTCTTGAACATGAGTCTGAACAGGCTGGTGATCCTTGTATTCCATAGAGAACTCACCCTTACCTTGGGTGGCAGATCTCAATTCGGTAGAGTAACCAAACATATCGTTCAAGGGAACATCAGCAGTGACAGCAAAGTAATCTTCTTGAATTTCAGTATCAACCACAGTACCCTTACGCTTATTCAAACCACCAATGACAGCACCTTGGAATTCAATAGGAGCAGTAATGGCAACATTCATGATAGGTTCCAAAATAACAGGCTTGGCCTTAGCAAAGGCTTCACCAAAGGCATTCTTGGTAGCAATACGGAAAGCCAATTCGCTTGAATCAACAGCATGAGCAGCACCATCTTCCAAGACCATACGGATACCATTGACAGGATGACCGATCAAAGGACCCTTTTCGAGAGCATCATTGAAACCCTTTTCACAAGCAGGAATGAAGTTGGTAGGGATGTTACCACCAATCACACGGTTTTCAAATGCAACATCCTTGCCAGTATCTTCATCACGCGTCATGGGCTCCAGTTGACCAACGACACGACCGAATTGACCAGCACCACCAGATTGCTTCTTGTGAGTGTAGTTGAACTTGGCAGGCTGACTGATGGTCTCACGGAAGGCAACACGGGGCTTACCAGTAAGACATTCGACATTGTATTCACGCTTCATACGCTCAACGTAGATCTGCAAGTGAAGTTCACCCATACCACTGATGATGGTTTCCTTGGATTCAGAATCAACATGAACACGGAAAGTGGGGTCTTCCTTTTGGAAACGGTTCAAAGCCTTGGAGAAGTTGGGAGATTCCTTACCCTTGGGGACCAAAGAGAGAGAGATGACAGGTTCAGGAACAAACATAGAGGTCATGGTGTATTGAAGAGTACCATCAGTGAAGGTATCGCCACTAGCACAATCGACACCAAACATAGCACCAATTTCACCAGCACCCAATTCTTCCACATCTTCCATATCAGCAGCATGCATACGAACAAGACGAGGGACCTTGATCTTCTTACCGGTCTTTACGTTGGTAATGAAAGAACCCTTCTTTAAAGAACCTTGGTAGATACGCATGTAAGTCAATTGACCATAACGACCTTCTTCCAACTTGAAAGCAAGACCCACAAAGGGACTGTCAGAGTAAGGGCTCAAATCGACCTTTTCTTCATCCTTACTGATATCCAAAGCAGTGTTGGTCACTTCAGTAGGGTTAGGCAAGTAGTTGACAACAGCATTCAAGAGAGGTTGGACAGCAGTGTTCTTAAAGGCAGAACCCATCAAGACAGGAGTGAACTTTAAGCTGATAGTTGAGCGGCGAATAGCATCCATGAATTGCTGCGTAGTAGGAATCTCTTCCAAGAGATAGATATCAGCAATTTCGTCATCCACATTAGCCAGTTGTTCAATCAGTTCCAAACGTTTTTCAGTAGCAAGAGGCATCAGATCTTCAGGAATATCCCGTTCAACCAGATTTTCACCACTTTCACCTTCGTTATAATAAGCCTTCCAGGTAATCAAATCAACAACACCTCTGAACTGGTCTTCAGCACCAATAGGAATCTGAACAGCAGCAGCAGTCAACTTGAGCTTTTGTCGGAGTTGGTCAATGATACGGAATGGATTAGCACCAGCACGGTCCATCTTGTTGATAAAAGAAATACGAGGAACATTATAACGACGCATCTGACGATCGACAGTGATCGTCTGAGATTGCACACCAGAAACAGAACATAAAATCATGACAGCACCATCCAACACACGCAAAGCACGCTCCACTTCAATGGTGAAATCAACGTGGCCTAAAGATAAAGTTTAGCTGATGTTCCTCCCTTTTCAGACTCTATTTATTTTTTTTTACCTGGTGTATCAATAATGTTGATATTGTGATCACCCCAAGTAGCATAAGTAGCAGCCGATTGAATAGTAATACCCTTTTCTCTTTCCAAATCCATAGAATCCATCTTTGCACCAACACCATCACGGCCACGCACATCGTGGATTTCCTTGATACGACCAGTGTAATAAAGAATACGTTCAGTACAGGTAGTTTTACCTGAATCAATATGAGCCGAGATACCAATGTTGCGAAGTTTATTTAAGCGTTCCTGCATAGGTTATTAGCTTCTTTTATCTATGGTGTTGTTGTCTACTTACAAGGTCCTTTGTGTCAGTTTCGGTGGATTGAAAACGACGGGACATGGAAATAGGAAACAAAGAGAAAGCGTTTTGTGGTGCTGCTTCTACAAAGGAAGCTGTAGCAGCTTTGAAGGATGCCCTTACTGGAAATCCTCCAAGTAAGGATCGCACAAACGACATCTTTGCAGTAAAGAAAGAATCAAAATTTAAAAAAGAAAATGGGGGCTTGTCAAAATTTAAGCAGGTCAAAAAAAAAGTGACCGCCTGCTTCCATTTTGGGAAGCTTCTTTTTTTTTTTATTTGATATGTTGAAGTTTTTCCATGATCTTCTTGGCCTCTTCATCTGTATTTGGAAGATAATAAAGATGGGGAAGAGTGACTGTCTTTTTAAACAGTTCATCTAATGAAAGGTCTTTTGAAGGTCGTTCTTGTCTTGTTGCAATATGTACTTCTCTTGTAGGTTGTACCACTGGTTCGGCAGCTTATATTAGTAGAAAGTTAATCTATAGGCTTACAGATAGAATAACAGCTTTATCTTACCTTGAGCCAGTTGTCTAGCAATCTGATTAATGCCTGTTGTCCTAAGTTTTCTTGTAGCTTCTGGGGTAGTTGAAGTCAGGCTTTCTCCAGCCTTGATTTTAGATATACATGATTCCCAATCTACTTTCATGCGTTTATCAGCTGCATTCTGTTCATGCTCAATTAGCTTTTCTGCTTGATCCTGTGTCAAATAACCAGCTGTTAGTTCTCTGCCTGTTTCTGGTGGGAAAACAATGCCGTTGATCTGATGAAATGCTTCTTTTGCCTCTGATTCATTTTCATACTAATAATATATTAGCCTAAAGTCTAGAACATGGACTTATCTTTACTTTACAATCACATAACAATGGGTCTTGATCATATCCATCCAGAATCGCTTTACAGTGCCATGCTTGGAGAACAATTCTTGTACATGTCGAATGATGAGTGGACGAATAAATCCCTTCACATACAATGCTGCTGCGTTTATTCCATCTGTAGTGTCTACTCTGGTACGTTTCTCTGTTTAGGTTACGGTCAATATGGAACTAAGCCAATTGTGAGAGATAGTTTTTACCTTCATGTTCATCTGTAGTTTCTAAGGCACGCTTTCTCTTGTTGCTATCATCAGCTGCGGATACTTCATTAGGGCTTATGGTAGTTTGTTGCTGAGAGCTGTTCTTGACTTCTGGTTTGTCTTCTACCATTGGTTCCTCAATGACTGATTCAGTCAACACAACTGTAGATTCCTTTGTCTCTTCTTCCACAATCTGTTCTTTTAACTCTATTTTCGACTCTTCCTTTGACTGCTCAGCTGCAGATTCCATCACGGTAGTTTCGGTTGTAATTTCTACCATGGGCTCTTCTTTTGGTTGCTCTGTTAACTCTGCTACATTTTTCACAACAGGCTCTTCTACAGGTTCGTTCATAATCTCATCCTTAGGTTCGCTCTTGGGTTCTTCTTTGGGCTGCTCTGTAACTTGTTCTGTAATTTGTTCTGCAACTTGTTCTGTCACTTGCTCTGTCACTTGCTCTGTCACTTGCTCTGCCACTTGTTCTGTGGTCTGCTCTTCCGCTACCTTTGCAATCTCAGTTTCTGATTTTGTAATTAGCTCTTCTTTCAAATCTTCAGCAGTCTTAGTGTCTGCCTCTGTTGTAGTTACAGCAACTACTTCCTCTACTTGATCAGTAATAGACTGCTGTTCGACCATTGCATCATGGTTGACAGTCTCTTGCGTTGTCTCTTCCTGAGTTTGATCTTTCTCAGTCTCCAACGCTTCTGTCAACCGATGGATGAGTTCCTCTTTCTTTCCCTTTGTGGGCAAGTTGCGTTTAGATAATTCTTCGCGTAATTCAACAACTTTTAAGGAAGAAGGTGCTTTGCTTGACATTGTTATTCTTGTTCAAAAAAAAAAAAAGAAAAAGAAAGAAATTCCTGCTTTACGCGTTTTTCGTCATTATCCGAAGCGTCACACTAATGAAAGTCAGCAATTTAATGCCAAGTTGTTTTTGTTTAGCTTGCCAATATTTATTGATGAATTTATAGGCTTTTGTTTTAAAAAAAAAAGGTGAAATATACATGCGTTTTTTGATATAATGTCGTTGGCTTAAGTTTAATCCAGACGAGCATGGAAAGTGTAAACAGTCTTACCAGCATAAACACCATCTTTTTGAAGCAAGACAGCACTACGCCAGTCAGGCTTGTTAGGAGAGTCTGGGTTACGAGAAGCTTCAAGACAGAAACCAGAAGCAGTACCCAATGGAACGCGGCCCTGATCCTTCTTGGCAACAAAAGTGTCTTTGGCAATCCACCCACCAGTGTAGAATTGGAAGGCAGGTTCTGTTGTGAAGAAATCGAGTTCGATACCAGATTCAGGTGAATAGACATTAACAGCATGACGCAAAGGCAATTCAGAAGTATCGGTCTTGTAGTCGTTATGGATAACATAAGGATGGTCATATCCATGAGTGCCTTGAAGATGTTCATAACGAGCACCAATTGGAGTACCTGCATTCTCGCCCTTATGATAATGATGTCAATACAACAAAGCTAATTTAGCTTATTTCTTACTTACAGAGAAATTGAACCAAGGTGCTTCAGACCAGCTGAGAACCTTGCCTGTAGGCAAACAGTTACTATCACATTCCAAAACAGCCTTGACTTCATTGGACATAGTAACACGGTGATCCAACACGTTGGGGTTTAATTGAACACCGGCCAAGTTAAAGTAAGAATGGTTTGTCAAGTTGACAATTGTTTCCTTGTCGGTAGTAGCATGGTATTCGAGAATCAACTCGTCCTTTGCTGTTACTGTGTAGGTGATTGAGGCAGTCAAGGTACCGGGATAACCTTGATCACCATCTGGGGAGACAAGTTCGAGACGAATAGAAGCTGGTTCCTCAGACAAGACAGTAGCAGACCAGATACGCTTATCGAAACCATCAAGACCACCATGAAGTGCGTTGGGCCCGTTGTTGATCTCCAGTTGGTATTCCTTACCGTCAACAGTAAATTTGCCTTCGCGAATACTATGGGAATTTCGATAAGCTATTGTTTGTAAACATCCTATCATACTTTATATCTTACCGGTTAGCATATCTACCAACAACAGCACCGAAATAAGGGTTCTTCTTGGTGTAGGATTCATAGTCGTCAAATCCAAGTGCTACATCGCGTACTACACCAGTTTTATCGGGAGTAAGGATATGGGAGATAATAGCACCTCGAGTCAAAATCATGACAGCCAAGGTCTTGTTAGGGTTAATCAAAGTGTATTGGTCGACACCAGGGGCGAGAGTGATTTTGGAAACAGGCATTGGTTTATGTGAAAGTGAGAGAAAAGAAGTTAAAAAGGGAAAGCAAAAAGGAATTTTATTCTTTATATGCGTCATTTGCCTTTTACATAAGCAACTTTTTTAGATTCAAAAAAAGAAAATCTCCCCGAAAGGGCTAATTTTTTTTTTTCATAAATTTCCCGCCTTCAAAATATCTCCATTAAAGTTGTTCAATCCGACTTTCTCTTTTCATAGCATATAAAGCTAAGCCAGACCCAGGGCCAAACAGGAAACTACTGATGACCATCGTCTTGAGACCTTCAAGTGCATCTTCTAACCATGCCCAATAGACGAATGTAGAGAAAAGCGCAACATTATCCCACATAAGCATGTAAGTTACTGGATTATCATGTGTTCCACCAAAAGTGAAAAAGAGCTGAATCCATTGTCTCACCATCAAGTCAGGAGAAGGAGTTGTCTGGAACCATTTGATCCAAACCCAGTAGTAAAGGAACGCATTGATGCCAGCTATGGCAGCATACATCAGTTTGACGCTCTCGATACCATCTTTCTTGACGGGTGAGTCCAGATGCTTTATGAGAGACGGCAGAATGCATTCAATAAGCCCATAGACGATGGGAAAGTATTGAAAGGACGCCAGAATGTTCCGTTGAGTGAGTCCTGGGCCATGAGACACTAAAAGAGCCACTGGTAAAAATTGACCAAATAAGGCAGCAGTCGCTATGCTGAATGTGTAGTGAGGTGCAACACTTGGAACACAATGTTCTTTTGTTGGCGTCAATGATTTTCCCTCAATACCTTCAGCTGTCTTTGGCTTGTCTTGGTGGCGAATAAGAGACCAACCATACCAAGGTAGCCATGCAAAAGGCACAATGACACCAGTACCGATCACGTTTCCCATGGTTATCATAAATGAGGCTAATAACTTGTGGTTGCTAAATCGAATGCGCTCAACTGACATAAGAGCATAAGCGGTCGTAGCCAGGCCGACCAATGTGGCTGTCATTGGAAAGCACATGGGATTGTTTATGGCTTCAGTACAAAAGCTGACCAGAACACAAACAATCTTGTCCAGAAAATCATTGAGTCCTGGTGCAGAATATACTTCAATCATCTTGCTTGGGTTTTTGCAAGTTGTCTTGTGAAGCACGTTAAAGGGCAATAATACATGGTGAAGGTGCTTTAGTAACAGATATCCAAAAGGGCTGAGAATAAAATATGATAATATATGGTTCCTTGAACGAGACATGGACAATAGAAAGAGCAAAACGATTTACGTCTTGAGGAAAGAGAAAGAAAGAACCAAGATTTACTGGTTAGAAGCGTTGTTTATCTAAGGGTTCAATAAAATTAAGTTGATGATCATGCTAGATATCCTATTTCTAACTAATCACTATTCCCGAAAGAAAAAGCCGTGCTTGATAGAAATAGGCTTAAAATCGGTGTGTAGATTACTTGAAATACCCATACATTTGCATTCTGTGCTGATTCTAGAGCTTGTAATGACATAGTATACAGTAACAACACAAGTCGAAGCTATTTCGATCTCCATCAGATGGAAACAAAACACTAAGCAATATCTAGACAGACTCCATCTTTAAAGCTAACATATTAGTCTATGGAAAGACTATGTTAGTGAACTTTTTTGACATGACTTCTGAAACCCTCAAATACAAAAGCACTTCCCCAGGTGAAAGGAAAACCTCTTTCGCTAGCTCTAAGCAGCCTAGAATTGACGATCAATATAAAACATTTTCTGTATCGTCGAAAGAGGTTTTGCAAAGAAAAGAAATATAAGAATGCAGATCGCCGGCTAACTCAGAAGGGGGAGTAAATCAACATCTTACTCCCCTCAACTCGCTCCCTCGAGTGGAATTGACGGGAGAAAATCAACTCACTCCCCTCTGGGTTAACCGGTAGATGTTTAGACAAGTTGGTAAACAGCAAAAGAAAAACAACGATATCTGAAGGAGACAACGTAATATCTGCTATTATGCAATTCCGAAAAGTCAACTGAATTGTATTGGCTTGATAGATTGGAATCATTTAGTACAATTTGTTGGAGATAGAGGAACTAGTGTGGGTAGCGCAGTGAAAGGACATTGAAGATACGGTGGAAAGCGGTTTGAGGGAAATGTGAGGCAGAAGAGGCATAGTATGCATTATTAATGAGCATATGTTCTCTCAAACATGTCTCTATTGCTTTCAAAAATCGAAACACCCGCTGTTCATAAAAGAGAACATAAAAGGAATAGCATTCATTAGCTCTATGTGTGTCAATCAAGATTGTATCTCTACGAAGTGCAACAAGGCAGCAAAGTCAAGAGACACTCTGTCTCCGTTTACAATTGGTTTGTCGAGTCTTTCTTATGTAGTCTTTGGCCAACGACTTTCCACCTTCTCACCTAAAAGAAATCAGTCGATTTGAAACTGAATAATTCAAAACCAAAGCATCTTTCTTTTTGCATGAAGAGGAGAATAGCAATACAATTAAGGAATAATCCGGTAAGTCTTCTACTCAAATTTCTGATTCTATGACTGTCTTAATTCTTTGCTCATTTAGATTTATTCTCACTGCTTTAGAAATGTTTCCAAAGTATCAACACTAACTGTTATTAAAGAGAATGAAAACTTTACTCGCCTTTCTGATAGGTGCCTCTGTCGTGGCGTACTCAACATACGATATGCTCGGCAGTGCAGATCCTTGGGCATCCAAGCTGTTAGACATTTGCTTTGATCACAACAACAAAGAGAAGTTGGGTACGAATCGCGTTGTCTACACCAGTGTTTCTTCGCTCTTGGATCGCACTATCTGCTTTTATAACAATTTCAATCAGAGCGCTCTTCACGACATCCTTGGAGCTCCATTGTCGAGATTGATGATTGGAGGTTTTGGTACAGCCTATGCTTTGATGGCCTTTGAAGGATCACGACTTGGCTTTAAGCATACCTTATTAATGGCATTTCCTATTTTCGGCTTGCTCGCTAACTTACTCGGAATGTATGCTGTCTTCAATCTCGTGTGGATTCCTATGTGCATTTATTATCAAAACAAAGCACATCAGCAAGCTCCATCTAGAAAAAGCAGCACATGGGTGATTTCATTACCTGAAGCTTATGGCATTCTTTTGGCCATTGTTTTAGGTTATTTCGTTCCCGGAGCCATTCTTGCATCTCCTCTTGTTCCTGAAGATTCTAGACTAGAACAAGAACTACTGGCCATTTGGCTCGTCTTGCCTATTATTATTGTTCCTGCAATTTCCTTTTGTCAAACCTTGTTCAGAAAATTAGGCTCACCTGTTGATGCTGTAACTGATGATGCATTAAAGGAGCGCTTGTATGCTGCAGAGGGAAAGGATGCTTTGGAAAGATCGTATCTATTTTTGGGTGTCTTGAATATGATCTTATACTTTGGAACATACCTGACTGTTGCTCACCAAGGAATTCGTGTGTGGGATTCACTTATGTTACTATTGGATGCACCCAAAAGTCTGCCTGCAGGTATTCCATTTGAGGACTTGGGCAAATTGTTGGCTACTCGCACGGTATTGGTTGACTTGCTTGTGTTGGCAGTTGGATTTATCTTTTGGGCTACTCTGCAAAGTGGCTTTATTGTAGGTGCTGTTGTTGCTCTCATTACACCTATCGTTGGTCCTGCTGCTGCTGTCTCTTTCTACAGTTACTACAGAGAAAACACACTTGAAAGCTTTGTGAATAAGCCCACTGATGAAGACAAAAACAAATAGGCTATAAACTCAATCATCGTTTTTTTTTATCACACTCTTTTTTTTTTATTTAGAAACAAACACTGAAGAAAAGTAGTTTTGTTTCCCTTATTCATGATTGACAGAGTTGCCATTATAAGTAGGGCGCTTTTTGTCTTCATCTTCATTAGTGTCATCATCTTGAAGAGTATTTATACGTGTTTTGTATGGGTTGCTACGTCTATAATCATATGATTAAGTTAAAACTACTAATATGAAGCGAAAGAAGATGACTCACTTTTGTGCTTGACCCGATGAAGGATTTACTTGAGTAGAGGAAGCATCTGTCTTTGATGATTCTCCACCTCCAAGTCTTTGTCCTCCTCGTAGAGGCTGTGATAAAGATGGTTGTAGGCCGGCTTGAGGTGGCGCATTGATAGGGCGCATGCCATGTGCCGGGAACATGGATGTTAATATACTAGTAAACATATTGAACAGCATCAACAATAATCCATAGACGAAATCGTAAGCTGCAAAAAAATAGCTCATCGCGCCTGTTGAAGATGAGAGGGAAGATGCAATGGATGTGGTTGCCTTCATGGGCTTCATGATGACTGTAGCGCTAGGACAAAGATCCAGTTCTCTAAGTGTAGCTTTGTCATCTGCTTCCGTAAACAGACGAGTAGGGAATTGAGAAGAAAGTTTATATGGCTTGTTGATATCGTCTGTGCAATTCTATTGTCCTATTGTCAGATAGGCACATATATAAAAGAACAGATCATGGGTTACCTGTCGAATCCATTCATGAACAAGACCGAGTGTATCTGTGGCTTTGAATTGATGACGAATACTTGATCCATCAAGCTGTCGAATGCTCAAATTACTCAACTCATAGGATTGGCTGTTGTTGGCCTTAACATAATTTTCGTTGATGGCTTCTTCTATAGGAGAACGTTGCTTTTCTGCAGACCTCTTAGCCATCTTTTCGGCACGGTCTCTAGCAATCTGTTCGCGCACTTTTCTTCTGTGAGCTTCCTCCTCTTGACGTTCCTTCTTTATACGATCAAAATAAACCTTATTCTCTTTATCCATTCGATTCTGTTGAGCCTCCTGCATTGCCTTTGATTCATTTCGACGTTTGATTTCTCTTTCCTTCGCTTCTCTCTGCTCACGTTCCATGCGTTCCTTACGTACTTTTTCGAGCTGCTTTTGTAGTCTATCGTCAAATGTGTATCAGCAGAGTGGAGGCTGAAAATATACGCATGTGACCTACTCTATCTTTTTAGTCTGTGATTGTCCTTCCGAGGTGGACGATGATGATGCTGTAGCTGGCGTTCTTTCCACTGACATGGATCCTGTATCCACCACAGCTTCTGGAGTACGAGACTGTTCTTCTGGTGTTGGGTTGCTAATGGGCATAGTAGGGGCAGCACTTGGCTGAATCGTGTTTAATGCATTCAACTTATCTACAACTTCTTGCTCGGATATTGCTTCAGTACCAAAATCTTTGATTGTGCCTTGTTTGATAAAATAAAGAATAGGAACAGCTTGGACAGGATCTATTTCGACATTCAGTAAATATAGAATATGGATGGATAATGATTATAGCACGTTACAATATTGACTAAACATCTTGGTATCTTCTGAATCGTTTTTCATAGAGAAAGCAACAGCATTGGCTTTTATAGCTTCCACTACCTATTGAAAGCAGAAGTCCGTATATTTAGTCTTTCAAAGTTGACAAAGAATTGCTAAAGAATGCTGTACCTCTTCTTTCTCAAATACCGCATTCAACTTATTTGTTTTTTCAGAGTCGTCTAAATAACCTTTGTGGTTAGAGAGAAAGAGCAAAATACACGACTGTAAAGAGCTATTGCTGTATGCGAAAATCCTAACCGTAAATGTACACGAGAAATACACAATTCTTTTGAGAGACGAGTGCAACAGCGTCTTTTACGGGGCCGTTAAACCAGATATTATTGTTCAGGCTCATAGCTCAAAAAGACACGCGTATGATTGAAAAAGAAAAAGGAAAAAGAGAAATTTGATCGAAAATAAACTCATCATATAGTAAGTACATTTTTTAAGCCAATGACGAAACGACAGCAAAAATAGAGAAAGTGATAGTTTTTTTTTTTTAATAATCGTTTTATTTTTAAAGAAAAGCAAATAACAAAGACATTAGAAGCAGGTGAAAGTTGGATGAGACAAGCTAAAAGAGAATACTATTAGTATTGATTATAGAAATAAAAAGAAAGAGATTACAGAAATAGCAATCAAGAGGATGTGCATTTTAAAGCAAGCTCAGGTTCATATGTTGAAAGATTTGTCATCAAATTATTGATTATGCGTGGTGCATGATCAAACTCATCAAAGCTGAACACACATCGCTCAAGATGAAAGCCATTTCTTTTTTGCTTCTCTGCTTACCTTTCAGTTGTTTCTAGTCATAAATCAAAAAAAGAAAAGAAAAGGCAAAAAAAAAAAGAAATGAAACAACCTGTCAGCTTTTTAAATAGACAGAAAAAAAATGAGCGGAAGAGCAATTTGGACAATCAAGAAAAAATTTTCTGTGACGGTGACAGTCCTGATTGAGGCCTGCAAAACTGATCTTCACCTGAACTGCATGCCTCCTCAAATGAAATAACTAGATAGCCCTTAGCTGTTTCTCTTCATGTTCGTTTAGACGCGCTCTTTTGTTTCTTGTGCAGTCATTCTCTTGTTATTAGTTACTATTAGTGTTCTTCTATTGTTTTTATAAAGGTAGTTTACTTTCTTACGTGTACTTTTTGCATATAGCTCGTCTTTTAACTGAGTGACTAATTATTAATCACAAGATATACACTAGAATAGTAGTGAAAGTAAGCTAGCTTGCATACTTCAATGTGGTCCCCATAGAGTGAAAAGAAAAAAAAAGGAAGATCAAAGCTATAGTCTGCATGGACCCAAAAGTGGGATTGAGTTTAAGCTATTTTGTGTTTGATTGGCCTGAGATACAATGCTGAGGGATTTTCAGAATACGATTAGTTACAAATAAAATGCGTTAGTTGACAAAATCAAGTTACGAGAAGACATTCCATAAAGTCAGGAACAGCTTAAGCAAGCAGTTGTTTGCTTCTTTACGAGCAAAATTTCTTCGTGACACAAGAAGGATGAAAAATGTAGCTACTCTGTGGCACTTCAAAAAGTTGAAGTAACTTACTTATTCTGTCATTCAAAAACTTGAAAGTAAAATCTATCCTAACCGACATTTTGTTTTGTTTATACTGTTCTCTTTGCTTCTTGAATCCGAAATATTGAA
>JAIWNI010000056.1:0-190510 GCA_025331435.1 Choanephora cucurbitarum
TTTTTTTTTGCTTGTGACAGAGAAGGAAGAGCAGCAAGAAGACAAAGAAAAAGGCCAGAATGAAGACCAAGACAAAGGCTAGGACAAGACTAGGATAAAGACCAGGATAAAGACCAGGATAAAGACCAGGATAAAGACCAAGATAAAGACCAGAACAAAAACATAGAGAGTCAGCCAAGAAAAGACCATAGTGTGAGCTGCCTCGAAAGTATGAGTCCTCCCTCCCCTGTTACCCTACCCCTAACGGGCCTACAAGTTAGGCTAAAGCCTACCTTCATGACCCAGAGTAGCTAGTAGCCTTTTGCCCGAAGCGTGGTACCCTGGCGGATGCCGCAGATACCGAAAGACAGAGAGGAAGACCCACGACTTTGAACATGCCAGACAGACAGATAGACGAGTAGAGAGATACTAGAGCTCGAGATCTATTGGGTGATTCGGATTTACGTTAGTTAGAATGGAGCTGATAGAGGAAAGATGATAACCATACCAAAAGATAACATAATAGACAAAAGAAGACTAGTTTGGTAGCTTGCTTGAGGGAAGAGAAGGACCAAGACAATGAGAGAGCACCATGACAATTGAAGAAAGGAGTAGAGAGTGAAAGAGCTTTTTTGCAGCTTCAGAGGTTATGTAGTAGTATAAATGACTTTGTAGTTTGAATGAAACTAAAGAAAAGAGAAGAAGAAAAAAGAAGGCAGAAAGCGCGTTTTCCCTTTTAAACAAAATCAGAAAGATCAGCGCAATTTTTGCATCATGTCCGTTTTCTTTTTTATCCCTTTTCACATGCTTGCGTTTCAGCCTACAGAAAAAATTAAATGTCTACTGCTTTGCCTATTTCGAATTTCCCTGACATCTTGACAGATCCAACAAGATGAAAAGTGAAGCAAAATAATGACTAGCACATAGCTATAGGCTATTCCAGCTGCTGAACGAATGACATTGAAGGCTAAAGAGGAGTTTGTGTGTCAAAGCGAATTAAATCAATGTTTGCATAGAATGGAAAGAGAGAGGGAGATGCCAGAATCTAATTGGGTGGCTATCTTAGCCTTATCTACAGCTATAACCATAGATAATAGCAGTGTCTTGTGACCATGTTCATCACTATGGCTTTATCTGTTCATTGCTCTGCTTGCTTCACTTGTCTTGGTCATCACTAACAGAAACATAGCATTCATGATCAATCTTATGCTACCTCTTTTATGTATCCATCAGATCAGTCTACCTTGTTTCAATGTCAAGTTCAACCATGAGTAAAATGAGCCAAGACAAAACTGATCCCTGTGAATATGCATGCTTAGCTAAGGCCTATTTGTGTTGTTTGTTGTCGCATTCACAATAAAATGGGTAGTAACAAAAAGCATTCAGCAAGCCCAAGCTAAATTTAATGCCTTCTTTGCTTGTCTCTCTGAGCCTGCTTTCGAATCAACAAAATCTCGAGAAAGATACGATGCGTGTAAAATAAGAGTCTGTAAGGCAGCCTTTTCTTTTTTTTTTCTTTCTTTTTTTGCATGAAAATAAAGCGTTCAGAAAAAGAAAAGAGCCTCCCAAGATTTCTCTTGCAGTTACACAAACTATCTTATTCGTGCCATTATTAGTCGAATCTCGAAAAGGGGCAGAAATTTTTTTTTTGCTTATTTCTTTCTTCTTCAGAACCAGCAAAGACGTTACTAGAGAGGCTAAGGTCAAAAATGAAAGCAGTAAAGACAGACACTTGATTATGCGACACATTACTGCTTGCTTTTACTCTTTCGAGCGTCTTGTTGCGTTCTGTGTGGTCAACTTTCAGCTTTTCTCTCTCTCTCTCTCTCTCTCTCTCTCTCTCTCTCTTTTTGCAATCGTCTTTAACATGGATGCAAATATGGAATCTACACACAGAGACCTTTGACTTAAAGATGCTTGCTGTGTCCAACTAAAGCCCACCAAAAAGAAGCAAAAGAACAGTGAGAGCACGACAGAGGAACGTCTTGTTTCTGTTTTGCAAACCTGAACCAACAACTACCCAGGTTACATAAATGGTTGAGACAATGCTTGTATCCTGAGCAAATGCAGATGCAGAGTAGGTACCAGTTGGAAGGAAAAACGCTAGTTGAACAGGTATCTCGCTGCAGAATAGGCTGTAGCTACTGTTGAATTCGAAGGTAAGATAGATAAAAGAGGACGGAACAAGATGTCACATCGAACGTGGAAGGTTGGATATTGGATATTGGATATTGTTGGGAAAGAAGCAAACCACCAGGTAAAAGCAAGGGATTTCATGCAAGTGGATTGAGATAGAGCGAGTATACGGATGTATTGTGTGATGACGATTGTTAGAGGTCTTTCAGTGTTTGAGTTTAAAGGGATAGCGGACAGTCCTTGGATCTGCAGCGTAGACTTGCTAGCATGAGATCTTCTCAGACAACAAGACACCTCTTCAGCAGTATTGATATTGTGTCCGGATGCAACTTATTTTGCTGTCTCTTTTTGTTGTTGACAAGATGATTGGAAAGAAAAAATAAACACCTGACCATGTTTGTCCCGTTGTCATTGACTATCTTGATGAGACTTTGAAGTGCGAGATTTTACGTGTTGATTTTGGCTTTTGGATGTTTAGGGAATAGATTTGGAAATATCATATCTCGATGGAGTTTGGAGGACAAGGCTAGATTAGTGAGACCAATGTCATTATTCTAATATTCTCTTGTCGCCCTCGAAACACACCTTGGTTTAGCCTAGAAATCAGTCTCAGTAAGCACAGCATGCATACTATGCCAGCATGATGCTCATGGAAGAGAAGTGAACAGATTGTTATATGGTGTCTGACCTCCAAGCTCAAGGTAAAATGGACCAAACAAGATGGTTATAGCTTTCAACCATGATATACATTTCATTCCGATTTATTAGCAGACTTTGGAGTCACAGAAAATCAACAAAGAGTCTTTGACATAGTAAAATGATACACTGAGAGTCTGATCATTTGGCATATGTCCCTTTATTATATGAGAAATCGTTAGGGTGATGTTGGGACTGAATTTAGAGATGACCTTTGTCTAACAAAAGTTTTCAGATGTGAAAGCCGCACTTTCATTCATATCACGGAAAGAGCGATTGAATGATACGAGCATTCTTTTTGCTTTTTTTTTTTTTGAGTAAGTAAAAATGTATCGTCTGTGAAGCTCTGAAGCATTTCCGGTAACTTTATGTTTGACTTGCAGACTGATGAAAATGAACTCGTTTTCAGTCTCTCCATTTTATGTCAAACTAGCAAACTTGAGTGGTTAGAGCTGGCAGAACAAACCGTCTCGTACAAAGCTGAAAACAGTACACAGTGCACATGCTATACGGAGGTTTCGATCTACAGAGTCTTAGACTTGCAACTATATTTTACGATGAACTATACCTTTGCAGAGTCAAACTCGAAAGCGGCTTTTAGATCTACGTCCACCCACTGACAAATGGCTAATCGTTTTTTTTTTTAGGTATGAAATGTTGGGAAATTTATATTGGACTGTGAGATAGGTTTTAACTATGTAAAATGTAGATTTATTTCGATAGCTTTTATTGGATTAATATAGATGACACTTATTATATTTCGTTAGTAATGCCTACTTTTTCTAATTCTCGAGTATGGTAACAATCCCAAAGAAGAAGAAGAAGAAGCGTAGATCATGATGATTTTGTTATAATCTTGGATGTACAAGAAATAGTGTTTAAGTACACCCCATTTGACACCTTTCAGGTAGCACTGTTTATTTTCTGAGTACTCCTTTTTTTCTTTTCTTTTAGAGATTTGTCAACACAATGATTAACCCTTTTTTTTTTTGTGACTTTATGAAACTTACCAATAAGAGTGGATTAGCAAATGACATCTTTTTTCAAGTTCAGCAAGAAGTGAAGTCTATCTCTAATTTTTTTTTTCTCGCTCTTGTTCTTTTTCTCTCTCCATATTTTTTTTTTAAGAGTTGTATTTATCCTATGCGTACACAGAAATACCCAGGCATCACAGAGCCACTCTCTCTTCAACCACCTACTGCAACAGATATATCCATGACGGATTCATTAGAGTTATGCTTACAACAGAACAATATGTATGAACCTCCCGAGAGAATTCAACAGAGGTAAAATAATAACACATCATAGTATTCACTGTATGATCTCATCTATATCTATAGAGAAGCAGCCTTACATCATTTAGAGAAAATCACCAAACATTTTGTACGTATAGTATGTCAAAGAAAAGGATTATCCAAAGAAAAGGCAGAAAAGGCAGGTGGTGCTATTTTTACTTTTGGTAGTTATAAACTAGGTGTCAATTCAATTGGTAAAAAAAATTAAAAATAATGAATAAATCACTATCGATACTAATGAATTGAATAGATGCTGATATTGACACATTATGTGTTGTACCTTGTCATGTTGAAAGACGTGATTTCTTTATAGACATGTTAGCACTCTTGAAATCAACCTCTTGTATATCTGATATTATGGTAAAGAAGACACTATAGTATGTTCCAGTCCAACTCACTTTATTTTAGCCTGTACCCGATTCATTTGTGCCTGTCATCAAGTTTAAATACAAAGATATCTCAGTAAAGTATACAGTTTGTCTAAAATATACTTAATTATTTACATTATGATTTAGATCGATCTAGTCTGTGCTCGATTGAATTTGGCAGAGGTACCACAAGACATCAACCTTCAGAACACACATCTGTTAGTAGGCCTAGACGATAAATGTGTTCGTAGCATCAATGGCACTCGTGTGGCTGAAGACATCATGAGTCTGGTACCTAACCTCAACACATTCCGTATTGCCTTACGCTGCATCAAACTCTGGGCTGAACGAAGAGCGATCTACTCAAATGTCTTGGGTTTCTTTGGGGGTGTAGCCTGGGCTATCTTGGTTGCCCGTGTCTGTCAACTGTACCCTCATGCAACAGCCAGTGTGATTGTCAGTAAATTCTTTCGAATCATGACTGAATGGAACTGGGCAGCAGCACCTGTCATCCTCAGACATATTGAAGATGGTCCACCCTTGAGTTCCTCATTGAGACCATGGAATAACCGAGTGAACATGATTGATCGATCCCATCGAATGCCAGTCATCACACCTTCCTATCCAAGCATGTGTGCCACCCACAATGTGACAGCATCCACACAACGGATCATTCTAGGTGAATTTGCAATAGCAAATGATATTGTTGATCAGATTCTAAAGGGAGAAGCCAGTTGGTCTCATCTGTTCTCTACCCATACGTTCTTTCAGAATTACAAGTATTATCTCCAGGTGGTTGTCAGTTGTGATCATTATCATGGGTTCCTTAGTTGGGCAGGATTTGTGGAAGCCAAACTTCGGTTGTTGGTGACTAAACTAGAGACAGTGCCTGCCATTGCCCTTGTTCATCCTTATGTGCATGGTCTGAAAAGAGAACATCTCTGTCAGACTTCAGATGATGTCTGGGCTGTCACTCATGGACAGATCTATACACCCAGTCAGATAAGAAAAAAGAAGCCAGCCAAGATCTATACCAAGACATTCTATCTTGGTCTCTATATTCGTATGCGATCAGGCAAGTCACATTTGATATAAGATAGGCTAGACAAGACTGATGTGTTCAATCTAGATTCCCGTACGCTTGATCTCACCAGACCTATCTGTGAATTCAGTCGTTCAATCAAGAGTTGGTCTGATTATGATAATAATCATATGGGCATGATTGTTGAGAATGTCAAATGTTCTGATCTACCAGAAGAGGTACGCACTCAGAATGCTTCTAAGCGTGCATTATCCAAGGTAAGATACGAGAATTAATAAAGAGAGATTAGAATACACTACTTTATTGACTCTTAAATCAAAGTCACCTTCACCTAAACTACAGCCAACATCTTTTCAGGACAAACAAGACAAGAAGAACAAGAAGCCAAAGACGAATAAAATCACTCATAAGAACACAGAACACAGCCAATCCAACAGGCCTAATAACACAAATGGATCCATTATGATGACCAGTAGTGTTTAAAGTGGGTAAATGTTCTTTTCTTTTTCTATATTAAAAAAGAGGCTAGTTGTGTCATTCTATATATGAAAAAAAAGAGGAAAAAAAAGATAAAAAAAAAAAGAAGATATATATATATAAAAAAAAAGGAGGCCCTAAAGGAAAGGAAGAAAACAAGGCTTCAAGTTAAGTAGACTAAATGTAAATAACCCAGGCAAAAAAAACAATGTCTTTTCTTTTTCTTATAAATAGCACACACACACACACACACACATTATCATCATTTTTCTCTCTCTTTTGTTTGCTTGTGTTTTTTCTTTTTCTTTAATCTATATATATATAAAAAGTTGCTTGTAAATAAATAAAAAAAAATGACTTAATTGGATTTCTTTCTGGCAACAGTAAAATGTATATTTGTCCAACTTCTAAAATCTCTACATTCAGCAGAAGCTGTCTCTACTAATTTATCGTATTTAGCAGGACTCATAGACCAATCCTCACAAATCTTTGGTTTAATCGCATCAAACAATCGTTCTAGGCATTCAAGCATGATATCCCCTGTCTTTCCATACCATCCAATAGGTGCAGATCGATGTGAATCCTCTATCAATTCTATCTCTTTAAATTCCTCAAGCATCGATTGTAACTGAGAAGCCATCTTGAGATTGATATTCCTTGTCTGTAGAGAGACAGTCACTAGAAAAAGTGTCAGTGATAAGCTAATCATAACAATACATTCAATGTGTTTTTACATCGCATCATCCAAATGGACATATTGGGTCCAATATCTTGCATGACACCAGATGGCTCCACAAACTCTATATAGCCACCTGGTTTCACAACACGCATAATCTCAGGTAGCATTGTTTCCCAATCACTTTTACTGTAACGAAAGAGTGCATCATGTTGAGTCACAAAATCAAAGGTGTTGTCTGGAAAGGGTAATTTCTTGGTTAAATCATGTAATTTCAAATGACAGTTGGTAGGAGGGATGGTAGGATGAATGACAGAATCCACACCTACAAAATAAGAGTTGGGATATTGTTTTGCCATATCCTATAACTATGTTAATATATGTATGTATGTATATATGATGTATCATTTACTGTTAACCACCAAGCTGGACCTGATCTTTTTTTTTTATAGTCAATAAAATGAAATAGATACAAATCATCATTTAACTTACCCCACATCCAACACTTTAATACCCGTCTTTAATGAGTGTTCTACAGGTGAAAAATAAGGCGTGACAAATAATGACCTTCAGATAGTTAAGTAAAATATAAGTTATCATGGATAGACTTTACTTGAATAACAAATGATTGATTTGTAACCGTTCAATTTCCTCATCATCACACGGTAAGAATTGTTCATTTGGTCGAGTTGTCTTGTGATAGTTTCGACCTTCAATGAATTCTTTATGCTGTACTGGAAACTTGGGTTCAAGAGAAGGTCCTAGTTCCTCATCTTCAAATAACTCTCGATCTCGTCCACCTGTCGTGCTGCTAAAAGACTATTGAGTTTGTCTTGCTTTTATCATTAGAGGACGTTTTACCTTTTGGAGATGGAAGTTGTTGCACTTTTGGTCTGATGGGTTCGTTGTCGTACTGAAAATGGCATACAAAGAAAAAAAAAAAGAAAAAAAGAATGAGTTTGGGTGGGAAATCACCGCTTAAGGGTTTTTTTTTGGTATCCCACATGTGTTTGTCTAAAAGGTTTCAAACACGCAATTCCCTTACGTAAGATCAATGTTAGCCAATCAACAGTCTTTAGAATGGATTAATATTTCCATAAAAAGGAATTTCTACTTTACTCTCTTTCTTTCTTTTTCTTTCTTAACCCCCCCTTCCACATCTTCTGTATGACTGTTGACAACAATGTAACCTTATATATCTGATCTGCCCTAACAAAGATGATTTTAAACCGCAGATTAATTAAATTGCACAAAACCATGTGGTTGATTTCAAATCCATTGTTTCAATGATCTCAGACTGGCCAAGTGATTGTCTAAAATCAAGCTATTGAAAGTAAATATCTTATTTAAGCAAGTCTGTTTCAGTAATGGGATCATATAAATCAGAAAGAGAAGGGGAGAAAGTTTAACCACTCTTTTGTGTACCCATCCCCCCCCCTCTGTATTCTGAAAGGAGGAATCTTGTCATATCCAGTTTGGGTTGATTTCAAGTGAAACATGATGTGTGTTATAAGAGAGAGGGTTTTTTTTTCTTCTTTAAGTGCCTATCCTATAGAAAGGAATTAGAAACTATCTGATGCAGTAGTGACTTTGTAAAGCTTTCTTTTGAATCCAAAGAGTTCTTGTGTTTATTGCCCTCTAAATGACGCATGTTGACCCAAGACAAGATGATAGGCAACTCCCTTTACTCTAATTGATGTTGAGAGTTGTATTTTCTCTCTCTCCCCCACAAAATAAAAAAGAGAAATTATGTGGTGCATGTAGACTCTAAATCCTTATAAACCACGACGCACCCGATCCAAGTCTGAGTTTCATGACCTTATATACCACTACTCTTATATACCACAACCTTATTTTTTTCATAATTATTACCCCTTTTTCTCTTTGACATAACAATGGTTACAGATCAACTTTACAAAGCTTCAGAAGCACGTCCTAACATCCCCAGCAACATCGATCGACAGTCTCTCAATACTCTTATTAGAGAGTACTCAATTAGAAACAAGTTTGTCGTTTTCTGTCGCAAAGAGCTTAATCTTTCAATGCGTCAAAAGTGGCAAGCAAAGAGAAACAAAAAGAATTGAAGATCTTAGCTAATGTTGTGCCACGACGAGTTATAATACAGAATGTCCCTACACTATCAGATTCTTCAAGGCCAAAGGCAAAAACTTGTTTAATCTTCTTGACACCTAAAAATGAGCTTTGTCATAACCATCCTATTGATGATCCCAATTTTGCTGTCAACTTCAAAGAGACGCAAAAGCGTTCTCCAAGTAGATATGAAAAAGATTAACTTTGGTCTTGAGCAACACTCGTCAGCTTATATTAACCTCTCAAACGAAGGTTGTGGTATATAAGGGTAGTGGTATATAAGGTCATGAAACTCAGACTTGGATCGGGTGGAATCTACTTAAATGTTCCCGCCGGGATTTGAATTATAGGCATAAATCCTCAGTGGCTTTGGTGGCTTACTGATTTCTTTACTTGTAATTTTACTTTTGTTCCTGAAGAAGTTTTTTGTTTTATTTTCTAAAAGTTTCTTAAACATCAAACATGTCAACCTCTCCTACCAGAATCGTATACAACTTAGCCAACATTGAGACCGCTCTTGTCAGTACTGAAGTACCAGGAGTTTCAAGTCTCCCTTTGAACGAGACTGTATGTGTAGTAGCAAACGAGTGGAAAGAATGCTTCAACCGCATCAGCGAGTTGAGTGCAACCAAGTGGATTAAGAAGCGTAGTAGAAGTGCCGACAACCTGATCATGAGTGAATCCCGTGAATGTCACCGTAGAGGTCAACATACCCCTACTAGAACTGTGCGTATCAGTCAAAAAGATTCAAAAAAATTGGATGCAGAGGAACTTTGAGCATCCTTCAGTATGTTCAAAACCCTGGTGTTGTTGAACTCAAGATGTCGATGGGCCATGTCAACCATGTCCCTGGCAGCAATAGCGACATCAGAACTCTTCCTTTGACCAGGGAGACCGTAACGGTCATTGAGAGAAATTTAAGAAATGGCTCAAACTGAGACATTAGAACTGCAGTTCTTCGCCAGATTGAGCAGTGGGAATGTGGCAGAAGAAAGCCCACTTATGAAGATGTTTACAATCGCATCAAGAAGGTGCGAAATAATGAGTTATTTTTTTGAACATTTGAGTTGGGCAATAATCTTCCCTGAGTAGATTAAAGAAACCCTTTATCGTCTTGATAAAAATGATTTGATTTCTTTCGACGCCTGGCTTGACCGTCAACTGCCAATGAAGAATTATGTTGTCTTCAATGGCAACTTACAATTGTACAGTCAGAATGACAAGCTCTTTGCCCGTGGATTTCAATCCCCCGTCCAAGTACGAGAGATGTCTCTCAACAAATCTTTCTGCCTTGATGCAACC
Source organism: Choanephora cucurbitarum (assembly GCA_025331435.1). NCBI lineage: Eukaryota > Fungi > Mucoromycota > Mucoromycetes > Mucorales > Choanephoraceae > Choanephora > Choanephora cucurbitarum. The sequence goes on from JAIWNI010000056.1 coordinate 10,063, forward strand.
CACGGTATCTCTCCTAGAAGTACCAAGGTGCTTTACAGTCTTGTTGCTCGGGATACTCATACCCAGAAGGGCTATCCTGTTGCCTACATGGTAACCAAGGATCAAACTGTTGGCCCGGTGAACCAATGGCTTACCTTCCTGAAGCAACAAGGTAGCTTCAATCCTGAGGCAATCACCATCGATTGTTGTGTGGCCGAGCTCAATGCCATCCGCAGTGCATTGAGTGGCACTTATGTCCGTTACTGCGGCTTCCATGTGTTGAAGGCTTGGAGAAAGGCCATGGACCAAAAGGTCACACTCACTGGTGCCCACACACAAGAAGAAGTAGGCCAGTATAAGAAGCAATTGGAGCAATTGCTAGCTCAGCTGCTTCTCACAAGCGAAGTAGCTGCATTTAATGAGCTTCTTGCTCAATTCGAGTCAAAGTTGGAGCAAGAGAACCAAGTTGGCTTTCTAACTTACTTTCGTAGACGCTGGACTCAAACTGAGGAGCTGAAAGGTCGATGGAGTCAATCGTACATGCCAGAGACACATAGAAGCATGCTCACTAACAATTATATTGAGTCGTGGCATAATCAGCTTAAGACCGTATATTTTAGTCGACGCAGAATTAACCGACTAGATCATTTGACTTTCGTCTTGATTAATGATGTCGAATTTCACTTCGCAGAGGAACGAGAACGTAATATGTTCAACAATGGCAGAATGGGGCCGGAGCAAAACGAACAAGCTAAACGTTCATTCTTTGCGAGAGAAGTTTCTGCAAACCAATTGCCTTCTCTCATTGAAAACCCATTGGGTACCAATAGCAATGATGTTGCTGTTGTCAATGGGAATTGGTTTGTAGGCTCCTTGACTTCCCCGTCTGTTAAGTACTCTGTTAGTGTTGAAGATGGCTTTATTAGCAAATGTACGTGTCCTGATCTCAGATAGAGAAGTTTGCCTTGTAAGCATATGTATCTTTTCAAGAGATACACCTCAGTTCCTTTGTTCTACGATCGTATCAGAAATGATCAATTGGCTGCTTTCAGAACTCAAGAAGCTACTCATATTGACGAAGAAGGTATTATTTTCAAGGATAGAAATAGGATTGCTCATGAAAAAAGACTAACGTTGAGCTTTTTTTAAGATGAAGAAATAGATATCATTGGTGATAGCGATGAAGAGATAGATGTTGTAGATGAAGATGAAGCTGAAGCCAGCACTGTCAACATTCAATCGGAGAACCTCATTGCGTTTGATGAAGTTGATGTTGACTTTGTTGGTGGAAGTGATGAAGAAGTTGAAGAAGTTGAAGAAGGTAGAAGAGGAAACGGAGAGAGGAGTGCAGCTTGGGAACGTGTCAAAACTTTGATGTCGACACTGAACCATCAAAAAAGAAAAGTACACAAGGCATCAAGAGCTGCATCCTTTGAAACAGAAGCTGCGGAAGATATTGCAAGACACCTAGAGCATATCTTAGAAAAACTAGACGGGGTTGTGGCAAGAAACCCCAACCTCTATAGGAATCCTGAAAGACAGTTACATTAAAAAAATTTAAAAATAAAACAAAAAACTTCAGGAACAAAAGTAAAATTACAAGTAAAGAAATCAGTAAGCCACCAAAGCCACTGAGGATTTATGCCTATAATTCAAATCCCGGCGGGAACATTTAAGTAGATTCGAATACTCAATGAAGTATCATCTATGCCTCGTATCAAGGATGATGACCATCAGTCACTGCTCGCTCCAATCACGATTGATGATATTATTGCTGTTACCGCTAAGGTTGTCTCCAAACAGAGCAGCCCCGGTTCTGATGGTTTTGGATATGCTTTCCTATACCATTTGTATCGCTTCCCCCCTCTTCAGCATTTAGTTGTCCAGGTGTACAACGACGCTTTGTTACGTTGTTTATTTCCTTCCTCTTGGCGAGATGTTCGAGTTCGGCTTCTACCCAAAAAAGGGGATTTAACCTTACTTCGCAATTGGCGCCCCATCTCCTTGATCAATTGTGATGCTAAGATTTTCACCAGGATACTGAACGCAAGAATGAAAGACGTTGCTCCGTCCGTGATCACTCCCTTCCAGACTGGATTCATGCCTGGGCGTTTCATAGCAACTAATGGCCTTCTGGTTAACATGGTAATGGAACACGCTCGTCGTACTCAGCGAGCTGATGTTGCACTTTTGTTAGACCAAGAGAAGGCGTACGATCGTGTACACCCTCTGTACCTTCGCCGGACCCTTCTTCGTCTTAACTTTCCATTGCTTTTGGTTGACTGTTTGATGAATCTTTTCTTTGGTAACAGGGTTCGTGTCAACGTCAATGGCTATTTCTCAGATGAAGTAAATCAGCTTCGAGGCCTTCGCCAGGGGGACCCTTTGTCTCCTCTTCTGTTCAATTTTGCCCTTGAGGCTTTTCTCCAGCATATCCTGCAGGACTCGGCTTTTCAAGGTTTTGCGTTTGATCAGGTTGCCTCGTCCAGCTCACCGCCAACTCTAAAGCCTCTGAAAGTCCTGGCTTATGCTGACGATGTGTGCGTGTTCCTGTCTAATGCAGCTGATTTCCGCTTGCTTCAACACCACCTCGTTAGATACTGCCAAGTATCCAATGCCAAGGTGAATATGCACAAAACTGAGGCGGTTTCCCTAAGTGGTCGACCTTCGTCTACACGGCACTCTCTAAAGGGACCCTTTGAAATTCACAGCTAGCATGATCGGACTTCCCATAAAGCTTTACGCTACCTCTGTTTTCCTCTCATCAGCTCTTTGTCACAGAGAAAATTAGTGAAACTTCAACTCTTGGACTCTCTCCAGACTATGTGTGACCGGTTCAAAGATAGGAATCTCTCTTTACGTGGCCGAGCCACAGTTGTCAATACTGTTTTTCTGGCGTCATTATGGCATGTTCTTCGAGTAACTTCCTTTCCGCTGTCTTTCTTCAAGAAGATCCGAAGCATTACTGGCCGTTTCATCAACCATGGCGTTAAACCCATCTTCCGCTATGATCTACTCTTTCAGCGACTTAATGAAGGGGGACTAGGTCTTTTGGACCCTTTGGTTAAGCAGGGTAGCCTATTTGTTCGCTGGATTAACGAACTGCGCAGATCGCCTACGGGTTCTATTCTCCATTGCTATCTCACTGACCACATCAGCCGTTTCTTTGTTCACACTCCTTTCCCTGCCTTGTCCTTCTACTTTCTTCGTCTGAGAAAATCGTGTGGCCTGGATCAGGGGTATTTCGTCCACGCTTTGTTTTTCTTTATAGATAAACACATGGCTAAACTTGCTTTGACAATTCCGGATGACTGCAACCTCTCCACCTTACTTGAACTTCCTCTAGCGGATGGCTTCTCCAACCTCCCGGACGATCATTGGATTGCCGCTTCTCAACCTACTCCTTTGCTTCTGAAGTACTTCTTCACCATCGACGAGTCGCGCAACTGCTTTCAATCATAACATCCACAGGATCAACCGCGGTTCCCTCGACTCTGTTCCAAGCTCAGATCAGTGCTGCTTTCTCCTGGATTATCTCTACAGCCTCGCCTGCTCGCTGCCATCCTGCATCCTCCTGGGAGTTTCGCTCCCGTCACTACTCAACCATTTGATGCCTTGTGGGCTCAATCTGAGTTCTGGGATGACTTTTCCAATCGCTCTTTCCGTGTCTCTCTGGGGGATACCCTCCTTCAACCGGTTGCCTCCGTACTTCCCTCTCGTACATGGCGCTTCTTTTGGTCGCTGTCATTGATGCCTGAATGTCGCTCAATGTGGTATCGCATTATCTACAATAAGATCCATTGTCATGATTCCATTGCCCAGTTTTTGGCCGAGGTTTCCCCTTCCTGCTCTTTTTGCAACACCGCTGTGGAGGATCGCCAATATCTGTTGGTTGCATGTCCTGTGAAGTGGGAACTATAGTCTCTCGTACTACGGTCTCGATTCCCTTATATGTGTTTCCGGCCTTCTCACATTGTCTCGGCCCTTTGGTCAATGGCTGTCCCGCCCTATGTTCCCGCTAATCAATTCCTCAGCCTTTGCGCTGCTACTGCCCGTGCCGTTTGGTGTGCTCATTGGGCTTTTATTCGCCAGAATATTCCGTTCACTGAAGCTATGATTATCGCCAAGATCCTTAAACTTAGTTAATAATTTTCTTTTTTTATTTTAATTATTGCTCCAAGCACACCTCTCTTTTGACGTGTGACTTTCCATTCAATTATTAATAAACTAACGAGCATATTACAAACCGCACCTCCATTGCGGTAATAAAATTAGCACCTACGCTGCGCTCTGGTTAATTTTATTGACCTTCATTATGGTACGGTACGCTGCGCTTTGTAAGATGCTCGTGCCGCCGCAGGCCAACTAATCCGATGAGAAGTTCAATGTGGGGGCCCCACCCATATTTTTTTTAGACCTTCGCTATGGTATAAAATAGCCCCTTCGCTGCGCTTCGTGTATTTTAAACCGTCGCTTCGGTAAAAAAAAACATGTGTCCCGGGGCAGTGAGAAAGAATCAAGCTTATCCGAATAGATGGATCAAAGCTTAATGAGATGGGTTTGATTAGGATCAGATATAAGTAATTTTTCAAAAAGTAGTTTTATTGTTATGTATAGGAATAATAAGGATAATAAGTCTATAGAAAGTAAAAATATTAAGTGAAAACTTCTTTGTATACGACATTTCTTGTATGGTTTTTAGCATATTGTGCTGGAATGGAGCTTGATTTGCCAATGAGAATTTTGATAGATTCTTTTTGTCTTACTCGTGAAAGAGCAACATACAACTGGCCATGGCTAAAAACAGGTTTTGGTAGATACAATCCAGCCCGATCGAGAGTTTGCCCTTGAGCTTTGTTAATTGTCATGGCAAAAGCAAGTCTGATTGGAAATTGAATTCGCTGAAATTGCATAGCATCAGTTTCAGCAGAAAAGAGCTTTATCTTTGGAATGCATACAACTGATCCAGCAAATGCGCCTGTTTCGATTGTAGCTTCAATTAAGTTTCGCATTAATGACTTGACAATGAGTCTTGTACCATTACATAAGCCATTCAGAGCATCAAGGTTTCTTAGAAGCATGATAGGTGCTCCGACTTTTAGAGTGAGTACATGAGGAGGCAACGCACCAGATTCAGTTACATTGAGAACTTCCATAGGATGTTCTAGTGATTGTTGAAGATCCAAGGTCTCATCAGCACTATAGTAAATAACTTGTTCACCTGGAAGTTTTTCAATCAATAAACGATTGATTTCAGCAACATGCACATTGATAGGCGTTAATATAGCAGAGCTAATCAAATATGATGTATCATTTCCAATCCTAAAGTCCGGGTTAAATAGCTCTGGATATATAGCAGAAAGAAGATTCAGAAGATTATCTCCAGGTATGAGCATGGAATCCAGCAGTTTGACAAAGTCAGTATCTGTGGGAAAGAAGTTTGGATAAACTTGTACTCGAAGAGTTTCTGCTGAGCCATTACCAATATTCAAAAGCATATTAGCAAATTGCTCAAGTTCAAGAGACAATGATGGATTGTTGCTATTTTGAGCTTGCTGAACACGCATATTGATTTGAAGCTTTTTGACCGTAAAGGAAGGCCAGAGAAAAGATCGGTTGATGCATGCATTGACAACGTCTGATCTACTGCCTTTAGGAATCACAGGGAGTACTTGACGAAAGTCGCCACCAAAAACCATCAATCTGCCACCAAATGGTACTGATTCAAGCACCTTATTTTGAGTACCAAAAATATCTTTGAATGTTCGATCGACTGTTTCAAGAGTAGACTTGTTGATCATTGAAGACTCATCCCAAATGATTACTTTGGTCTTCCTCAATAATTGAGCTTGCATAGAGGATGGTGTGATTCCACACATTGTAGTAGAGGAAGTTTCCAGAGGTATTTTGAACATGGAATGAGCTGTCCTGCCACCTGCCATCAGTAATGCAGCTGTGCCACTGGATGCAACAGCCAAAGCAAATCCATCATGACCAGATCGTACTGCTTTCAAGAGTGTGTTAAAAAGGTAGGTTTTGCCCGTACCTCCAGGTCCATCAACAAAAAAAAGTCTAGGAAACTCAGTTGAGTTACAGCCATCTCTTTCAACGCATTGCATAATTGCTTGATAAATCTCAAGTTGATCAGAATTGAAATTTGTTACATCTTCAAGATAGGTTGTCTGTCTTGCAATAGTATTCAATCGAAGTTGTTCTTGGATCAGACTATTAGGAGCAGAATAGCTAGGATCAGAAATAGGTAATTGAAATTGCCCATATGATCGTAAGCTTGAGCCATGATGACTTGTTAAGATACTTTCAATATCTTAAAGTGCACGGTCAAAAGATGTATCATTGATATCATTTAGCACTGGATCGAATGAAGAGTCATTCTGTAGTTGATTAAGATAGTCTTCCAAGAGCTTGTCTTTAAAATTTAACCAAAGCTGGTATGGATTAGCAGGATCACAGAACACCAAGACAATGCAAAGAAGCTTGCGAAGAAATACAGGTGTTTGCGTATGAGCAGCTTCATCTAAAAATTGCTTCCATTGGTTGTCTGATGCAAGCATACCTAGAGCTCTAGCAGCAGCTTGAAACGTTGGATGGCATATGCCATTAACTGTTCTTAAGTGAGCAAAAGAGGTGGCCCCAGCAACATGGTACAGCAGCATACGAAGATGATAGAGTTCTGATCTTTTGGGAGATACAGAATAAACTCTACCAATAGTTGCACCAAAACCACGTTGTCTTTTTGCCCATTTTCTTGGCTTTACAGATGTGTGCCAGACATACTGCTCAGGGAAGTTGGGGTAAAAAATAGACCTTGCTTCGGGATCGTTTTGGTTTGTTTTAAACCAACTGGTCAAAGTTGTATCTTGTTCAGAGGCTTGCATTAGTACAGCGTTGATGTCATCATCTTCGTTGAAGTACACAGACTCCTCCCCTTCAAGATGGATAGCCAGTCTTTGGTGTGCAGGGAATTCCTTGTGCATTGGAAAGGAGAATAGTCTCCAGCAAGCTTCAGGAGCAGAGACATATCTGGCATCGATGAAAGAGCGGACTTCATCATTTTGCTCAACAGACAATGAGGCTCGATCATGGCCTTTGTAGACATACTTGTACACATATTTAACGCTGTTGATTGATGAACATATTTCAACATTTATATGAGCATCATATTTCGTAGCAAGGTAAAGGTTGTGAGGTACAACCCAACGATTGTCAATGTTATATGTATGTCTGTTTATAGTCTTTGGGACTGTGATGCCATTGTTTCTCCTTCTATATACAGGATAGCCACCGTTAATGTTAGCAGTTGTCTCATTGGAAAAGGCTTTGGGATACTTTTTGGAACACCCATGCGCAATATCCATACAAACAGCCTGTGTGTTGATTATTCCACATGGTCCATGAATCATGTGTTTTATCACTGTTTGGTGGGCCAAAGGGAAACGAACTGGATCTGGTATCTCAGCTGATACGACACTATCATACTCTTCTGCATTTAAAGGCTTATCCGAGGAATCAACGATTAACAGAATGTGAGCATGAGGAAGTCCACGTTTTTGAAATTCAATAGTGTAGACAAATCCAACAGCTTTTCCCAAGACATTCTTTTTGGTGAGATCATCAAGTAATTCACGAAGCTTAATGTTGAAGACTCGGCTACAAAGATCGGGTCGATCAGATGCTTTTTGACCAAACAAAAGTTCTCTTTGGATTTCAGGCCATTGAGGGTTGCAGGTAAAGGTGATGAAAAAATCAGGCTTTCCAAAGCGTCTGACAATACTCAATGCATCTTGATACAATTGTGCCATATGCCGAGGTCCGCCAATAAAGCTTGATGGTAAAATTACCTTTTTACCTAATCGTTCCCTTTCTTGTTGATTGGCTGGTTGCAAACCATCATTCAGATTGACAGCGTCTTGTAGACCTTGATACAGCTCACATCTTAAACTTTTTTGATTGTGGCGAATGTATAAGAGTCTGTTTTGCTCCATTTTTGTATACATATCGACAATGTACTGGTGAAATAAGTTGCCGAAAAGATGTAATAAGTGGCCATCAGAAGGTCTGTACATGAGTCTAAAGCTATAGAACTGCATGATCGTCATTTTTTCGTTGGATGAATTGCTTAAAGTAGTGATACTCCATCCAGGTTCTCCAAAGGGAAACAAAAGAACGTAATGCAAAGGATCGTAAAACTGATTTGACTCATTGACTCTTACAATAGAACTATCTTGGTATTGAATGACTATATCTCGAGAAGTATTTGCAGCATTATCATCGTTGTCACCGCCAACAATTATGGCTGCAATTTGAGAACCATTTGTAGGTCTATTATAGCGTCTACGATCTGGTACGCCTTCAGCTCTAAAGACTAACTTCACATTTTCCAATGATGATATGCCTTCGTTTTGACCAAGAGTATCATTGTTACTTTGCTGTTCAGCAGCAATCTGTGTCATGTTTTTAAAGATAGCAACAAAAGGGTTAACTCGATGCATCATATTCTGAATTGCTAATAGAGTTGAACGGTCTACATTTTGTGCAATCGCATGTCGATTTTCCAATTCATGCTCAGTGTCAAAAATGTAGATCTGTGCAAACTTAGGGCTCGAATTATCAGAGGGAATAGCAGATCCGATCAAATGATATGGACTGCCTTGAGTTCGAAAGGTGTAAGAGCCAGTTCGACTATTAGCTAAGTTCAAATCAAGGTTTACACCAAAAGAAGTGAAACTCAAAGAGCTGTTGTACATTCTAATATTACTTCGAAACTCTTTGGAAGTACTATTGCTTCCCTTGAGAAGATCTGCAATTTCTGGTGGTGTAGGTTGCAAAGGACTTAAAATTGACTCACCCTTACAACAACACAATTGAAACACAGGATGAATTTTGCTACTGCCAGAAGCCCTTTCCCTAATCCACATCAAAGCACCACAACGATCGCAAATACAACTCATTGAACCACAATCAAATCTCATAGAAGGTACAGCACTTAAATCTCTTGCAACATTTCTAGTGTTTTGAGTGTTGAGAGGACAGAGTCTGCTGGTTCGTCTTAAATGACCTTCCATTCCGCAGTTGGCACAAACTTCGACAGCAGAAGGTTGCCCATCGACTTCCATATCTTGAAAACGTGGATTCATTCTGCATCCAGCAAAGGTTCGGCGAGAGTGTCCAGGCTCATTGCATGCAGAACAAACAACCACATCGTTCTGAGTTTGTTCTTGTTGAACCTCTTCCATTTGAACATCTTCATCTACTTGGTTGCGTGGGTTCATTCGACAAAATCGGTATGTTCTGCGAGAATGACCCGGTTCGTTACATGCTGCGCAGAAAACAGCTGGTGAATCGCTCATATTTTTAGTTTTTAAAATATCTGTCAAAGTCTTAATGATCAAAAAGCAGTATAATAAACTAAAAGTCCAAAGCTATAGTACTCACTATTAGAAAAAAGGGGGAAAACTAATTTTTAGAAGAGCAAAAAAATCAGCTGCAGTTTTTCAAACATTTACAATTAGAAACTCGGTGACTGTTTTTTACAACTCAAGTTTAAGCTGGTGGTGACTGTTTTTTACAACTCGAATTTAAGCTGGTGGTGACTGTTTTTTAGGACACCTTATCTTTTTAATATATTAACTGATAATTCTACACAAAAAAAAAACCTTGGTGCGAAACCTTGGTGCGTACTGTTACTTGTTTTCTTTTATTCTCCACGTAGGTGATGGGCATGAATCTAGTTCTGGATTGAAGTGATACAAGTTGTCTAAGCTGAAGGTGCTAGTGAAGTGCTCATACTATTACACAAGTATTTATGTTTTGTTCTTCTCTGCATCTTGTGTGTAGTTGGTAGACATGGATCCTGTTCTGGATTGAAGTGATACAAGTTGTCTAAGTTGAAGGGACTTGCAAAGTGTCTACACATTATCATAGAGCTGATTAAATGCTTGTCTCTTTTTATATATACAGACATGTATACACGCGCTATTTTTTGAAAGTTACTTGCAGGAAGAGACAATTTTCGCTTAGACTAGGAAACTGTATAACCGAATGGTGAATTACTACAGGTAATAGATTGTCTAAACAGTTTAGCATGCATCTAAGCCTACGTATTCTTCCAACTTAGGAACGGACAGCACTACATTTTTTATTTAACAGTACACCTTGTGTTGTCGGACATTGCTAACCATCCTGTTTTACACAACAGGCACTATTCTTCACATACGTACATAAGAAATAAATGAACTAACGTAGCTGATGTAATCTACTCAGAATGTTAAGGGTTCAATCATTAACGTTCGATTAAGAAATAGATCGTGCGGATTTTGACATGGCTTCATTATGCCATATTTGATCAAACGTAATAACTGATCGTTGCATCAAACCCTCATATTCTGACAAGATGTTCTAGCATAAATAAGCTGTTATTCCACATTCAATAAACAGTATCTTTTTGGCTAAATTCAATCTACTACTGCCCTTTCTGTACATTGACAAATCAATGAGATTACAAGAAAAGAGTGTTTCTTTTTATAAGATAGATACAGTGAGCCTTCGATTTGAGGATTAATATATAAGGTTAGATCTCTTGTGACCGAATGTTGGTTACAGCTTTGAATTCCTCAAGTTGGATTTAACTGAAAAAAATATCTGGTTAAAAGACAAAAAGAGAAAGGATGACTGTTGTCTTGCTGTGCAACGCGGATGGTTCATTTGAATTTGATCCTATCTTTATTCTAAAAGCCGAGAAGTCTCGATGCTTTAAGAACAAGACAGGTAATTTGGGTAAAAACCGTCTGGGATTTTAATGATTACACTTTTAAACATAGAGTTTTAAAATGGCTTCATATACTTTCACAAAACTAATGCTTGGATGACTAAGGTAGTCTTTACAAAAATGATGAATCTGACCGATCGTCGAATAAGAAACATGAAGCACAAGTTTTTTCTTTTTTTTTTATAGATAATGCTAGCTGCCACTCAAAGGACTTGCAGCTGGACAATATTTTATTAGAGTACTTGCCTGCCAATACAACTAGTCATGTACAACCTTTAGATGCTGGCATCATTGCATTATTACAAGTGCGACTTTTATTTAAATTGTTATCGTCATAAAGAGTCTAATACTTCCAATCATCTATAGGCAAATACAAGCTCTTTTGACAGCTTGCAGATACATCAAGAGTGGTGCATCTGACGATCTTTACATAATCAATCAACTAGATGCTATGAGGTTCTCGCTCACTGCTTGAAATCCCCATTAAGCGGTCGACTATTATCAACTGTTTTCATCACACAACTTTGATGAAGAACAAAGGCAAAAGCGTAGTCATTGAAATTGAAAATGAAGGCGATGGCAGACTGGAGGTTGGATTGGCAGATATCAGCGAGTCTGTCAATTCAATTTATGAAGATATGATGAGTGAGATAACTCAAACCATTGATGAAATCCGAGAAGAAAATGGGGTGATCCAAGTAAGAGAAGAACTAAGCCTGTTGTTAAAAGAAGAAAAAGGAGAAGGAGAAGCAAGCTTGTTGCAAAAAGGCTTGGATGATCAAGTATTTGATGATATCATCCTTGAAAGTAATCAATCATCAACAAGCATTAATGAGGTGAATAACGCTGTCAAGACAATCCTTGCAGGTCTTTTTCCTCAGTAAAAAAGCAAAAAGATTACTTGATGAGCAGCATCAGTATGCTAAAAGAGCTAGAGGCAGAAAGAAGAGCACAGAATGTGAATCGAGAACAATGAATAGTTATTTTTCTGTTGCATCTTCATCCAGTTTTAAATAAGCTTCATTAAACAATGATCCTTAAATCGAAGGCTTACTGTAATTACATTTATGTTTGGAACAAGCTCATTGTTAACAGCTTATTTCAAAACCGTGTTCATGCCCTTTCCATCATACATAGATATACTCATCACAGTGCTTGTCAGCATCGACTAAGCATATTCAGCAAAGTTTGAATACACTAGACATCTGTCTATAATAAGTGGCTAACTAATTAACTAATAGAGCAGGTGTATATATACAAAAAAAAACTAGTTTATTTTTGCCTCTTTGGGCTAAAGCAAATCTCAGCGGATTGGGGGGGGATGGCTTCTGACTCCGGGCACAGTCAACTCTAATCGGTCGTCTTGTTGAACCAAGAAAGCCTTCCAGTTGTAGAGGGCTACTATTGACTGCTTGAATTGTTCATTCACCAAGCGGATATCCCATGGTAGGAACAGCTTCGAAAGCGACCTTGCGATCATTATTTCATCTTTGTCTTGTCTCAAAGAGAAGAGCTCTCCCGACATTCCACCCCAAACAAAAGCTACAACTTCGTCTTCTTCTTCTCTCATACTTCTTAAATGTCTGAGTATGCTTGCATTTAGACGAAGGCACTTTCCTTCTTGTGCTTCCAATTTGGTCGGATTTTCACCGACCTTAAACTCGCAGATTGCAAGTTCCGTGTTGTTGTTACCAACAAGCATCATGTCAACCTTTCGACCAATAATCTTCCCGGATGATGTTGATGTTGTTGCTGGTGTTGCTGATGTTGTTGTTGCTGTTGCCTCAGAAGAGCTCAAGAAAACATCAAAATTTCCAAAGTTTTCTTCGTTGTATCTTTGTACGACCTTTGATGCTGAGGAGGTATGCTCGCCGCTGTGGCACGCGTTAGCAAGTATTTAAGAAAAGAAAATGCATACAACTTACGTCTGGATTTTAAGAGTCTTCACATCGCGGAAAATGATTCTAAGCAGCCCCTTCACACGATGGACTTGTTCGTCTTCGCTGTCAAACTTGTACTTCTTCCAGTACTCCAGATTTTCCAAACTAAAATAAAAAAGAACCAATGAATAAAAGTGTCTAACAGATATATACAAACATACATACATATACTTGGCAATTTTAATCAGCTGGAATTGCAAGCTATTTCCTCTGTTCTTCTTATACTCTTGTAGCTCTTCTTCCATCAAGCTTTCTAAAACATCTTCGAAATCCTTCTCTCTACACATCTACGACTTATTTAGAAACCAATGGATGACAAAGCTTTTGGTTATTACCTTTATGATCTTATCAAAAAATGTTTCAATTTTCTTCTTCTCTTCTTCTTCTATACAATCAAAAGTCTTATCATCTGCAAGGTGGTAGCTTTCAAGGACTTCTTCCATAGCATCTAAATGCTTCTTGTTCATGGTATTTACGATATTTGACAGAGAAAGCCTAGAAAGCGTGTTATTGTTATGTATGTATGTTGGTTTCTATGTTTAAGTCTTACTTTAAAAAATTTTTTTCTTGCTTGTATGACTCCAACAATCTCAAGGACAACTTGCTTAACTTGACAGCTGGATGAGTTGACACGCTTTTTTTCAACTGGTCTAAAAAGTCATTGTGACTTGCTTTCAATTCATTCAGCTTTTCAATTTCATTGGCTTCCTACAGTGAAAAGGGCAATCAGTCTTATATTTTTTTTGTAAGGTCTGTCCTTTACATACCAAGAGCCACACCGACTTGAACATCACTCTCCTAGCAACATCATGAGCCTCTAAAAAAGTTGTTATTTGATGCTTTAGTAGTATATGAAATAAATATAAGTTACCAGGTTTTCTGCTGTAGTAATGTGCAAGTGCATTCTTGTCTACACTTGCATGCTGCTTTGCCTCTTTCTTGTATAGCCTTATCCATGTTTCTTCAAATTCATTTAGGCTTTTCCACCTGTTGGCACTATGGCTGTTGCTGATTTTATCGCGGTTTTTAAATAAGTAAGCTGATAGTGCTATTATGGAACCTGATTTTAGTCGCTCTAGACATTTCTTTCATTTTCGCTTATGCTTACAGTATTGTTGTAAAGACATAATAATTTGCAATAAAAAGGAGATAAAAACAAAAGACAAAGAGGTCCTCTACTCTCAATATAAGGATTTTATGGACCTTCAAGTAAACGTTACACGACGGCGCTTGATTTTCAGTTAATTCTTGATAATGTGAAGGAAAGTAAAAACCTCTAATAAACATCTGGAAGCGTTGTCCATCAGTGGATTGCGAGAATGAGCATCATACAAACACCTTTGTACTTGAATATCATCGCCTTCTTTGCATGATGTTTTATTTTCACTCCTTTTTGTCTTTTCCGCCTAAATCAGGCCATGTAATACATTCATGCTTACTTATATAATCACCATATGGTCGATGTTTGTGTCACACAGATAGCTGCTATAATCCGCCAACTTTGTTTTTATTGACGTTTCAAACACTCTGTTGCAGATAACAAAAAAAAATAGAGAAAGAGAACGCCAAGCAGTTCCTTAAATATTCTCTTATAAACTTATCACAAGCAAGGCATCTGTCTTGATTAAAGCAGGATGGGTTCTTCATTAAAGCAAGGTTAGAGTATTGCATTTCCTTTTGTTCGGTTTAGTCTTTTTCGCAGTAACCAGTCATGTTGCATGTAGCCAAGAAATAAAAAGGAGTAGCGAATAATGTTGTGCAGCATGTGACGCATAGAATACCTCTATACCTATCTATTTTTGATATTTTTACAAAGGGAAATATATAATTATCATCTACAGTGGTACCCCGATTTAAGCATAGCATAAAATTTTTGAAATCTTATGCTTATATCGGGGTATTCGATATAAGGATATTATGTAATATGCATAAAACAGTCATTAAGTGTCTTGTGTAACTGAAATAAAGCTGTGTGTCATCTTAATATAACTGATGTTAAATAAAGAGATGAAGTTTATCCCATTCTTCACGAATAAGAACTACAAAAAATGCCCTACCATCTTCCCAACCAAGCTAACAGCAGCAGAATCCGTCCATCGGATCTCACTCCCAACCGTGCCCGTAGTTTGTTGCCAAGAAAACAGCAGACTCAAGCTGGGAAGAAGAGAATGCGTCTTACTGACGCTGAAAAGCTTGAGCTTGGCTATCGCTACTATGAGGTCAAGCCCAAGATTTCGCAAGAAAATTTCTGCGCCTGGGCCAAGAGAGAATTTCAATTGGAAGAAGAGCCAACTCAAAGCACCATTTCCCGTGCTCTTCAAAAGTGCTCTTCCTTGAAGGACTCTCCTGACAATAAGTTGAAAGCCTTCAGCAGCAAGGGAGCTAAATTCCCCTTGTTGGAAAGCAAACTCGCTGACTTTGTCAAGCGTATGGAAGACAGCTCTTTTCGCCATCAACAGCCATTCGTTGAAAGCTGAGGCAGAGCGTCTCTGCATGTCGGAGCCTCTCCTTTTGAATGGTGAACCCATGCCAGCCTTCTCAAACGGATGGTTTGATAAGTTTATGAAGCGCAACATGCTTAAATGCCGCATGATGAACGGCGAAGCAGGTTCAGTAGACTTAAGTGGTCCTGAACTTGTAGCTCGTATCGAAGAGGTAAAAATCATGATTGCAAACTACGATAGAAGGGATGTATTCAACTTTGACGAAACAGGTCTCTTCTATCGTCAGGCCCCTCAGAAAACTATCTCAACCAGAGACATTGCTGGCACCAAGGTTGATAAAACCAGAGTAACAATCAGTCCTTATGTGCAACGCTGATGGTTCCAGCAAAGAAGAGCCTTTGATTATCGCCAAAGCTGAAAAGCCAGTCTGCTTCAAAGGAAAAAATGGTATTTTGTAATCTTCAATGACCTGATAACTTATAATTTAATCATTGTTCTTTGTAGCTTCTGATCTTGGGTTCAACCACTACTACCACAACAAGAATGCTTGGATGACAAAAAGTATTTTTGTACATTACTTCAGGGCATTCAATGCAAAGATGAAAGAACGTCGCCGTAATGTACTTGTTCTGTTAGACAATGCTGCTGTTCACGATTCTGAACTTCAGCTATCAAATGTTCAGTTTGTATATCTGCCTCCAAACACAACCTCGCACTTCCAGCCTTTGAATGCTGGAATTATTGCCAGTTTTAAGAAGCAGTACAGGTATATAGGCATTTTAAATTAAAGATTCTCAAAGCTAAAAGGGAATTCGGTATAGAAAAATACAGTATCTTTCTGCAGCCATGAAGTATCGCATTGCCATTTTGAACGATAATTTGACTGATGTAGTTGAATGGTCTTTAGGCGATAGATACAATCTCGCTTTGCCTTTGGATCGAAGAAGCAACAAGAAGAAGAACTTCTTCTATAAGGATCAACTCCAAGGCATGCGAGACATTAAGCTCGCATGGAGCCGTGTGTCCTCCGCAACTGTAGCAAATTGCTACTTGCACACAGGTCTCTTTGCTCCTCGCAGTAGCTCTGCAGAAGACGCCGAAGCCGCAAGAAGAGAAGAGTCTGACGTTCTGGCGGAAATCAATGAGCACCTCTCTTTTTGGGACATCCGTCTCAAAACAGGAAAAGAGATTCTGCAGGATGACGAAGAAGAATTTTGTCATATCTTGGAAGCTGCCAATGATATGTTAGGCGAAGACGAAGAAGAAGAAGAAAGGGCATCAACCTTATCAGCCAGTGAAAGAAGCAAACTGTTGATAAACAGTTGTAGAACCCTCTTGGAACTAGCTGTGGTTGATAGTCACGAAGATGTTTCTTTCTTGAACTCAATCGCTGATTATGCAAGCAAACTTGTGCAAGAAGAATCTTCCAGAAAAACAAAGCAATCTGATCTACATTCCTACTTTAAATCCATCTAACAGTTGCTTATAACATCATAAAAAAAAATTAAAATGTCTAAAAATCTAAAAAAATTATTCTCATTTTCTAATCAAAAATTTCCAAAAAAAAATATCCCTCCAATAAAATCTTTTTATTTCCCCCGGGCTTTATGCATTATGCTTATATCGAAAATAGGGATATTTGGCTGGCAAACTTCATTTTTCTCTGAAATCCTATGCTTAAATCGAATTTTCGGAGTTTTATTATGCTTAAATTGAGGTACCACTGTATCATTCATCACAGACATCTACATCGCTTGTTGTACGGTACTATCCCTTGCTCCCTTTTTATTTCTTGGCTACCTGTAAGATGATTGATTGCTATAGAAGAGACTAAAAAAAAAGCAATGCAATCTTCTGCCTTGGTTTAATTAAAAAAGTCATCTAATTCAGGCCATGTACACCTTTTCCGGAAATAGATTGCACTTAAAAATTGCATAAATGTGCAATCTCAAAGAGGTTCTTTATTCAAGCATACTTGTAATTTAGAGTCAGAGTATCGACAGAAGCCACGAAGATCTTCCAAATAGACACTGTTGCAAGTATCAACTATTCTTGAAGCCAAAGTCTCCTCTTTCAGCAACTTCTCTCTCTCTCTCTTCACTTTACTCTTAACCACAGACCAGAACTGCTCAATTGGATTAAGCTCAGGGGAATAAGGTAGAAGATAGACACATATCCTCTACTAACAATCAGCTTCTCAATCTGGTCTGAAATATGGATAGGAGCATTGTCCATAATAAGGTAATGCCCTTTGAATTGCTCATGTCGATCAAGTACATCCAATGTATCAGAAATGAAATTGAAATAATGACCGAGAACAGTTCCTACTGTCTTTTTTGCCTTTGGCTCACCTGTAACCTTTCTTTTCTTTGAGCTTTCTTGATAGGTTACTCTAACC
The DNA here is from genome assembly GCA_025331435.1 of Choanephora cucurbitarum. Lineage (NCBI taxonomy): Eukaryota > Fungi > Mucoromycota > Mucoromycetes > Mucorales > Choanephoraceae > Choanephora > Choanephora cucurbitarum. Next base: position 27,610 of record JAIWNI010000056.1, read on the forward strand.
TTCATGTGAATAACCCCCTGCGGCGACATTGCTCCCAAAATAGTGATTGTTCCAGCTCTCGTCTTTGGCTTTACAGTAGCTCGAGTACCCTTAGTTGACCAGGCCATAGTACGGCTCAAGTTGATATGGAAAGCAGACTCGTCAATGAAAACACAGTTGCTCATGAAGTCGATGTCTGTTTGTATCAAATTGGTTGCCCATTGAAAGCGTGCTTCAATGCTGCGAGGAGAACTTCTCTCTTTAGGTTCAAAATGGGCTTTCTTAATTGTAAGAGCACAATCATTGACCATAAAATCATGGACAGCAGTTTTTTGCAATCTTGAGTCCTTTAAATTGGCTGGCGAGGCTTTCCATTGCTTCATTTACAGTGGCTCTAGGGTCTTCGTTGTATTTCTGAAGCAAGAAACCTTTGTGCTCCTCGTTGAGAATTTTTGGTCGCCCAACTTTCTTCTTCTCTTTTTCTTCTTCTTGAGCTAGCTCAGGTTGTTCAATTCTCTTTTGAGCTGCGTCTTCCTCTTTCTCGAACCAATAGTGAGCGGTACGCTTAGGTACGTTCAACTCTTTTGCTGCTTCAGGAACTGTATAGCCTTTAACGTAGACGAGGTGGAAAAAGCGCTCCTTTTTCTCGTCACTATGTTTGATGTATTTGCGCTGACTATGATCAGCGACAATCTCGGCTTTGACAATTTTCATTTTCTCTAATCTTTCAGGAGGCTTCAAGTCCATAGTTGGTGACGTCCTCAAGCGGAAACTGCTCGTTATCAACTTCCATTTCAACTGGTTCGTTGCCGTACTCATCAAATACACTGCCAGTTCCGTCTTCTTGAAAAAATTTGAGGCTCATTTTATATGTTTCTTGTAGTTCTGAGTATGTGCAATCTATTTTGAAGAAATGTGCAATGTCTTTTCTTCAAGCGTGCAATCTGAATTTTTTTGTCAGCGCAATTCGAATTTTTTTACTAGCGCAATCTAAAAGAATTTTTTAAGTGCAATCTTTTCCTGTTGGAGTGCAATCTATTTCCGGAAAAGGTGTACTTTTTTAAAAGTTAGTTTTATTGACAGCTGAGATGAATCTTATACACACATTGGTTTGTGACACTCAATAGAAAGCATTCGAGGTACCGTGAGAAATAGATTGAGTCATTCTGATTGGTTCATCCAAGTAACCCTGATATCAGTTTACATTCGTTTATCTGAAAATATAGACAATAGAGTATTTTTGCAAGTGAAATCATAGTACATAATTTTTTTTTAAAAAAAAAAGGAGGGGTGGCGCTGTCATTAAAATACAGCTTTAAAGCAAAAAAAAGAAAAATATATATTTTCCCCTCTCTTTCTTTCTTGTTTTTTTTTCTCACTATGGCTACTATTACTGAAGAAACTTATCAATCCAGTGCTGATTTCCTTCGTTCCAAATTACCTCAAGATTTTCAAAAGATTGATCTTGGTATCATTTGTGGTTCAGGCTTAGGTGGTTTAGTAGATACGTTGGATGAAAAGACCAAGGTTGAATTTGCTTACCATGATATTCCTGGCTTTGTTTCCAGTACAGGTAAAGTGTAATCATAAAGAAGAAAAGAGAAGGATACTCAAAATGATATAGTGGCTGGTCATGCTGGTAAGTTAGTCTTTGGTCATCTGGGTGAATCCCGTACACCTACTGTCTTTATGGTCGGTCGTTTCCATTATTACGAAGGTTGGTCAATGCAACAGGTCACTTTGCCTGTCCGTGTGATGGTCTTGTTGGGCATTCAATACCTTGTGGTCACCAATGCCTGTGGTGGTCTCCAGCCTGAACATAAGGTAGGCGACTTGATGATCATCAACGACCACCTCTCTATTCCCGGCATGGTTGGCAATAACCCCCTGATGGGTCCCAATCTGGAATCCTTTGGTCCTCGTTTCCCTGCTGTCTCTGATGCCTATACCTATGCCCTTCGTAAATTAGCCTTTAAGGCTGCCTTTGAAGTGGGTATTGCTCAGGAGGATATCCGTGAAGGTGTGTACTGTATGGTCACTGGTCCCAGTTTCGAGACCCGTGTGGAGGCTCGTTACCTGGCTTCCATTGGTGCTGATGTGGTCGGCATGTCTACCATTCCCGAGACAGTGATCGCTCGCCATGCAGGTGTCAAGGTGTTGGGTATCAGTTTAGTGACCAATGCGGTCATCACAGCCCGTGGTAAGGATGCCAAGTTGGAAGTATTGAGAGAGATGGGATTGTCGACTGAGGAAGATAAGGAAGAAGATACCGAAAAGACATTTGCTAATCATGCTGAAGTGTTGGAGACAAGTGCTAAGCGATCTGGTGATATGCAGCGTATGGTGACTCGATTTGCTGATTTACTTGCTGCTGCTCATATTTAATTTATAATAATAAAAAAAAAAGAAATAGACAAGTTTTTCATGCTATTTAAAATGTGACTCAGATTTATTCATTTTTGGACATTTTGCGCAGTACGTAGTTTTTATTTTTTTTAAACCTATCAAAAGATCGTTTGATCCATAAGGAAAAAAAAAAAGGACATAGACTTACGCGTGTTTAAGATCTCATTGTCTATACAAAAATTAAAATTCCGTATGGAATCCAATAGCATTTTCTAGCATTATTTTCTTGATTTAAACCAACCAGATTGGCTACGACTGAGTTATCCAATGTTTAGTACCCCGTTTTCTAAAGTCAACCCCGGCTAAAGATTTTTTTTTTCTTAGTGTGTTCAGAAGGTACCTGGCTTACTTTCTATATAAAAGTGTTTCGCTATTCAATTTTTTTTTTCTTTTTTTTTTTTTGAATATTTTCCTTTTGAACTTTTTTTTTTAAAAAATGTACAACTTAGCCAAGGTTGCCCGTCAACGCCTTTACCCCACCGTGACTCGTAATGTAAGTGAGAGATCATGCAATAGAAAATTATAGGATTGACTTATCTGTCAAATAGACTGGTGTTCTCTCTACCGCTGCTCGTGCTTATAGTTCAGGCGTCAATGGTCCTGTCATCGGTATTGATTTGGGTACCACTAACTCTTGTGTTTCTGTCATGGAAGGCAAGAACCCTCGAGTCATTGAAAATGCTGAAGGTGCTCGTACTACTCCTTCTGTTGTTGCTTTTAGTAAGGATGGTGAATTGTTGGTTGGTCAAGCTGCTAAACGTCAGGTAAAGAAAAAAAAAAAAGATTTAGTGTGTTGGAGGGAAACTACGCAAAATAACCCGAAACTAAAAAAAAAAAAAAATTAGGCTGTTGTCAACTCTCAAAACACTGTGTATGCCACTAAGCGTTTGATTGGTCGTCAATTCAAGGATCCCGCTGTTCAAGCTGATATCCCTGCTGTCTCTTACAAGATTGTGGCCCATACCAACGGTGATGCTTGGGTTGAAGCCAATGGCAAGAAATACTCTCCTTCTCAAATCGGTGCTTTTGTCTTGGGCAAGATGAAGGAAACTGCTGAAGGTTACCTCAGCAAGAAGGTCAAGCACGCTGTCATCACTGTCCCTGCTTACTTTAACGATGCTCAACGTCAAGCTACCAAGGATGCCGGTAAGATCGCCGGTCTTGAAGTCATGCGTGTCATCAACGAACCTACTGCTGCTGCCTTGGCTTATGGTTTGGACAAGTCAGGTGACTCCACCATTGCTGTATACGATTTGGGTGGTGGTACCTTCGATATCTCTATCCTTGAAATCCAAAATGGTGTCTTTGAAGTCAAGTCTACCAACGGTGACACTGCCTTGGGTGGTGAAGATTTCGACTCTCACCTCGTTCGTCATGTCGTCAAGGAATTCAAGGATGAATCTGGCATCGATCTCTCTTCTGACCGTATGGCCATTCAACGTATTCGTGAAGCTTGTGAAAAGGCCAAGATTGAACTCTCCTCTACTGTCTCTACTGACATCAACTTGCCTTACATCACTGCTGATGCCACTGGTCCCAAGCACATCAACTCCAAGTTGACCCGTGCCAAGTACGAAGGTCTTGTAGGTGAACTCATTCAACGTACCGTCTCTCCTTGTGAAAAGGCCATGAAGGATGCTGGTATCTCCAACAAGGATGTCAATGATGTCATCTTGGTGGGTGGTATGTCTCGTATGCCCAAGGTAGTAGATACTGTCAAGTCTGTCTTTGGCAGAGAACCCTCCAAGTCAGTTAACCCTGATGAAGCTGTTGCCATTGGTGCTGCCATTCAAGGTGGTGTCTTGGCCGGTAGTGTCACTGATATCCTCTTGCTTGATGTCACTCCTCTCTCTTTGGGTATCGAAACCCTTGGTGGTGTCTTTACCCGTCTCATCAACCGTAACACCACTATCCCCACCAAGAAGTCTCAAGTCTTCTCTACTGCTGCTGATGGTCAAACTCAAGTCTCTGTTCGTGTCTTCCAGGGTGAACGTGAACTCTGTCGTGACAACAAGTTGTTGGGTGACTTTAACTTGACTGGTATTCCTCCTGCTCCCAAGGGTGTTCCTCAAATCCAAGTTGAATTCGATATTGATGCTGATGGTATTGTCAATGTCAGTGCCAAGGATAAAGCCACTAACCGTGATCAATCCAGTAAGTAAAAAAATCATCCGTGTGTGTGCGTGTATGCTAATATGTTGATAGTGACCATTGCTGCCTCTTCTGGTTTGAGCAATGACGAAATTGAGAACATGATTCAACAGGCTGAGGCCAATGCTGAAGCTGATCGTGCTCGTCGTGAGACCATTGAGATGGCCAACCGTGCTGATTCCGTCATGAGTGAAACCGAAAAGGCCATGGATGATTTCAAGGAACAACTCGATAAGGCTGAGGCTGAGAAGCTTAAGGAAAAGATCACTGCTCTCCGTGGTGAAGCCTTGAAGGCTCAATCTGGTGATGCTGCTGTTAACCCCGAAGAATTGAAGGCCAAGATTGATGATCTTCAATCTAGCTCCTTGAAGCTCTTTGAAATGGTCTACAAGAACCGTGCCAGCCAAAATGAAGGTGGTGATGCCAACAACAATGGTGGTGCCAACCCTCAATAAGTTTTCTCTCATTTTTCATCTATTTAACGCATAATCCTTTTTCCTTCTTAAAACCTCTCTTTTTTTTAACATATTTTCACATCTCCCCCCCCCCCCCCCCTTTGTAGATTTCTATTCCTAAAAAAAAATAAATAAATAAAAGAAACTCATATTGTAGACTTTATAAACAGTATGTAATTCAAAAAAAAAAGGGGGAGGGGGGGGTATTTTATATAAACAAAAAAAATTATACACAATCTAAACAACTATACAAAAATAATAAAATATCTATAATTTGGTGGAAATGACGGATTTGACAGAAGAAGTAGGATGTTTCTTTCTTGAGAGACTATTGATGAGTTGCTTGAATTTACTGGCTATGGCATCATGAGGTTTAGTAGGGCTGATGTCAATTTCATCCATGACGATGCTCTTGGATTTCTTTGGAATGGAAATAGGATGTGTGACGTTGGCCAGGTTGGGCACTGATAATGGTCTGGTTGGTATTTGATCACTGAGGTTAGAATCATTGGATGTATTGTAGACAGAAGAATAGATCATTGACTTTGTTCTGGGTGGCGAACCTGATAGTTCTCTAAAGAAACTATCGGATGTGTCAATATCAAATCGTTCTGTGAATTTAGAAGTATAGGACATGATGAAAGAAAATAAAAAAAAAAGATTAAAGAAAAAATGAGAGAAAACAAGTTGTTTAAATATCACTCTGTCATGGTTTATTTTTAACTTTGATTGGTGTGGCCAAATACGTCGTTTCCTAAATCAGTAGCTATTGTTGTTCAAAAGCTGATGGTTGATTGGATACTTTATTTTTAAATCGGCATTCAAAAAAGGAAAGTCTGATATAATGTTGCTTGAGAAAATTTAAAATTAAAAAAAAAAAGAGAGATCGGAAAAGTTCACGAGTGTCTCAATATATGCAATAAATTACCAAAATCGGAGACAATGACTGGTTGTTTAGATGGAAGGAAACAATAAGATGGCATCATTATATTCATTGGTCTGGTTTCTATCTTCTTTTACTTCTAAGCCTTCAATAGTATTATTACTTCTGGAAGTTGTAAAGTTTTTTTTTTTTTAGAGTTTCGATTGTGTACCTGATTTTTTTTGATTTTAGTAAGACCAGCCTATGTTCTGTAATTTTTGTTATTTTATCAATCTTGGTACCGTATTCTCTCTGTAGATCATATAAACGGCATTCACAAACAAGTTAAAGTGCATTTATCTTTACTAAACTTGTTACCAAATAAAGTAGTCTGCATGCTATCTGTACGACAAACAAAATTTTGGCTGAAATAGGTTTTTCTGATTTTAACAGCATGTATCTATCACAATCAATACAGAGGAGGATTGGCTTAGTCTTTCTAACAAAAAGAAAAGAGATCTGTCACTAGGCTAAAACCTGCTATTCAGTTGTATGCACTGACTTCAAAAATAACTGGCTTCAATCCTATTTGATTGCTAAGCTGCAGATAATTAATAAGTGACTACTTTATGTTCTTTACAGAAAAAAAGATACATAACAAGAGTATATACAAATAGAGTAAGTAGATTGAAGTGAAGGCATTGTAGGACAACACTTGATTTGTTTGTTATATAAATCAAGAGAGAGAGAGAGATGCTCTAAGTCAAGGCTACCATGATCGGATTATGAAAATAAGCCAAGTTGTAGCTCTTTACTTTAGGGACTTCATTTGATGGAAGACTTGTAAAAGAGAATGACTCTATAAATAACAGAACATTTCGCAATGGTATCTTGACTCTAAGCAACAAAGGATGAAAATAGTCTCATGCGTATCACTATCATTATAAAGGGATAAAAATGCATTTAATTTCATTGAGTGTGTCTCCCTTTTTTTTTTCTGAATGATCAATGCACTTCTGGTTATGGTTAGATCAAGGCTTACTTTGTTCTAGATCAACAGTCATTTGTTTATTTAGAATGGAGATTGAACAATGAACAAGCTTGTTTGAACGCTATGTTTCAAGACATCAACACCTAAATGGCCTACTGCCTTTTCATACTCTTTATCATGACACGCACACTCTTCTTCTATTAAAGACCGTCGACCCAGAATCACTACATCACGATGCTCAAGAGGTCTTGCCAGGACCTTACTGAGAAGTTGACCAGACAGCCTTTCGTTCACTGTACAACATAACACATTTGAAACCTGGTTCTCATCTGAGAAAAGTAGATCAAGGGAACCATCCTGGGTCTGCACATACTGGCCAATCGTATCCACAGAAGCATACTTCACCTTCCTATCGTCCGACTCAACCAACACCGTCAGATCCACCTGTCGATAGGCTTGCATCCGAAGACTGAACACCAAGGCTGCTCGATCATCTGGATGGTACCTGAAGAGCATCACCATCTGAGAAGGACTTTCTTGGATACAGACGCCTCGGTCCACAAAGAGGCCTACAGGCGCATGTTGGATTCCAAATAGTGTGTGAATCAGCTCAAGATCCGCTTCGGGATCCATCAAGGGTAACACAATCATATCGGCATTCACTTCAGAACGATAACGACAGACGGTCTTGATGTAGTCTGTGGACAGGCAGTAGTCAAGGTGGGTCGTGAGGAGAGCATGGAGATGGCTGAGTTGTGCAAATGTCAAGAGGACGTTTAGGGCTGGATCGTGTTGCATGTCCTTGTATTTCATGACAGCAGAGGTGCGCTCAGTGAGTTCCAGAAGCCTTAATGCATGGATTTCAATGGACGATGATGGGTCGCTCCTCATCCATTGAATCAGGGCCATGACGGCAGGAATGAATTCTACCTTGTTGACTAGACTGAGAAGACAATAGTGGTTTAAGGTGTCTTCTTGTTTTTGCATGGCTATGTCCATTGGACTAGGATCGTTTGTGGTTTGCTTTTGATACCATTCAGGATAAAGGTAGATGACAGCAGGTGTGGTCATGAAGGTAGTGACAAGTGCCATGACCACCATAATCACAAAGACTAAGCAATTTCTTTAGTTGCTTATCTATTGAAAATAAGTGTGTCTTCTATCTTACTTTGATCGTTCAGTACACCTGCATCATGACCGATATTCAATACGATCAATTCAACAAGACTAGTGCCTCAAGGAACAGGATAAGTTGTTTGATATTGAAAGCATACTCTACTTACCCTTTGCAGTTCATCAGGAAACCAACTGTCAATGCTTCTCTTGTTGTCATCCTGGTCAATCGAGCAGCCAAGGTACAGCCCACAATCTTACCAAAACAAGCCAAGAAGATCACCAGAACAACATAGCCCCATACACTACCACTATTTAATAACCCAATCTGTGTCTTGAGTCCAGATAAGGTAAAATACTTGAAAGGCAGTCAGCTTTACATAGCATCGCTTCTAGTTTACCTGACTTACTAATGGTAAAAAAATGATATTCACAAGATCTTCAATCTTCTCTGTTATCTTGACAGCCAAATCACGTTCATGCGGTACAATGACACCTGCTAAAAACCCGCCAAAAATAGCATGAATACCTTAGGAATGAAGATGAGAGACATTCGAAAGAGACTATATTTTTTTTTACCAATGATACTGGTCACAAAGGCCGAGAGCAAGACAATCATCAGTGTGACCGCCATCAATAAGGGCGATGGTCCATGCTCAAAAGAATGAGTGATCACACATAATTTTCTATATAATGGGCCAACGAGAAAGAGAAGAAAGAGAGTAAAGGCAATCGCCGTCAAGAATACATAAAGTGCATCCATACCACCAGACGAATTAAGTAAGGCGACCACTAAAGCCAAAAGTACCCTAGATGACCCCCCCCCCCTTTTTTTTTAAAAAGCCTTCTTCTCTATCATGTATCTAACTTACCAAGCAGTACAATCATTGATTAAACCAGCAGCCATCGTAATGGCGCCTACTTTTGTTCTTAATAATTTTAATTCAGCCAAGATACGAGCTAAAACAGGTAAAGCCTAATAGCAGGAGGAGGGATCAGCTATCTCTTAACAAGAAATTCACTCTAGCTTACTGTGATAGACATGGCGACACTCAAAAACAAGAGAAAGCTGCTGAAGGAAATACTGGCATCATGTTGGAGTTGATAGAGACCTACACTGACAGCAGCACCTAAACCGAACGGTAAGGCCATACCAGCCACAGCAACACCAAGGCTTTTATGCCAATCTCTCTTAATCACCTGGACATCTACTTCAAGTCCTACCTGAAACAGAAAGAAGACAAGACCTAAACTAGCTATCAAATGGAGGAAAGGTAAAGAAGGAGTTGGAAAGATCGTCTGTTGAAATCCTGGTAAACGGCCCATGACAGTAGGACCCAAGAGGATACCAGCGATTACTATAGAAACATAAGATATCATGTCATCAGAACCAATTGGACTTTGCCTTCTGATATCACTTGAGGTTGTTTTAGATAGCCTAAAGGAATGGCTATGATCCTGCAAAAAGCAAGAATGATAGTTGCCTATCAGATGATGTTAACATAAGTCCCTTTCATGCATTTCTGTCTGAACCTGAATGATAAACAACACAAGTGGATCTGAAGGATTGAAATGGGTTGGATTTAATCCTGCAAATACACCTGATTGTGGTACAATAGTTTGATTTTCTGACATTGATCTTGTTTCTGAAAATAGACTCAAGAAAATGGGAAGAAGATGGCACTTGGAACAAATGATGATATTTCTCTTAATTTTTATTTTGGAAAAATGAGTGAATGATGACCTGTTTGTTAGATAAAAAAGAGAAAAGTGTTAAATTCTTCTATTCCCAAAAAAAACAGAGTCTTCTATTCTAATTGATTCGGAGTCAAAAGTAAATAAAAGATACGACAACAAGTTTCATATTGATCCAATATTCGATTCTAGAAAGAAGATTGCATTAATTTCGCTTTGAGTCAGAGTATAATTCGCATAAGGAAAAATCATTTTCTCTCTTCTCTTTTGATAAAAAAAATAGAGGTAAAAGCTTAGAGTAAAAGGTTTTTTTGATTGTCATCAAAAAGCGTGTTTGACTATGAACAGTAGTTATTCTTTTGTATCTTTACAACTTTCTCTATAGTAAAACAAGATGAAGCACCTTCCCTTTGTTTTTTTTGGAGTTCTTGTATTCCTAGCCCTTGAATAGGATAAAACACATACCCTCCAGATATACAGCTGTAGCATTGACCACATCGAATTCCAATGACACTTGGAAGTTCGACCATGTTATAAAAAAAAACATTTCTAGTTATGTTCAACAGTTTTTGTTCTTCATCTAATAAAACAGGTCTGGCATTTGTCTTATTCACTTTTCGGCTCAAATCGCATATCCAAAGATAAACAAACTTCTTTGATCATCGTACTCTTTTTTTTTTTTCCCAAGTACACTGTGATTTTTGGCAGGTGGCTGATAGTTCATTTATGGGTATAACACAATAATTCTACCCAGAGAGCAAGATACAATCAATTAGTTACATTCAGTTAAATCCGCAAAGCTCAAAAGACAACAAGCAAATGGCACTTCCTATATCATGCATGCTTTTATTTTGACAGCTTGTAAGAGAGAGAAAACACCTTACTATTTACCCTTGTGTTAGATTGAAGGCCTTGGTGATTAATTGTGCTATCAAATCAACCCTCTTCATATGCCTTAGTTTCATACAATGCAGTGAATACATTCAGAAGCCTGTCAGAATCCTTAATGGTTGAAAGAATTGTAAAGGATCTGACAAGTACGACGACATGAGTGTTCATATAAGACTGGAGGACGTGTAGCTGCCCGCTCCATCCATCAAAGCACATTGCCCATGATACTATTTTATTGTTCTCCTTCTGTAAAGATTGCCTTGTTGATCCAAAAGGAACTTGCTTTCTTGATCTTTGTGTACTTGAGCTTCTTTTTTTCTTTCGATGATGTACGCTACTGTTTCTGACTTGGTTCAATTGCACAAAGCTCACCTATCTTCTTCTGTCTTCAACACTTTGGCTGCTTGAGTTACGACTGCTATGTATATTTTTTTTTTCATTCTGCAGACGGATTTCTTGAGTTGTAAAGCAGTGTTCTTCCTCTCTGATTAGAAAGTGTTTAGAAAAAAGAATTGCATACAACATTAAATTTGTACTTGCGGATGAGCTACAATTTGTGTATTGTTTGAGATGATGCAAGGTAGTTGATCAGCTGCCGCAACACAACCAAATTCAGATGTGTGCAGTGATTTCATAGAGATATGATGAGTGGTGTAAATCACATTGTGCAATAGACAATAAAACAATCTAGCTTGATTTTCAGTTGTGCAAATTAGAGATTTGCCAAATTTGAAATCTGGTTCATTCTTCTTTGCCAATGATAAAATCTGATGTTATCCTTGATCAGAGTGACAGACATTTCTTTAAACCGCCTAGATGACAAGATCTTTTTTTTGCTTCATCAGGAAGATGTACATAACATTGTCCGTCATTGCAGCAAGGACGCAAAATAGGGCGGCCTTGTCATCTGCTGACATCAGGTTGACAAGCATAGTTAGAGAAGTAACTCTGTTGAGCAAACCGAATGACATAAAATTTAAAGCTTTTGCCATCACTTTGTCCATGATAGTGACGATACTTTTTTGATCCTTTGATTCATAATGAACAGCTTCGAAAAAAAAAAGGGAGTGCGACCATTGGAGCAATCATTAGAAACCTTCCCCCTCCTCTTCTCTAAACTGACGTGCGTCTCTCATAGGTCACTTCATTTACTTTTTCTGACAAATCGAGTACTTTTCCAAAGAAACAAGTGACTCTTAGCAAAGAGAGAGGGAAGGAGAATGAACTTGATTCCAAAAGGCCAAAACTACACTGGGTTTAGACAGATGGTTTCGGTTCAAAAGTTAAACGAGTCATTTTCCAGTTACGCTTCCAGAGCCGACTTATTTGCTGCAGAGAGATTTGAAGTCCCACTTTGACCATATCTCGAAAAGGATTGAAGGCCTTGTTTTACCAGAATTCGTAGAGCAAATCATGTTGAGCTATACGATTGATTTGGTAAAGATCAAACCAGTTTATACTGTTTGAAATGTACCTTAGAAAGTATGGTTATATTGAGATAGTTGTGGTTTCAAATTCTATAAATTGTTTGAGTAGTGGTGACCCAATTGCTACTCGAGACTACGGTTACTTTCTTACAACCCACTAATTCTATGATAAGAGACAAAGAAACATGGAGTGGGTCGATTGCGGAGTTGAGAATCCGCGCGTTTATCAATTCGGTTCATGCATAGAACACACTCTTTCCTCTCTGTTACCATATGAGGATCAACACACATTAAGAAAAATAGAGGGATGTTAGAGTGTGTCACTTTCAAACACAAAAAAAAAACCTTAAATAGATTCTATGTTCGAGAACGTTATGCAAACAATTATCTGTTTCTAAATAAGCGTAATGCTATAAACTACATATTTCTTCAATAGCAGTTTTTTACAAAGTGTGTTTTTAGTAAGAGAAATTTAATGGAGTACAACATCTCAATTACACTAAAATAAAAAAAGAAATTTCTTAATTAGCTTATATAATAATTTCACAAAGGTATTTTTTTTTTTATATATCAAAATAATATTACAAAATGTTGGAGAGGATATCAATCTAAATTTTTTTTTGTTCTCAAATAATAAAGATTCTAAAAAAGGAAGAAAAAAAGGGTAAAATATTATATTTAATACATAAAATCTGATTCTTTTTTTTTCTTAGGCAAGGACAAAGAGACCAAAGAGGGCAGCAATGAAGAGAGGACCGTTAAGGATTTGAGCGGAGCTAGCACCACTGGTGGCAGTAGACTTGGAAGCATTGGCAGTGACGTTGGAAGAGTTACCAGCGTTAGAGCTACCAGAGACACCAGAGACAGCTTGTTCGAAAGTGGGGAAAGTGACAGAAGATTCAACGTAAGGGTTGGTGATGTTCATACAGGTGGCAACATCCAAAACGTGCTTGTAAGACTTCTTGATATCAGGGAAGTGGTTCATGAAGAAGTCCATGGTCATGTTGTTGATTTCGTGAGACAAGACAATGTTACCAGAGTTAGAGAAGGTACCGTTAGCGCCCATCTTGATGAAGTCTTCGTAGTGTTGGTTGACAGTTTCCTTGGTGACACCAGCAACGGTACCAGCAGCCCAATCGTCAGTATCCAAGTTCCAGATGATAGCAGTCAAGTTCAATTGAGTGGCGATCCAACGAACACGGTCATCCAAATCACCTTGAGCAGGACGCCAGTACTTGGGAGTCAAACCAGTAACGTGCTTGATGGCCTTTTGAGTGTAGTACAATTCAGCAAGGACTTCTTCGTTGGTCAAGGTAGTCATGAGTTGGTGAGACCAGGTGTGACCAGCAACGTGGTGACCATCCTTAACACCACGGAGAGCACCGTAGGGCCAGTTGACAACGTTGGAACCAATGTAGAACATGGAAGCCTTCAACTTTTGGTCTTCGAGGTAGTCATAGAAAGCGTTGTGAGAACAGTTGGGACCATCATCGAAAGTCAAACCCCAGACATCAGGCTCAGGACAGGCGTAGAGATCAGCATTGACGTCGGCAAGCTTGGGAGTCTTACATTGAGAGACAGACCACCAACAGTCAGGGTCAGTGGCAGAGTCGTAGCCAGTCATGTCAAGACCACCAGTGGTAGCGCTGAGCTTTCTGACGGAAATGTTAGGGGCCTTGGTCCAGTCGATGGACTTGTACAAGGCTTGGAATTCAGCAGAGCTGTTCATACCGTTGGAGGTAGCGATGGTCCAGGTAGTGGGCCATTCAGCGGGAGCAATGCTGTAAGGGGAGTTGTAGTAAGTACATTGTTGAGCAGGGTCGTGAGAGGTAGTTTGAGGAATTTCAGGGATGGTGATGTTAGTGGGGTCAGTGGTACTAGTGTAGTTGGTAGTAACGGCATTGACACTGGCTAAGGCAGCAGCTGAAACAAGGGCAATTTTCCAAACCATTTTGTGTTAATCTAATCTGTTTTCTAATGAGTGATTGGGGAGGGGGTCAAAACCTGTAAGGAAAGTTTATGTAGGAAGAATATAAAAAAAAAAGAGTAAGAAAAAAAGAGGATAAAGAAAGAAGGAAATCAGGAACCGAGCAAAGATGGACAACATTATTTATAGACTTTTTTAGATGAATCGGGATTAAGAAAATTAGAAAGGATCCAATGGAGTTCAAAACAAGATGATGTTTTTCTTATTTTGGTTCTATTTTATTTCAATATATAATTTAGGGTATTTAGCGAATCGATACGGTTAAAATAACTTGTATAGGCCTATTGTGATGTTACACGGAATCAAAATTGATCTGGACCTGACATGCGTTTTATATTATAAACAAGTTGTACATCATTTACTAGTAAGAATTCCAAATATAGCATAATCACGCTTCCAGGAGTGAAAGAAGTGTGAAAAAGTAGTTTTTTTGATGTTTAACCTTTTCTTTTTTTTTCTTGCTTGTTCATTGGTAAACACTTTCTTTTTGGGCTTGTAACTATTTTTCTTTTTTTTTGATTTCTAATCTTTTTACGTTTAAAAAAGGGAAAGTTCAAGTACTATAAATAACAGTTACAGGACCGAACTTTTTTTTTTTTTCAAGAAAAGGACAATTGATCTCTTGGGTCTCCGATTCAACGCTTTTGGGCTGATTATGCCTTATGAATCCTCCTTAAGCTATCGTTTTCAATAGAACAAAACAACACTTTATTATATACGGAATAGAATAAAACAATGCTAAATGGTTCTATCGGTAAGATCACTTTAATTTTCTTTTTCTATTTTTCATAGCAACAGATTTCCCAGGAACAAGTTCGAGATGAGTTCTGATAATTTCGGAAAAGTAATTGCAGAATCCATTTCTGTAACCCTAAAAATAATCGTCTAACTCAACCCGAAACATGACATAAAAAAGTAAAGTTAAAAAGAGAAAGAGAGCGTGAACCAGGTGTAGATCATTTTAGAGCGAAAAAAAAAAAGTGAACATTGTAAAACAAAGTACATACAATTTCCTTAGCTCATAAGCGGACTCGGTCTTCTTTTTTGTATATCACCAACATGTGTCATTGCTCAGATTGTGCTCCCCTTTCTTACTTCTAGTGCAATTTTATTCGTTTTGAGATCGTCCATATTCTATTTTTAGAGACTGGTAGCGGGGAGCACAACTGAGTGTTAGATAATAATAATTTTTTTTTTTTTTACTATGAGCACAATGTATTACCATCACACAGATGCCTTTGCCCCCGGTAAAAAAAAGAAAATGAATGGAATGAAACAGTATAACCAGTTTTGAATTTATAATAAATTCAGATACCGTACTGGTTACTATGGAGTAACAGAAAACTACATATGCTCAGGACAGAAACGATAAGATAGTAGTCATGTATAACATAAGCGTGATAGAAAGAAAAGACTACTTCAAGTGGCAAGTGCACACTTGGTTGTTGAACTTAAATCAGGTTAGTTTGATTTGGTAACAATTTGCGCTACCGGGTTTATTCAACACATCCAGACCAACAAAAAGTTTACTTTCAACACAAACAGCCTGAATAGCTCTTCTTTAAGCAACAAAGAAAGAGGGAAGCGAGGAACTGGTGCTTATCATACAATAGAGAGCGAGAGGAGTTATGTTCGTTAGTAAGAGTATGGCTTGTCTTTTTAGGATATTTTGCCAAGCGAGCTTCCTCGTTTTTCTTATTAAAATAAAGTAAAGCTTAGATCAGATTTTCTATTTTGTTTTATGTAAAAATGAAATCAAACAAACAAAACTCTCTTTTTGTTAAATAAAGGGGGAAAACTGTTGCCTCCTTTTTATACTCTTTTATGGAGAAATTCTCCTTTGATAACAAACTAGATAGTATGAAGGGGTTGACAACAAACAAGTTGACATGTTTTACTGCGCACACTAAAATAGTATAGCTGAGTTGAATAGAGAGGATTAGCTTAAGGTTGATCTTCTAAAGTTGAAACAATTGGGCCCTATCTTCTGTTGAGAGATGCACCTACTTCCGGTTTCCTCGTTTTCCAAAAAATCAATCAATCAATCAAATTAATAGTGAGGGGAATATGGCTTGGATTGACATGATGCTTATTTATAACTATAGCTAAAAAGAGTATCTCTGAAACACGCTTGATTGGCAGAATGAATTTAATTTTTTTTTAAATTAATGTCATCTACGTCATTGACTTGTCTACACTGTTAAGAAATGAGCAATGCCTATCCTCTCTACTAAGGTAAGTTCTTTTTACTTGGCCCAATACCACAATTAACATTGGTTACAAGTTTAGGTTACACGTAAAAAAACCAATTTAAATCAAATTCCAAGAACTAATAGAGAAAGGTGAATGCTTAAAAATAGACAGTGGATCAAATACCACACATTTTCTAGAAGCGTCAATTGGCTTAAAGAATCTCTTTTTCTTTTTTTTTATTCTGAATTCTGTAACGGCAAAAAGGGTTTATTTTGCTTATTTTCCAAAGATTCTAAGGAGCATATTACTTTCTATATCCGATTTAATTCACTGTTTATGGTCAATTGGCAACAATTTAGCTGCATCTGAAGGAGATTCCTTTTTGGCTATCTGTATCTATAACAACAGATAAATTTCCTTTTTCTAGCTTTATTGAATTTATCTGGATGAAGACAGATGTGTCTTTTTTTTTTAGGCGCCTTAAATGTGTTCAGAGGTAATTCTTATTTTGGGAAAATAAAGACAAGGTGTTTTCTATGTTATGGAATTTACTCTTGATGGTGCTTTCCCTCAGTTCAATTGAATGAACTTCTTTACAGTACTTTCTTTGATTTAAACAAAAAAATTAGTCTTGATTTATGCTGACCATGGTGACTGGCTGAGTACAAAATAATAATCGATACCAGGCAAATAGTCCTATTTTTTGGTTTTTCTTTTTTTTTTTTCTTACTTAACACGATGACTAATATCCTAATAGGTGCAACTGGAAGTATTGCTACCATTAAAATACCTTTGTTGGTCAGTTTATTTCAAAAAGTAAGATGATCACCATAAAATAAAAAGGTTCATGTTGACTCATAAGATCAACAGCATCCTGATGTCAACATTAAAGTGGTCTTGACGGAATCTGCTTATTTCTTTGTCAAAGATGCCACCATCAACTGTGAAGTGTTTAGAGAACAAGATGAATGGAGTGTAAGTGATTGTCAAGAGAAAGAAGACTGCCTTTTTGTATTAAAGAAAAAAAGGGGAAAATAAGATTAGCAATGGAATAAAATATCAGATCCTATTATGCATATTGAGGTATTTAATAAAAAGGCTCTTTTTTTCTTTTCACTAATTCTTTTCCTCTTTAAGCTTCGTAATTGGGCAGATGTGATGGTGATCGCTCCTTTGGATGCTAACACTTTAGGAAAAGTGGCAAACGGTTTATGTGATAATTTGTTGGTAAGAAATGTGTATTGGATTCAATCAGTTGTCTTATCCTATCATTAGACATGTGTATTAAGGGCTTGGGATATCAATAAGCCTGTTGTTGCTTGTCCTGCTATGAATACAAGTATGTGGCATCATCCTTTAACTGCTCGTCATTTGGATATCTTGAAAGATATACTCCAGTATCATATCATTCCACCCATCAGTAAAACATTAGCTTGTGGAGATACAGGTAAATTTGAAATAGGCGTGTGTTTGCAAAGAATATCTCATGTCTCTTATTGTCGCAAAAAACAGGCATTGGTGCTATGGCTGAATCTCAGACTATAACAGACTTTGTCATGGATTTGATGAAAGATAAATAAATAAAAAAAAAAGAATCATTTTTTTTACTTTTTTATATTTCGAGCACTGCCCGAAGACGATGGCCCGAATTTTTTTTGAAAAAAAAAAAAAAGTTTCAATAGCCGCTAAAATGCGAACAAAAGTCTCCATCCTTTTGGCAAGTAGATTGAATCTTCCTCTTTTATTGTCTCTATAGCAGCCATGGTAATATACAGGATACATCCATCCTATACATACATCCATCTATCATAACAATCGATCGCTAACCATTACTTGCTTATTCTTTATAGTCCCACAGGTAAAAGATCTTTTTCACAATCTCATCAAGATCAACCTATGCAGATCTACACATATCCCCATTCTAAAGATGCATTACTAACCTTTATATTTTTTTTTCTGATCATTGTCCATTATAGAAAGTTTGAGGGTAACTATCAACACAATATGATCCATTACATGACTAACCTCGTCCTTCATTAGCTCCCCGTCACGGTCACTTGGGTTTCGGTCCCCGTAAGAGAACTAGATCTCACCGTGGTCGCGTTAAGGCTTTCCCCAAGGATGATGCCAAGAAGCCCGTCCACTTGACTGCCTTCATGGGTTACAAGGCCGGTATGACTCACATCGTCCGTGATCTCGAACGTCCCGGTTCCAAGATGCACAAGAAGGAAATCGTCGAAGCCGTCACTGTCATCGAAGCTCCCGCTATGGTTGTTGTCGGTGTTGTCGGTTACGTCGAAACTCCTCGTGGTCTCCGTACCTTGACCACCGTCTGGGCTGAACACCTCTCTGAAGAAGCCAAGCGTCGTTTCTACAAGAACTGGTACCGTTCCAAGAAGAAGGCCTTCACCAAGTACGCTCAAAAGTACGCTGAAGGTGCCAAGGACGTCACTCGTGAACTCGAACGTATCAAGAAGTACTGTTCCGTCGTTCGTGTCATTGCCCACACTCAAATCTCCAAGGCCAAGTTGAACCAACGTAAGGCTCACATCATGGAAATCCAATTGAACGGTGGTTCTGTTGCCGACAAGGTTGACTTTGCTCGTGAACACTTTGAAAAGGAAGTCACTGTTGGTTCTATCTTTGAACAAGATGAAATGATCGATATCATCGCCACCACCAAGGGTCACGGTTTCGAAGGTGTCACTCACCGTTGGGGTACCAAGAAGCTTCCTCGTAAGACTCACCGTGGTCTCCGTAAGGTTGCCTGTATTGGTGCCTGGCACCCTAGCAGAGTCATGTACTCTGTTGCTCGTGCTGGTCAACGTGGTTACCACCGTCGTACTGAAATCAACAAGAAGATTTACCGTATCGCCAAGGGTTCTGATGCCAAGTCTGGTACTACTGAATACGACTTGACCGAAAAGAACATCACCCCCATGGGTGGTTTCCCTCACTACGGTATTGTCAACGACGACTTTGTCATGATCAAGGGTTGTTGTGCTGGTTCCAAGAAGCGTGTCATCACCCTTCGTAAGTCCCTCACTGTCCACACCAAGCGTTCTGCTTTGGAAAAGGTCACTCTCAAGTTCATCGATACCTCTTCCAAGTTCGGTCACGGTCGTTTCCAAACTGCTGCCGAAAAGCACCAATTCATGGGTACTCTCAAGAAGGATATCTAAGTTACTCTTATTGTTTAAATAAAGAAGAAAACCTCCTTTTTTTTTTAACAAAAAGTGTGTGTTGTTTACATCTTATTGTGTGCGTGTGTAGATATATCAAAGATGCATGAATTTTAAATTTTTTTTTAAGAAAAATGAGACCTTCTATTCTTGGATTTTTTCTTTTTTTCTTCTCTCTTTTTTTATTATTTCTCTATAGAACAAATGACACATACACCTAAAGAAGATAACCAGCCTTTAGATTCAGACTTCATTTGGTCTAAAATACCATTATCACCACCACTGACTCATGAAGAACCGCAGTTAACATCTCTCTTTCCTTGGACTTATCCACAAAGAACCCGTTCTGCCTCTCTGATTCCAACCGAAGATACCTCTGTCCTTCCCTCCCCTCTCTTTTCACCTACTATCTGGTCATTTAACCACCCTTCTCTCTTACAAGAACGTCGACATTCAGTTGCTGCCGTACCCATCAAACCCATCACACCTCCACCTTCTCAGCAACAGATTGATGAATATTTCAGTTCAACTACAGCCTTGTTTATGGATGTCCAATGTTTAGGGAAAGGCATACCATTGGAAGAAGTGCCGGTGGAGACAGTCTACCGAGTCCAGTTCAAACAATCGTCTGATTATTTCTATCCCCAGCATGATCTCTGTTTCCAACTGAACGATAAGGTGATTGTAGAAGGGGATCGAGGATATGATCTTGGGCAGGTGGTGGGTCTGGTCAACAAGACAGATGTCCCGGTGGATCGTGTGAAGCGATTATTTCGTCATGCTAATTCGGCAGAGTGGATTACTTTTGAACAAAAGGGGTTTGATGAACAAAAGGCCTTGGTACTCTGTCAATCCAAGATTAAGCAGCGACATTTGAATATGAAGGTGGTGGATGCTGAATATCAATGGTAAGTATAGACACACAATCACAGGAATGATACTGAATTTTAGTTGATAGGGACAGGCGAAAGTTAACTTTCTATTTCAAGGCCAATGAGCGTATTGATTTCCGAGAATTAGTGAAGGAATTATTCAAGATCTACAAGACACGTATCTGGATGTGTGCTTATAATCCACCAGAGAAACAATAAAAAAGAGAGAGAGAGACATAGAATGAAGAAGACAGTTTTCTTACAATAAAAAAACACAAGAGTGACATTCTTAGATGTATTTTTTTTAAAGGAGTCTAGAAGCTCTTCTTGAAGTATAATGAGAGTACAATTCTCTCTTTAAAAAGCATTGTAGATATATCTTATTGAAGCAAGCCAACTATTATAGCACATAAACTAAAGATGTGTACCGAAGAGAGCATAAAAGTAAGTGCATATCTTTAGTCTGCTTCCCTTTAAGGAGCTGGTCTTTAGTCAGTGAATATCAAATGTTATATTTATCATCACTATTTTATCTGCTATTATTACGTATAGTCTGTATCATACATGTTTGTTGATATATAAGACAATGACTTTGTTAGTGTCAAGATATTTTTTTTATAAGACAGAATAATCTCTCCCTGTCTCTCTCTTTTATAAGATGAATGTGTCCATCTCTATATTCATACTTGTCATTTAGTCTATCATAGCTTATTTTGTATTTTTTTTTCTGTTCTGGACACTACCTATCAATGAGCAAGTAACACTGTAAAAAAAGAAAAGGTCTTTTAAAGGCTAAAAAAAACCTTCTCCATCAGGTTTTTGTGACCAAATCGCAGGCTTTTTAAAGGTTATTTTTGCTAATTTTTTGAAATTAAACCAATCACGAAAGTTTTTCTTCTTAACCTTCAAAGACAAAGGCTAATTAGAGGTTTTTTGGAGGTTTTTTATCGGCTTTTTAAAATTGTGGTTCTTTACGGAGATTCAAAGTCCAAAGAACCCTCCAAAAACCTCTAATTAGCCTTTGTCTTTGAAGGTTAAGAAGAAAAACTTTCGTGATTGGTTTAATTTCAAAAAATTAGCAAAAATAACCTTTAAAAAGCCTGCGATTTGGTCACAAAAACCTGATGGAGAAGGTTTTTTTTAGCCTTTAAAAGACCTTTTCTTTTTTTACAGTGTAAGGCTTATTTTACACTTAAAAAAGAATACTACTGTTTGTGCCACAGTAGAATACGCCTTCTAGTTTGATACGCCATTTCCAAAAATGGATCGTTCTACACAGCCCTGAAAAGAAGCCATTGTTGAAGGCGTGCCTTGGGATTGAGATGGCTTATAAGCAATCTGTTGAATCACAAGATAAACCTATCACTCTATGCCTTAGGTGTATGATGATAAGAATCAAATAACCGAATTGAAGTCAAGCGTAATGACTACTCTGTTGTCTATACAAAGTGAAAAAAAAAGCTTGTTTAATCGTCTTTAACATTTTGTTATTGTACTACCTTCTCTGTAGCACTCCCAGAACATAAATGCTACGTTCTTAGGGGGGGGGGTTTGTCTTACCTACAAGATTATTCTGAGATCATGTGTGTGTGTGTGTATAGGGAAGGCAAATCATGCTATTTCAATTTATTTAACTTAATCTCGTACTACCTTTGTTCTGTTGATAACACTGCTTATAAGTGCTTTGATTATCTATTAAACCAAAAGTGATGGAAATTTAAATCATGAACCTGTAAATTGACTATTGTCACGAACACTCTTCTTCTTGTTGTTATGCAGTCATGTGTTCCCCTTTCAATACTCTAATTAATGTGAGAAACTTTTCCATGTTTTAATTTTGCCTTTATTTAGAGGGTTTGACATCTCAAACAGTGTACCCCAGGTGACAGGTACAGAACCCGCACTCTCTCTTGTTATGAAATAGATATTTTTAATATAAAATTGAAAATTACAAAAAGAATGGTTTACAATAAAAAAAAAGAGAGAGAGAAACATATTTATATGAGGCGTGTGTGTATATACATATATATGTATAGAAGGAGTTGGGTAAAGGTATATAACACAATGGATGTGAGGGTGTTTAGATAAATACGGAAAGTTTAGTTTTCTTCAAAATCAAATGAGTTGTCTTGTTCATCTAAATCATCTTCTTCTATTATCTCTGGCGTGTCCATAGACCACTGAGAGGGATGAACGCCACTTCTAGGGCAATCACTCTATAGAGAATAAAGAATAAGTACTGGAGTAAAAATAGAGAGTGTTGTATTTACACTATGATTTGGAATCCAATGAGAGCATAGTTCACAAGTAGCAGGACATTGAAAGTGTTTTAAAGTCATAATGAAAAGAATAATAAAATAAGAAAAGAAAAAGAGAGAAAAAAAAGAAGGGAAAATAATGGCTATTTATCTTATTTCTCTCCCTCTTTTATTTTTATTTTTATTTTTAAATAGCATGTTTTCTTACTCCTTTCATTTAGGAAAGTGGTGTATGTTGTCAAACATATGCATGTCAAAATGTGTCTCTACAAACATATTCTTTTCTTTTTTGTACCTATGAAACAACACTGGCCTTTAAAATCAACACCATTCTGTCATTCCATTGCTGACCTTCCCATTCATTCATGACCTTCATACATACAGTAGTGTTACAAACTCTAATACAGATTCACTCACTCTTCTTCTGTATGACATAATGTTTGCCAGAAATTCTTGAAAATTCCGACTGTAAGAAAATATATATAAAAAAAAAAGACAGAAAATTTTAAGGTACAAATTTCCCTATTCAGTTACATAGCTTAATAAGTGTCAGTTTAACAAAAGAGAATCTCTTGGTGGTTATGAAAGCTTATTTCTCAAGAGTTTTTTATTTTTCCTTAAAAGCTCAAAATAAAAATAAAAATTAAGAGTGAGAAATGCATCTATGTTTAATAGTAAATAACAAACATAAAGATATTAGGGGGATAGAGATATACAAGCAATAGACAGTAGAATAGGTTATTTTATTCATGCTTATATCTTCTGCTTTTTCTTTTTTTTTTTTTGCTTATAGTGAGGCTTGATATTAATACATATCTCTCTCTCTCTTCAAGTATTTCATGCGTGCATGTAGATCAATGCATTCAACGCTTATTTCTCTCTTCTTCATGTCTGATACAAGTTAACATTTCAACCAAGAAAGGAGAGGAGGTTTTGTGTCTCTGTTTATATTTGATTAGGTTACATTACATCTAGTTCATATCAGAAAAACGAAAAAAAAAGAGGAGAGAAAGACTCTAGAGGATTAAGAAATACGCTTGTATTTAAATATTCAAAAAAAAAAAGAGGCTGAACATGCTATCTATCATATGTGATACTCTACAGTAGAACCAAACAAAAAAAAATTGTTCTTATCTATATTTAACTAGTCGCATTGAAAAGTTTCTTGGATTTCTTATTGAGAAGTTAAGATACCCAAATATGTATATATGGGAAGTGTGTGCCTCTCTTCATTCCAGTGTAGATTGGGAGAACTATCTGCCATGTATATATATCTGAGGCTGACATCATCGTATTTCTTAAGAATTGGTGAGTGAAGATCCAAAATAAAAAAAAATGACATACTCTTGTTTAGTTATGACAAGGGGATACTTTCATATAGAATATGGCAACAAAAGACGCGCATTGATTTATTATGAACCGAGATTTTTTTAATTTTTTTTGAGTATAAAATATATGAGCAAAGAGTTAAATCATTTGAAAATTAAAAAAGTAAAAAAATAAAGCAAATTGGAAGCTGAAAAAGCAATGACAAATCGCGGTCATATAATTTCAGGAACAGGACACACACTTTCTATTAATAAGCTCACTAATGCTTACATGAATTTTATAATAGGCAATACATCAGGTATCTTTGTCATACAGAAAATAGTGGAAAAAGAAGAAAGGTAGAAGAGTATCGACTGCTATATCTCTCACTCTCACTCTCTGTACCTGACAACCACAGTATTCTGTTGCTATGGAGTACAAAGCACTGATAGGGTTACAGAATGGCAGGAAAGGTTGTAGTACCAATGCTCAAAGCAGTAAATCCCTAAAGAAGATAGACATGTTGCTTCTAAAATAGTATAACAAAGGAAATTTCGGTAAATGATCATCGTGTTATCTCTATCATGTTGCCTTATAAGCTTTTGCGTATAGATAGTCACATAGAATACCCCAATTCAACAGTTCAGCTGTCATGAATGAGAGAGAAAGCATGAAAAATAGGGCTACACAGATCAAACATTAAAAAAAAAAATTAAAATGAATATAAATGGGATACTTGATGGACTTCTTTTTCTTGTTTTAATTATTTTTCCTTTTGATAAAAGAATATATATAGATTATCATGGCTGTCGAATGGGTTTATGCTTCTGGTTCCACTTGGATAAGTTTTGACCCTGCAACACAAACAATCATTGAATCACTATGGCAACGAGGTAATTCTGCTACCTGGATTACATGCTCAAACTTCCCGGGACCTGTCTATGTGGATACAGATCAAATGGTCGTTCTTTATGGTTCTTATAGCTATACCATTGTCAGGAAATCTGTTTAAACTTTTGTCTTGAATTGATGACACTTTATGCCAATGTATTATGCTGCCTTCCTTTATGTCTATGCTTGTCCAATCATTTCTTGTTTAATAAATACATATGTCGTTTGATAAATCCAAGTATTTCTCTATGTGGCTTGCTTTCTATAGGCTTTTTTATTTCAAAAGCGATTTAATCAACTGATTAAAAAATCAGATAAACAACAGAGTAACACAGCCACTCATTATTAATTTCATCTCAACAAAAAAAAAAAAACTTAGTCCACACTAAGCGGAAAATGAACATTCTATTCCTTCAAACAGTATTGATCTCCTCTACTTATGATGAACAGAACGGAAGAAAGATGAAACTACCTTCCATTTTTAGGGTTCATACGACAATTACTCCAAATGTCATACAAATTCCAAAAAAGAATAGGTCTTAGTGCGCAGTTAAGTTAATGTGTTATAGAAGTGAGCCTTGCTTATTTGAAAATTAAAGAGGTGATTTCATTTGTAAAGAATGACGTGTTTTGAAAGAGTTACAAATTTCTTGATAATCAGGTACGACAAAAACCCTTTTTTTTTTAACTTGAAATTCGGATTAATCTGGAATTGAATTAGAAAACAATTTCCTTTAACGACACACATGTCTTTTGATTTCAGTATCATCACTTTACTTTCAGGTGACTACACGAAAGAACACTAAAAGAAAAAGAAGGAGAAGAAAAACATGTCTTGTCCAATCACTCATTTTAGCCAATATGCATATATAGGCAAAACTATCAAACACAATGAAAGTAACTAGAGTCATCTTGTTTCTTTCGTTTTCTATTTAAACCCATAAATATATATACTTTGAGATAGTTTTAGTGTATAGATTTCATCAGTAACAGCCAGTTTGCTGAAATGGACATAAGGCATTCAATGGCTCTATGCAGAATCAATCAGGACTGTATATCACCATTTAATATCGATTGCCTCCCTTTAATCTCATTTATTTAAAAACAAAGAAAATTAAATGAACAGCCTATTCTATTATATATTTCTTCTAAAAATACTTGATTTGCATAAAGAAAGTATATTATTCTTTGTTTCACGCGTCTCATACGCGTACTTTATAAACCAATCAACACCATAAATTGAGCGTGAATTTTTTTTTTATCGTCAAAGTCACTCTTTTTTTTTCAACTTTTTCTCTTTATTATTATCAATTTACAGCCAAGATGAGCGACTCAGAAAGTGACTTTAGAGAAGACGACTTTCAAGACGATGACTTTCAGGACGATGACTTTAACGATTCCGGAGACGAATTTGTCGCTACAAAGGTATGATCTAAACAAAACACAAAGCTTCTTTCTTTCTTATCCTTTAAGTATGTTAGAAACGTAAAGCAGCAACAAAAGAAGTCGCTGTCAAAAAGAAACCCGCTGCACCTAAAAAACCAGCAGCAACAACAGTAGCTAAACCCAGAAAGACACCTGTCAAGAAGATCACCAAGACCACCGGTGTCAAACGTACTGCTTCTGAAACAGATGATTCTCTAACAGAGGTAGAGACACCCAAATCAGTCGATACCAAGAAAGTCAAGTATGATGAAGCCAAGACAGTAGAAGAAATCTATCAAAAGAAGACTCAGCTTGAACACATCTTGATTCGTCCTGATACTTATATTGGTACAACAGAAGCTGAAGAACAAGAGATGTGGGTCTTTGATACTGAAGAAGACATGATCAAGAAAAAGAAGATCAAGTATGTACCTGGTCTCTATAAGATTGTGGATGAAATCCTTGTCAATGCAGCTGACAACAAGGTAAATTAAGAAAAAAAAATTTGTAGCGGGAGTGTATTAAAGCAAAGGTTGATAGATTCGTGATCCAGACATGAATACCATCAAGGTGATCATTGACCGTGAACAAAACCTGATTTCGATTCATAACAATGGCCGTGGTATTCCTATCACTGAACACAAAGAGGAAAAGGTGTATGTGCCTGAACTGATCTTTGGTCATCTCTTGACTTCTTCCAACTACAATGACGATGAAAAGAAGGTCACAGGTGGTCGTAATGGTTATGGTGCCAAGCTCTGTAACATCTTCAGTACCGAATTCATTGTCGAGACAGCCGATAAGGAACGTGAAGCCAAATACAAGCAGGTCTTTAAGGATAACATGAGTGTGATCGGTAAGCCCAAGATCACTGCCAATCCGCGTGGTGAAGAATACACTCGTATCACTTTCAAGCCTGATCTTGCCAAGTTCAACATGACTGAGATGGATGCTGACTTTGAGGCCTTGATCAAGAAGCGTGTTTATGATCTGGCAGGTTGTTTGGAAGGTGTCAATGTCTTCTTGAACGGTACCAAGATTGCCATCAAGGGTTTCAACAAGTACTGTGAGCTCTATACCAAATCCATGGAAATTCGTAATGCTGAAGGCAAGAAGCCTATCATTCTCGGTAACACAGACAATCCTCGTTGGCAAGTGAACTTTGCTGTCAGTGATGGTCAATTCAACCAGGTAACTAAAAAATAGGCTTATCATTAATCCATCAGGCTGACAGTTTTTGCTATAGATTAGTTTTGTCAACAGTATCTGTACTGCTAAGGGTGGTACACATGTCAACCATGTCGCTGATCAAATCGTCAAAGCCATCTTGCCCGACATCCAGAAGAAGACAAACAACAAGAACATCAAGCCCTTCCAGATCAAGAACCACATGTGTCTCTTCATCAACTGTCTGATCGAAAACCCTTCTTTTGATTCCCAAACAAAGGAAAACATGACCTTGCGTGTCAGCAGTTTCGGTAGTTCCTATAAGCTCAGCGATAAGTTCTTGAAGGATATCATGAAATCAGGCATTGTCGATAACATCGTCAAGTGGGTCAAGTTCAAGGAAGACATGCAGATGACCAAGGCCGATGTCGGCAAGATGGCTCGTAACCTCAAGATTCCCAAGCTCGAAGACGCCAACTTGGCCGGTATTCGTCCTCACAACAAGGATTGTACCTTGATCTTGACAGAAGGTGACTCTGCCAAGGCACTCGTCCTCAGTGGTCTCTCCGTGGTCGGTCGTGACAAGTTTGGTGTCTTTCCCTTGCGTGGTAAGGTCCTGAATGTACGTGATGCCACCAACTCGCAAATCATGAACAACGCCGAAATCACCAACATCAAGGCCATCTTGGGTCTCAAGCACGGCAAGACCTATACCAGTGTAGATGAATTGCGTTATGGCCGTCTCATGTTGATGACCGATCAAGATCATGATGGTTCTCACATCAAGGGTCTCTTGATCAATTTTATCGACAGCATGTTCCCTTCGCTCTTGGATATTCCTGGTTTCCTTCTGGAATTCATCACGCCTATCATTCGTTGTAAGCATAAGCGTACCAAGGAAGAGATCAGTTTCTATACCATTCCCGAATACGAACAATGGGCTGAAGAACATAACCGTACAAAGCAATGGGAGCCCAAGTACTTCAAGGGCCTGGGTACATCTGACAAGGCAGATGCTCGTCGTTACTTTAGTGCTCTGGATGTCCATAAAAAGGAATTTGAAGTGGCCTCCAAGGAAGAACGTGAATTGGTCGATATGGCCTTTAACAAGAAGAGAGCCGTCGATCGTAAGAACTGGCTAGCTAGCTATGAACCTGGTATCTACATTGATCATAATGTCAACAAGATCAAGATCACTGACTTTGTCAACCGTGAACTGATGCTCTTCAGTATGGCCGATAACATTCGTTCGATTCCCTCTGTCGTCGATGGTTTCAAGCCTGGTCAACGTAAGGTCTTCTTTGGTTCCATCAAGCGTGGCAAGAACTCTGAAATTAAGGTGGCTCAATTGGCTAACTATGTTGCTGGTATCACTCAGTACCATCACGGTGAAGCCAGTGTGGCTGCGACTGTGATCAACATGGCTCAAGACTTTGTCGGCAGTAACAACATCAACTTGCTTGTTCCCTCAGGTCAATTCGGTACCCGTCATGAAGGCGGTAAGTCCGCTGCCAGTCCTCGTTACCTTTTCACCTGTCTCAGTAAAGTCTCTCGTAAGCTCTTTCATCCCGATGACGATGAACTCTTGGACTACTTGATTGAAGAAAGCAAGCCCATTGAACCCAAGTGGTATTTGCCCATCTTGCCTATGGTCCTTGTGAACGGTGCTGATGGTATCGGTACTGGTTGGAGTACGACCATTCCCAACTACAATCCTCGCGATCTGGCCGAGAATCTCTTCCGTCTGATGAATGATGAAGAGGTGGTACCTATGCATCCCTGGTTCAGAGGCTTCAAGGGTCAAATCATCCCTGCCGGTCCCGGAAAATACACCTGTAACGGTATGGCAGACGTGACAGGCGATGGTCATATCAAGGTCACTGAATTGCCTGTGCGTCTCTGGACTGAATCTTTCAAGGATAACCTGGATATCATGCGTGAACCCAAGGACAAGAAACCGGAAATCACCATCCTTGATTACAGCAATAACTCGACTGATATGTCTGTGGAATTCACGATTGAAGTGGATGATACCAACTTGAAGAAGGCCGAAGATACTGGTTTGTTGAAGGCTCTCAAGATCACCAACACATTAAATACGACCAACATTGTCTGCTTTGATCAACATGGTAAAATCAAAAAGTACGAATCACCTGAAGAGATCCTGAAGGAATTCTATGCCTTGAGATTGGAATACTATATCAAGCGAAAGGCTTATCTGATCAGTGTGCTTGAGGATGAATATGAGCGTTTGGACAACAAGGCCAAGTTCATTCAACTTGTGATTGACAAGAAGTTGATCTATATCAATCGTAAGGAAGAAGACGTGATTGCTGATATGGAAAAGCATGGCCTCAAGAAACTCTATCCTCGTAAGAAGAATGTGCTGATTGTAGATGAAGATGAAGAGAAGCAAGACGATACAGACGGTAATGGTTACGAATACTTGTTCTCTATCAACGTTCGTGGTTTCACTGCTCAAAAGGTAGCCGAATTACTCAACCAGAAGGATAAGAAGTATGAACAATTGAAGGAAATTCAAGGTACTCCACCAAAGACCTTCTGGCGTCGTGATTTAGAAGCATTTTTAGAAGAATGGGATCAAATCCTAAAGGAAGACGAAACACTTGCCCTTCAGGCCAAACCTCTTGCCAGCAGTAACAAGAAGAGAAAGAGGGTAATGAAGCCTAAAGCTAAATCTGAACCTAAAGTGAAAGATGAAGTTGCATTAGATTAAAATAATAAAAAAGAATGATCTTATTGACTGTACTTGAATTTATTACCGCCAATTAAAATGAAAGCGTGAGAGAGGGGGGAATGATGAAATATGCTGCCTAGTTGGAACCACAAGTAACTTTTTTTCTTTTTCATTATCGAATTTTACCATGTCTGACTTTGGCGACTTTAACACACCTTCAGAAGACCCTACTGCTGACTTTCTTGCTCGTGAAAGAGCTGCTTTAGGTGAAGATGCTGACTTCTTCAACAATGACACCGACCTCATCTCCACATCTAACAGCATGACTTCACCCGTCAATCTTGCCAGTGCTGCTTCTTTGCCTACTTCACCTGCCATCTTTGAGTCTCCTCAAATCCATCATCAAACAACTGATATTGGATTCCCTGCACAACCTGATAACTCATTCACTACTTTTGAAACAAATTATCCTAAGGCTGAAGAGCTAGAAACTTCTCAAGTAAGAGTGGGTTGTTTGTGTTTTATTCAGAAACTTATCTTTTTTTTTTGTCTATAGGCTTTCCATAAAGCACTTTTGCCCGAAGAAGAACCAGAGACAGTTCGGTAAAGAAAGATATTCAAATAACAGGAAGACTGTACTCATACTGTTTCTTAGTCAATGGCGTGAAAAGCAAGCTGAAATTATTGCTCAACGTGATGCTGAAGCAGAAGCCAAGAAGGAAGAAAAGATTAAACATGCACGCGAAGAAATTGATAAATTCTATGAAGATTACAATGATAAGAAACAAAAGGCAATTGAAGAGAATAGGTAAGGCAGCTGCTGAATTTGTTATGCTTAGAGTACTGATCTGTTGTTATCTAGAGAGCGTGAAGAAGTCCATCAGAAGAGCATTGAACAAGTAGCTTCTTCAGGCAACATTTGGGAACGCGTTGTAAAGGAAGTTGATGTTACAAATGCAAAGACAGGCTATCACTCTCATGATGTGTCTAGAATGAAGGAATTGATGGTGGATCTCAAGAGAGATTCAAAGGCACCTGGCAACATTATTGAAGCCTAAATTGAAGTCTTTTTAATAATAATAATAAACACATGGATATAAATCAAGAATAATGTTCGGGTATCATTTTTCGAAATACACCTTAAAGAAGAGAGATAAGCATGTGTAAGGTTAGTTCATTAAAGTCCTTACCATCCAAAATATAACTAGTGAGTCCCCAGATTTCTTTATCACCTTCAATATGTTCAGGCACTCTATAGACTGTGTATTTCTGTTTACTATCACGGAATTGTCTGATTTCTCGAATGTCAGGTCGAATCAGATAATCCACAGGTAAAGTAAACACACTCGATACTTCATCTCGATTGAACTTGTTGAGATCAACCTGGCCTTTAATGAAGCCTACGTAAGGATGGACACGTAAAGAACCTGTTTTGTTAGGCAAAGCTGAGTATCGACCGAGAATATCGATTGATTTAGGTGGAATGCCAATCTCTTCATGTGTCTCTCTTAATGCTGTATACTCAGTGGAAGGGTCTGTGTCGTCTGTCAGGTTGTCAATAACGAGTTATACCATTTCAAATAACAGCCTTACCTGTCTTTCCACCTGGGAAACTTGAGTTCAACACCAATTGATAAGTTATAAGTCAGTTTTTGGAAAGTACTGCTTTACCTTATTTCGCCTCTATGGGTTCGCATATTCATGTTTCTGACAGTAAACAGAACACTGGGTTTGCCTTGGTCTATACATAAAGGCACGAGTACGGCTGCTTCTTTGACATCTGGTTTATAGTTTAGTTTGAATCTAGGATAGTTAAGTAGTCTTCTACTAAATAGAGAGAGAGTAGTTGTATCAAACACAATAGGCGCTGTACGCGATAACATCTAGAAAGGAGAGAGAGAGAAAAGTAGAGCTTCAACACAACAAAAAAAAAAAGAAAAAGTCAAATGAAATCATGTGACTAAAGCGAAATTTGGTAATCTGTTTACTAGTTTACAAAAACAACAGAGTTGACAACTTTAACTTGTTATTAACTTTAACGTTTGTTGTTCTTCTTTTCTTCTCTTTTTCCATTTGTTTTGAACTGTAGACATGATACGAACTTACGTGCCTAAAGAACAAATTATTCACTCAAGAAATCCTTATATCCATAAATTCTGTGGTTGTATTCATCTAAGAATTGGTGCTGCATTAGCGTGTTTAATTTGGATGGTATGTACTTAAATGAGTGAATGCCTGATTTTGACGCTAAAAATAAAAGGGGGGAAAAACAGGGCTTATCACTCTATTTCTCTATTCTATCATTTCAGGCAAAAAGTCGTAACGTGTTTTATTGGAAAACTGATGAATTAGATTTTTACTGATTAAAATATAGCATTTTTCTCATATATTGATTCGCCTACGGTTTTGTACATATTTGGAACAATCAACCTTATTTTTTTTGGTATTTCCTTTGGCACACTGATTCCGATCTATTTGGTAAGTTAGATTGTAAATTCAGGTCCTGCCTTTTTTGTGCTCATCCATCACTAGAAATCAACGAATGGAATCAGAACTTCTGCTATCATCATTCAGTTCAGTGTGGCTATTGTCTTGATTGATACATTCATCAACACCATATTATTTATTGTACGACGTGATCAATATTTGCAGTGGTGCATTGGTTCGGCAACCGACCGACTGGATTCAATACTCAGCAATGATCGTTTTTCTGCAAATCCAAATGATGTATACAATTGTCAGCGCACATGGGAAAGTGAGCTTAAATTTACCTTACTGTCCACTATTCTGATGATCGTTTTCTATGTAAGGCAAAAAAAAAAAAGTAAAGGATTTATACTGAATTATTCACTTTATCAAATAGGCTTATTGGGCCATCAGTATAGCTTCCTATAGTGTCAAACTTCGAATTAAATTGAAGTTAATGATGTATAATCAAGGCATTGCTAATCCTGGCCTCATGCTACCTATGATGACAAATATCATGCCGACACAAACTGGACCAATCGTTACAGGCACAGAGATAGTACTATAGGTAGTGCAAAAATAAAAAATCGAAAAAAAAGTGGGCCTGGGTTCAATCGTATCCACTTCTTTTCCCCCTCCTTATTTTTTTTTTTGTAAAATATTTATAACATACGCTTTTCTTCTATTTTATTCCCTTTTTATTACTTTTTCGATTTTTTTTTAAAAAAAAAGCGATGCCTTTTCCATATCCTCTGTTTAATCCATATTCAGCTGAAAAAGACAAAAAGACAACAAAGATATTGAATCGACCACTGCCTAGACAAGGCAACTATAATATAGACTATAGCACTTTTGAAATCAATATCCCAAACTATACGTTTGGTAAAGCAGTTGAACTTGCAGGAGCAGGAGGATTGATTGCTGTTAGTATAGGCAAAAGGTAAAAAAAGATACTAGACACGCTTGTACAGCCACACAGCATAAACATTTTCTGTTTAGAAATAAAGACAACAAGGTGATTCTGGCCAAATTATCACCTCATTCAGTCAGATTAGAGAGAGAATACTATGTCACCAAACGTCTTTACTCAATACCAGGTGGAGAGAAATACGTGCCAAATGCAATTGAATATGTCTCACTTGTCCAAGACGGTCTTGCTGCGCTCTTATATACCGATGTAGAGCCCAATGATTATATCTATTTTGAGCAAGATCAGGCGCCTAATTACTTCTCACTCTACTACCTAGCTCAATTGACTCAGATGACACTCTGGCAAGAAGATAAGACAAAGAGAGACTGCGATCAAATCAAATTCGAACTGTTTCTCTCTTTTTCGATTGAGTGCTGTTCTACGCTTCAATTTTTGCATGAGAATGGTGTTGTTCATGGTGAACTCAGACCGTCTGCTTTTATGCTTCGGTATCAGAAAGAATTGACAACCAAGATATGGAATTTCGGAGGTGGTTTGAATTCATATGAAGAGCTGTTATTGACAACATCCAGATGGCGATCTTATATGTCGCACGATCATAACGAGGATCCCAGCATGAATCTCGCAACATTCAACAACAATCCGAGTCGGTTTTATTCGCCTAAAGAATTCAAATCTTCTTTAGTCTATGTCAGTCCTGAACAGACAGGTCGAACATCGAATGCATTGGATCATAGAGCCGATCTTTATTCATTGGGTATCATGTTCTTCATTGTCTTGACACATACACCACCATTTCAAGGTACAGCTATGCACATCATTCATTTGATTTTGTCCAAAAATGTGCCATTGGTTCATACAGTGCGAAACGATATTCCTCCAGTCATGAGTTTGATTATTGACAAATTGACCAGAAAAGTAAAATAATGACTAAAACAGGCTTTTATTGTGTAATTGCTAAAACAAGAGAGTTTCTTTTTTTTTAGGCAGTAGATGAACGATACGATAGTGCTTATGGACTTAGAGAAGATCTATATGAATGTCAGAGAAGATTGAAGACAACCGAATCAGATGAAGTGAGATGTCAAATTTATCATTTTTTCTTCTTTTTTATGTAACCATCAAGAAAAAAAAATTCATTTCCCCCTCCTCCTTTCCTACTGGGGATGTTTGAACACTCTTAGGCATTAGTTTATTTCCCATTAGGTCTGAATGACATCAACCCGGTATTCAAAGTGTCAGATGCAATGTACGGCAGAGACCACGAAGCTCAACTGATACGCACCATTGTCGAAAATACCCACCAGTTTCATCAACAGGCCAAGAAGAAAGCTCAGCAGATTCAACCAGATCCAACAAAAGAAGAAGACAACAGTGCCTTAAAGGAAGCAGATAACTTTCGAGTCAATTCGTCTACCTCATTAGATCATACGGTATGTGAAGTCATTGTGCTGAAGGGGCCAGGTGGTATCGGTAAATCAACTTTGGTCTCTAGCTTGAATGTGCAGGCGCGTCAGTATGGTTACACAGCATGTGCCAAATTTGATAAAAATCAAAAGAGACCCTACAATGGCCTATTGAAATGCCTTTCTTCTATCCTGCGACAGCTCTTGACTGAGTCGGAGCATGTGGTACGCGAGTTCTATAAAGATCTGAAACATAATTTAGGTCCTCAGTTTAGTAATGTTCGACTGATGGTCAATATGGTGCCTGAATTAAAGCCAATTTTGTGCGACAGTCAAGATAATGATACCAATCTAGATGATGATGATGCACTCTCTAGCATTCTAAATACAGAGACTCGTTTTCATTCGGTAAGCAGAAAATAGCTATTTCTTTAGTCTAAGAGAATAACGAACCGAGTTTTAGATTTATCTGAATATCATTCGAGCTATTGCTAAAAGGAAATTACTCACTTTGGTAACAAGGCGATACATGTTTCATACATGCTCAATGCTTACTTATTTCTATTTTCGATAGTGCTTAGATGACCTTCAAGAAGCAGGTATAAAAGCTTGTGTTGCTTATAAAAGAAAACACTCTCTCATACTCTTTCTTTAGATGAATCATCCATTCGATTGATCAATGCCTTTATATCCTCTAGAACAACAGCACTTGTTATTCTGACCTTTCGCGATGGTCTCGAAACACCAAAGAGAGTAGTAGAGATTTTGGAGAAGTGCAATAACCCTGTCACCAACATACAACTTCATCCTCTCACCATGGACGATTTCAAAGACCTTGTACTCAACACATTTTACA
Source organism: Choanephora cucurbitarum (assembly GCA_025331435.1). NCBI lineage: Eukaryota > Fungi > Mucoromycota > Mucoromycetes > Mucorales > Choanephoraceae > Choanephora > Choanephora cucurbitarum. The sequence goes on from JAIWNI010000056.1 coordinate 63,220, forward strand.
ATATCAGTACCAACAGTCTAGACCAAAACAAGGCGGCCGTTCAAGAACATACAGAGACCATTATGCCACTTGTCACCATCATCTATCACTGGACAAGAGGCAACCCGTTTTACGCTAAACAGTTCCTAAAACATATGAAGCGTAAAGACGATATCTGGTTTGATTGGAATGAAAAGCACTGGAAGTTTAGATTAGATAACATCAAGGGTCTAATGGACGCTCAAAAGGGAGACACACCACCAAATCGGATTGCCAAAAGATCCAGTCACGATATGTTTCACTTGAGTGTGGATCAAGCAAAGCAACTTAACAGTACGCATCCAATTGATCATACATTTGACGTTCGAAATCTAGTTTCGCATTTACGGTCCTTAGATGCGAATGCTCAATGCTTTTTGAAATGGGCTAGTTTATTGGGCCATGTATTTAATTTCAAAAGGATCAAGTGGCTCATGTTGACAACAACGGAAGAAGATCAATCAGCCAACCGTCTTCGCCTGTCAGATAGCGAAGAAAATGAAACATACGAACTACAAGAGAATCAGGCTATGTTAGGCCTTCAGGTTGCTTTAAATGAGGGTGTAATTCAGTACAATTCTGGCAACGAATTTTGCTTTATACACGATCGATATTATCAAGCAGCTGCCATGTTGATTACCGATTCAAGTCAACACGAAAGCATGCATCTCAAGATTGGTCAAATGCTGATGTTGGAAGAAGAACAAGAGGAGGAAGAGGAAGACAATGTGTTTATGATGGCTGATCATTTCTTAAAGAGTGTACGACTGATTGCCATGATGAGCAAGCGTAAACCTTATCGAGACGTATTGATTCGTGCGGCCAATGAAGCCACACTTTCAGGTGCGCTTGAAATGTCTGCAGGCTATTATGAATGTGCCTTGTCCTTATTGGATCCAGATATGGATAAACGATGGCAAGACGATATTGATTCTTCCTTCACAGAGACATTGAACCTCTATATGAAAATTCTAGAGCTGAAATTGTTAAACAACAAAGATTTTCAGGATACCATGACTGGCCATATCACTACGACCACAACAACGCATAAAGAAGAAAGTATGATTGATAATCATAAAGTGGTGGACCAGACAACATCTCTGGTAGCTGATGGCAATAAACTGGTGAAAGCTACTACATTTATCATGCAAGATGAAATGAGAGATAACATGATACAACAAATCATGGAGCGTACAAAGGACAAACCTTATGAACGATCCCAAGCCTGGCGAATTCAAGCACGTATCTATTTCCAACAATCACAATACCGAAAAGGTATTCATAATATCCTTGAGGGACTTGAAGAGCTGGGCATTGTGGTAGACACGAACATTACAGAACAAGAAGTCTTGGATTACTATCAATTGATCAAACAAAAGATCATTCAGTCTGGATTTGATGCATTGATGGAATCTGGATCATGTCAAAGCAGTAAGCAAATTGCTGTCATGACCTTGTTGAACGAGGCCTGTACCGGCGCTTATTGGGTCAATCCTATTCTGGTGGACTTCTTTGGTCTCAAGCTATGTGAGTTATCACTTCAGTATGGTTATACGCCTGCAAGTGGAGGTGGGTTTATTTGGGTAGGATGTACAGCAACTCGAGTATCTGAGTTTAGGTTTGCTGCCGAATTGGGCAAATTTGGGGTGGCTCTTTGTGAAAAATATGCTGGTAATTCGGAAATTGCAAGAGCCATTATTGTCTACCATTCCTTACTAGCCCAATGGACTGGTGTTCATGTGCGTGAATATATATATCAATACCAACGTGCTTATAAATATGCCATTGCAGGTGGAGACCAGGTTTGTTTTCTTTCTTTTTTTGTTTTGTTTTTATTATTCAATTGTACTTATATTTACCCATTTTCTTTTTTGAGGAAATAGCTTTATTCATCTATGGCATTATTTCATGTAGCTACTACTCTTTACTGGACAAGTTCAAATTTATTTGATTTACATTGGCATTTAAATCATTCGTTAGAAGAATGTAGCAAAGGCAGTTCAAAAGATGTGCTTATTTTAAATATTTCGTTGTGGCGATCTGTTATGGTTTTCCAAGGAAGAACAGATATCACACAGGATCCTGAAAAGCTGATGAATGACCCTGATAATAGCTTTGATGAGCCTTCTTTTGTGGAAGATCTAAAGAGTCAAAGTGTGAATTCGGGTAATCCTTTAAACTGGTAAAGAAGAAGATTATCCACGGATTCTTTTTTTCTTTCTTAAAAATTTAACCGTATTATTATAGGCATTACAGTTTCAAGATGATTTTATTGTTTCATTTTGGATTTGCCAAAGCAGCTTCTGAACTCGGATTCAAGATATTTGATAATTCAATTAATGAAATAGTGTAAGTGAAAACATGGTTGCAAGCATACACTGTATTCATTATTATTCTATAGACATCGTCATGTTTGTATTGCCATGTATTATCATTCAATTTCTATTGTTGAAAGTCTTCGAGATCCAAATCTAGATGCAGCCACACGAGAGAAATACACTAGACAACTTTACAAAAATGAGAAAAAACTAAATGATTTAGCCACCTATTCAGAAGTCAACTATCGTATGTATCATAAGATTGTGGTAACGTATCGACAACCCCCCTTTTTTTTTGTTAATTTCAGGAGATGTTGATCTTTTTCTCTATAGCAAGCACAAATTTCCACTTTAGATTTGAACAATCTATCACATACACTTCAGCTGTACAATGAAGTCATGGATTTGGCTTTGAAAGGTAAATGGCATTCCTTTTTGGGTTTGACATTTGAATTGGCATCAGAGCATTATATGCGATGTGGACTCTCTCAATTGGCTGTACCTACTCTCTCTCGATCGATTGAATTCTATGCTCGTTGGGGAGCCATCGGTAAAGTTCAATATCTGGAAAAGAAATACAGTAAAGAGCTCCAGGGGCAAGCGGTGAGTGGAAAGGAAGACATGTCTGTCCAGACTGAGGATGTCATTGTTGGAACAACCACTGTGGCAGAAAAAAACGCGACTGTATGGGACAACAACAGTAGTGATGGCAACACGCACGATTCTTCTCTTAAAGAATCTTACAATGAAGACAATTCGTCACCCAATGAGGATAACAGACCTGAAGATATTGGAGAGTCTAGCGTCAGTGACACAGTTTATCCAGAAGATCTCAAGAGAGTACGTGAAGATGCTTTATTCTCTTTAGATATGGTTGACTTGGCTTCCATCATCAAAAGTTCGCAAGGTAAGCAATCAGGAGGGAAAGGAAATCTGTCTTACTGATTTGTTTACAGTGATCTCAAACGAAATGAATTCATTTGATGAATTACTAAAAAAAATGATGGGCATTATCATGGTCAACTCTGGTGCAGAATCTGGAGCAATTATTATCAAGGAAGGGCATTTTGGTATTGCTGCCTATTCTGTTCGTTCTTCGGATACATGCCAGACATATGAGCCTTTGCTAGCTCTTTGTGACGATGACGATAAGATCCTAACACCCATTGTTCATTATGTCATTCATACCACGACCAGTCTATTTATATCTAACGTACAGGCCGATCCTCGATTTTCTATAGGTGAAAAGAGAGCTGCAGTGATCTGTATGCCTATCATGCACAAAAGTTCTTTAGTGGGTGTGCTCTATTTACAGGCAAATCTAAATGCCTTTACTCGTAAGCATGCCAACGTACTATCAATCTTGTGTGATCAAATTGGTATCTCTATCACCAATGCCTTGCTCTTCAAGTCTGTTCAACAAGCCACCAAGGCCAATTCTCTCATGATTCAAAGCCAAGTCAAGGCTCTTGAGGAAGCACGAGCCAGTAAAGAACAAGCATTACGTGCTACCAAGATGAAATCCAACTTTTTAGCTAACATGTCACACGAATTACGTACACCCTTTTCGGGGTTCTATGGCATGATTTCCCTCCTGAGCGAAACCCGATTGGATCCCGAACAGCGCGAGTTTGTGACGATTGCCAAACAGAGTTGTGAAATGTTGCTGCATATCATTGACGATCTGCTTGATTTCTCTAAATTGGAAGCACATAAAGTCAAGTTGCTCCATGGTCTGTTTCATATTGAGGATTTGATTGCTGATCGTCTGGAGTTGTTGATCACGCTAGCAACGAACAAGAATGTAGAACTGTCTTACTTTATTGATCCTGATGTTCCCTCTATGGTGTTTGGTGATGGTAATCGTATTGGTCAGATTCTGATGAATTTGATTGGTAATGCTATCAAGTTTACACATCATGGTGAAGTGGTTGTCCATTGTGGATTGGATACCTCGACAGAATTAGTTGAGCCAGACAATATCGTTCTCAAGATCTCAGTACGCGATACAGGTATCGGTATGTCTGAGGAAGAGATCAAAGGATTATTTTTACCTTTCAGTCAAGTGGATGGTTCAACAACAAGGTAAAAGAAAACGAGAGGGTGTTTATTCAATAGAGATAACAAGGGAGAACTCAACAAAGAGAGTAAACTCTATAGGAATTTTGGGGGTACTGGCTTAGGTCTTTCCATCTGTCTTCAGCTTGTCAAATTGATGCATGGTGATATCCATGTTGATTCAGTTGTCAATGAAGGCTCGATTTTCTCTTTTACTATCCAGGTCAAAAGTAGTGATGCCGTATCAGAAGTAGATGCAAGCTACGATTCAAGATGTAACACCATCAATGAGCTTAGACAGCAATTGGGACAACCTCGTCTACTTATCTTGAGTTCAGAACGAGCTTATTCGATGATTCAAGGATTCATTCCTTGGATGAAACATATTGACCATACAAGTCATAGTGACGAGGCCATTGAGATGGCCAAAAGAAGCATGTACGACTGCGTTGTGATTGATTCAACCAACCCTGATATTTTCTGCAGCTTTGTGAAGAGTGCAGAAGAAACAGGCATCAACAAGACGCGGGTCCTAGTGCTGCTGGCTCCTGCTGTAGATACCATTCGCCGTCATTTAGTCAACACTGCTTCTCGCGAAAACATCAAGGATCAGCGTACTCATCATCAGGCAAACTCATTTCATTATTATCTCTTTCACCCACTAGTTGCTCGACTTTCAAAACCAATCCGAACCATCAAGCTTTTGAATGCGCTTGCCACTCTACTCTCAACGCGCTCTGATCACTTGAATGAACCTTTGCCTAGTCCAGGCGAGAGTAGTCAACTTATTCCAAGCAGTAACTCCATAGACACAGCTGCCTCTGGTGATATGGCATCTTCCGTTCATTCTCTACCAACCCGTGATACCAATCAGCATTCATCTGAAATGATAGACAGCCATAAGACGGCTGATACGACAGAGGAGTTGTCCAGCTCTGGTAACACTTCTCCTCCTATGCTAGTAACACCACCTTATTCGCGTATGAACCATGAAGCATTTTCGCCTGAAGAGCTTGCTCTGTTTAAAGGAAGAAAGATTCTAGTGGCAGAAGATAACTTTATAGCACAGCGATTGATTGTGAAGCAGTTGAGTCGATTAGGCTTTGTGGTTGAGAAATGTAATAATGGATTTGAATGTTATGATACTTGGAAATCAAGAGGACCCAGTTATTTCCTCTTGGCATGGATTGATCATCATATGCCTGGCTGTGATGGCCTTGAGGCTACACGAAAGATCCGCAGATATGAAAAAGAAATGAACTATAGTCCAGCTTTACCTATCATTGCACTCACAGGTATAGAATATAAATCCGTAAAGAAAAAAAAAGCAATGGCTGATCTAAATCTCATTCTAGCTGACATTCAACTGACAGCACAACAAAGTTGCTTAGAGGCAGGCATGAATGATTACGTTACTAAGCCATTAATGCAAAAAGATCTGGCTACCATCCTAAGGAAATACTGCTTAGGTCCCACTGTATTACAATAGAATAATATAAAGAAAACTTTCTATTTACACCGCTTCCCTCAATCCTCTCTTTTCTTTTTGTTGGCTGTATTGCGGTTATCGTGAGCAGCACTTCGTTTTTTCTAGAATAAAAAAAAAAGTATCTAAGACAACCAATTCCCTAACTATTAGTCTTCTATCACTTACTGTACTCTCTCGACTCATTTCTTCCATCACACTGTAGGTATCCTGTGCTCTCTTTTGAACAGAGATCCACATGTCTAATAGATGGCTGGCTTGTTTGACTGAATCACCAAAATCTTTCATCTTTAATGAGGTTCCTTTTGTGCTTTCGATCACTGTCTCCAGTGTACTGTTGAGTGATTTCAAGGTCTCATACTCCTGTCTTAGTTGTTCATTGTATGCACTTGAGTTATTTGGATTTTCTATAGGTGGTTTAGAGAGATCTTCTGGTGCTACTAGAAAAGTAGATCTTCGACCGGCTATTCTAAGTGCTGTACTTTGACGATGTGAAGGCGTAGTATGAATGGGTGTTGCAGGAAGTGGTGTGATTGGAAGAGGTTGTCTAAATCTATTCTCGTTATTGCCTTGTGAGACCATAGTGGTATAAACCAAAAAAAAAAAAAGTAATAAAAAGAAACACTGTCTATTTTGCGTGTACGCAAGATACATTTGTTTTATTTTGTATGTACAAATAGGCTTCTTTGTTTTATTGTTTTCTTGAGTTTTCCTGCTCATGTTGTTCTTTTTTATCAGAGCTTTCAAGAGTCAAGTCAGACAAACTTTCCAACTCTTTAGCAGAATATTGCCTTGATTCAGATGGGACTGTTGTTGTCTTTTGTGGTTCATTGATACTGTGTTCTTTGATTTCAGAAGGTGAAGTCGCTTTCACAGTTTCTCTAATCGAATTATACCATTCTTCTTTTGTCTTTCCATTCAAAAAGGCAACGATTTCCACTGTCATGTTGTCACAGCCTATACCACCATTACCAGCTGATTCAGCTAAACAACTATCCATTAATTTCTCACAAATTTCTCGAAGAGGAACATGGTTAGCCACATGCTTTCGCACAAAGTTGACAACTTCTTGGTTGGTAAGACAATCCCAGATACCATCACAGGCTAATACCATGAATTCATCTTTTTCTGACAATGTATGTACAGTGATATCAGGCTCAGCTAAATCAATTGAGTTTTAAGTAATTGGTTTTTTTTTGGGGGGAGGAAAAGAGCTATAAATATACCTGTTACAGCTTGTTTTTCAGGAGGCAAATCAGGCATGCATTTGAACTCAAAATCACCCAAGGCTCTTGAGAGTGCCAAGTTACCATTGACACGGCCAAACTCTACATGACCACCTGCGTTCTGAATACGTTCTGTTTCTTTGGGGTGACTGGGTTTATGGTCTTGTGATAGAGCAACAGCCAATCCATGAGTAGAGATGATGGCACGCGAGTCACCTGCGTTGCTTACATATAGTGTATTGTCTTTTGTCAATAGTGCCACAATAGCAGTTGAACCAGATGCTTCATTTTGGAATTCAGGATCTGAAATACAAATATATATATAATTTAGCTGAAATGACGTATCTATTATGTACTGTATTATATAAACCTTCTCTTAAATCACTATCAATCTTAAAGAATGCATCACGAAGACTCTGCTTGAATTCACCCTTTCGAAAGGCTTCAGATTCAAATACGTTTTCCTTCAGCTGTTGACTTGAATATTTAGCGACATTGGCACCTATTTTGTGTCAATTGGCATATTTAAATTCAAACAACGAATGTTACCTCCATGACCATCAAAGACACCAAAGAAAGCAGCACCAGTATCTTTGTATTCTAAAATATGGGTATGTGCATCCTCCATACCTAAGCTCATAAGTAATCGTTCAATTATCAAAATACTGCATAATGACTTACTTATTCTCCAGCCTTGCATAGAAGACGCGCCAAACATAAGGCGCTTATTTTCTCCTTCAGTAGAATGTTTTGTTGTCACAGGCGCGGAAAGTATTTGCCCCATATCGTTTCCTTTAAAAACAGTAAACACCTTTTCTTTCTTGTAGTTTTAAAAAAAGTATTTATAAAGAAAAGAAGAAGAAAAGCGAGAGAGAATTTGGCTGATGGTTCTAGTCTCTTAAATTTACTGAGTTTTTATTTCAGGCAGCTTGTGAGGTCAACTCATCTATTTAAAATTATTATGCAAAAAAAAAAGAGAGAGAGAGAACTCTTTAACCTTAATAAGGTAATACAAACATTCTTGATTTGTTTCAAGTAGTGCTTCCAGAACTAAGTCGAGGAGGCGAAGATTGCTTGAAGATGGTCTAGACATCAAATAGTCCAGAAACGAAGTTTTGAGCATAATCTAGTCTACATAAATACTCTACTTTCTCGAGAGAAAAAAAAAAGACAAACAGTTTTTTTTTTTTCGTTGAGCAAGCTACGATTATTCCTTTTGTAGACGTTATTTATCATGCTTTTTCCAAAAAAAAATCAACACAATATTTTATTGTGCATCGAATATGGCTTCAGAGGCTAGAGTTACGATAGATCATCTTTGTTTGTCAAAACATTAAGTTATAAGCATCTCAGAAAGAAGTTTTGATTGAGTCTTTTTCTCTTTCTTACTTTTTCTTGGTTTTTTTTTATAAGAAAAAAATGTTGTCAAGAGAATTGCCATCTGAAGTTCATTTCAGAGTTTTAAAGCATTTGAACTATAGTGACCTAAAACAATACGGTCTTGTATCCAGACAATGGAGAAGGATGGCGCAACATGCTCTGTTTGAAGAAGTCTCCTTATATTCTGAAGAAAAACTAGATTCTCTTCTTGATATGCTCACTGGATCACCTTTTGTGGGAAGCTCAGTGTCAATCATAACATTATCAATGCCTATAAGCAAGAATAGAGCAAGCCAATATTCCAGGCTGATTCGTTTGACGCCCAATGTAAAAACTCTTCGCGCTAAAGCTAATGACGAGAGATTATTTCAAACTGTACTACTAGAGATGCAAAAAGGTCACTGGAAGCAGCTTCATCGTGTACTAGAAGAAGACATGTCAAATAACGTGAAGATATCTCTCTGTCGCGACTATTATAGGCTCATATCGACAATTCAAGACAAAATCGTGTTTGTCATGCTCAACATACCATCTGATCCCAATTCGTTAAATCAACCATCCTGTTTTCAATTCCCTTCATATATCACAAAACAAACACGCTTTAATGCAGCAGAAGCCTTGATTTGTTCGTCTCGTGGAAAGGCAGAAATCAAAGTGTTGGAAGATGCACTTGCACTTTGTCCAAATGCTGTATGCCTTGTACTTTCGCACACTTCTCTTGACTGGTATGAAGATAGAACAACGAACATTGAGCCAAACACTACAGTTAAAGGTTTCAGTGTAACTTTAGGTGAATATACAGAAGGCAGTCTGAATTACATTTGCCAAAAGTTTCCTGAAGTTGAGGATCTAGTCATTGGGGTTTCTATCGATTGTGAAAGTGATTTTTGCATATCTAAAGATATCGCAACTCAGCTTGCAGATTTTGCATACCGGACCGATAAATGCTATGTTTCGTTGGAGTTTGCGGAAGGACAAGAGCAATGACTCCCTGCGTTTATGTCGCATGAATGGACAGGAGAAGTAAACATTTTTCTGCAGGATTATTGTTTTTGTTTTAGGCATGATAAATCTAAATCGCGCCTGTCAACACTACATATTGAAGGTGATATAGAATATCTTGAGGATGATCTAAGTGAAACCGTAAAAGCATACTTTGGCCAGCTAGATGAATTTGATATGAATCAAGGAGGTCGTACGTGCGATAGGCTCTTAGAGTATTGTCCACAACTTCGGCGAACTCGAAATGGCTATTGCTATGTACGGTCGATAATGATATAAGCATGAGCAATATAACGCAACTACCTTTTTTTTTGTTTCATTCTGCGTTTTGTCGTATTGAACTTAATAGCATAAAATCTAGCAACAGTCGAAATAAAGAAACACTATTTCATCAAGTCCCCTTTTATTGCTTCTTTCTTTGCTTGATATGTTACTCTAGATTTCTACGATTTGTAGGAATCAATGCATAGCCCAGAATTGCCAGACGGTCCTTGCTTGCAAAATGAAGCATGTTTCATAGCCACGTATGTATTCCAACACACAGGAGAAAAGCTCTTTCAAATCTACTGTACCGCCTCTCCATTCAATACAAGTCAAAGACACCATGTCTAGAAAACTGACTACTTGTGCTTTGAAAGCTGCCAATTTCTAGGGACTTTGTAGAATAAAAGAAAAAAAGACTATGTAGTTAGTAACAAAAGTACCATTGGATTAGCCACCCGCTCCTTTTCCTGCCATACAACAGAATTCGCTAAGCATCATGTCTGTGTCAGATACTCTATTATCTGTCACACCAATTGCGCCACTCAACAAAACCAAATCCTGAACTCAATTTCCTCTTGGCCCAATGTTGCCTTTTAAATTTCTGCAGACACAAAACAATTTATCCAAGAAAAAAAGTAACAAACCTTCTCCAAGTATGGTATTATAATAAACGATATCGCTATCAAAAGGCTAGGTATGCAAAACGGACTTTTTCTTGCTTCATCAAGACACAATGTTTGTTTTAATATAGAGAACAATGTATACTATGGTCAATCCAAGTTTTTTTATTTCAGTCTGTTATGTAAACTTGGATAACACATATTTCAGTCTCTAGACCAATAGCCTTGCAGCCATTGTTCAATTGAAAAAAGTTTCGATTCACACATATAAGGGGAGAGGGGGAGGTTATGTATTGACAGCTTTCCTTTTATAGAACCGATTTGTTTAGACAGAAAACATAGAGATTGAATTTTTTTTTATCTCTCTCTCTCTTTCTCCCTTTCTCTCTTTTCCTCTGATTCAGTTTATCCGAAAATGAACACCAAGCGTAATGCAAATCACCTTAGTGACTGCGATGTAGAGAGGCTGCAAGAAACCACTTCTGAAACATCAAGCGACACGCGTGTGTTGGCTCTAGAGCAAAGAATTGATGAATTAAAGAGTCTTGTGGGCCAATTGGTAGAAAGAGTTTATGCCTTAGAAAAGTCTACTCAGCCATCTGTGTGTTGTCATACAAAGCGTCAAAAGAGAACACCGACCATTGGAGGTAAATTTTTTTTTCTGTGGTTGATTTTGTTACTGAACAATGATTCCGAATAGATAATTACCCTGTTGAGGTAGTGGCGCTTTTTCAGAACAAGCATCCTGAAGATGATCAGACCGATGTACTTTATGCCAATAACGGAGATCGAATCTTTCAGCCAGCACCCAGCATAGGAAAGAAGGTATCTCCCAAAGAAAAACTAGAGGAATTCACGCTCAGGTACATTCAGAAATATACCAACTGGGATCTTGAAGGACAAGCTGCAGCTGAACAAGCAGATCTGATGTATGCAAACACTTTCTTTTTCGTAAAGGAGTTTGTATCTACATTTTTCTCGGACAGAATTGCTTCTGGCTTTCGTGTGAGTCATTTAGCTGCTGAAGAGTATAATCGGTATGCAGCTATGTTTGATTTACGAATCAAGAAGGCTCTTGAAATTATAGGTGCGGAAAAAGGAAAGAATGCACTCATTCCCTTTCATCTTTTAGTCAACCATTGGGGATCCAAGACGCTGATTGCTTATCGCATTAGAAATATCGCAGATGATCGTCGTAAGAAACAATAAAATAGTTTGTTTTCTAGAAAGTCAACAAGAAAAGTATGTTATGTTTCGGTCACCAGACTATCACTACCGGCAACCCATTTTTCCTAGTTTCAGATTGACCTGCTTCTAGCCCTTGCTGTTCCACCACTGTCTCTTTTTCTTTTATTCTGCACAACAGAAACTAGACATACATAAGATTTAGAGTCAAACCTTCTTATATACGAATTTGATCTATGCTTTTTTTTTTAGAAGCCAGTCTTAAACAAAAAGGAAAGCTGAACACATGAAAAGCTGAGAATATAAAAAAAAAGTTTTTTTTTTGTTTACATTCACAATGAACTTAAGAGAAAAGGCTTCTATCTCTCTCTTGACTCTATTATCAAGATGCGCTTTAGATTTGAATTCACTTATTAAAGCACAGATCAATTACGAAAGAGAGAGCTTCTGCTCATAATTCAATATGTGTTCGGTCAAAAATTTAACCGCAAGCAGTGGTGTACAAGAAATGGCACGTATATTTTGTTTATGAAGGTCAATATAAGCAATTTTAATTTTACTAAAGTTCTTGGTTACACACACCGAATTGCTCTTTTTTTCTATTTTTGAGATCTAGCTTTCTTTCTTTTCTTTTCTCTCTATTTCATTCATAAAATCTCCCCTTCCTCAAAACATGTCATTTTATTCATCTATTCGAAATGAGGATGGCATAGAATCAAAGAAGAACAAAAGTATCATTTCTCGAATGAAACGATCCCTTTCCAACAGTGGCAATCGGCCTGTTCCATTAAAGTAAGTGGTAGAAGAAAAGAGAAAAAGAGATATGAAATCTAAATAAGCTATTAGGTTACATTCATCCAATACAATACCTATCGATGAATTAAGCCCACTTTCATTTTCTGCTTCTTCACCAGCCTCGAGTCTGATTGAACGTACCTTTAGTCCCATCATGTCTAGTACACCCACGCCAACAAGAACAGCATCTTTTCCTTACGTACCATCACCTACAGCTCATATCACTTATGAGACATTCAGTGGTTCTTCATCCACGCTATCCGTTCGCTCGCTTGACAAACGAAACTCAATATCTCAGGAATTTACAAGTAATCAAGTAATTCTAATTTTTCACTTTCTTCATCCCCCTCTCTCTCTCTCCACAATGAAACCTCCTGTTTGAATGAAACTGACCTTTCATCATTAGGTAGACCGGCAACGCCTTATTTAGCTGTTCCTCGGAAGTCAGAAGCAAGAAGTTTGTTGGACAACAAATCCTTGGATGAAAGAAATACATCGCGTTCATTAGGGCCATTGAATACAGGCTATGCACCGTCACCTGCCATGTATTGGTCCCGGCCTGATGTGTATGGATGTGCTCGCCCACCTGAATTAAGAGCCCATAGCAGTGTTGAATATGGTGGTAAAATGTATGTTTTTGGTGGAACCAATAAAAGTTTATGTTCAGATAAGCTTTATGTTCTGGATTTAGGTAACATACATTAAGAAAAGAACATAAAACACATTTAGTTAACAAACAACAACAAAAGATACCTTTACTTGGTCCGTACCCCGTATCTTTGGTCTCCTTCCACCTGCTTGTCGTGCTCATTCATTTGTGACTGATGAGACAGGTAAAATCTACTTGTTTGGTGGTGCAGACGGACATAACTTCTTTCAACATCTCTATGTCTTTGATACAGCTACCATGTCTTGGTCACGCCCACATACCAAGGGAACAAAGCCTGCTGCACGAAGAGCTCATACTTGTATGATGTGGAACAAACAAATGTATATCTTTGGTGGTGGTGATCAAACACGAACATTCGATGATCTCTATCGACTTAATCTCGAGCACATGGTATGGTGTCCTGTCGATACTCGGGGGAACCCTCCTGAGCCTAGAGGGTATCATACAGGCAATTTGGTAGGTGATAAATGGGTGATCTATGGTGGCAGTGACGGCGATACCTATTTTGGAGGCATTCATGTATTGGATCTACCTACCATGACATGGCGAGCTGTTGATTTGGAGCCTATGCCACGCCTATCACATACTACACTGAATGTCGGTTCATTTCTGTTTATTCTTGCGGGTCATGATGGAACAAACTACTCCAATGAACTCAAAATGTTGAATTTAGGTAAGTGAAGCCTTATATGTTCTGTATAACATGATCTGACCTATGTTTGCATAGTGGATATGGTATGGGAGACAAGAAAAGTGTATGGTCAGGCACCTACACCTAGAGGATATCATACAAGTCTGCTCTATGACAGTAGAATATTCATGTTTGGAGGATCAGATGGCAGTACCCTATTTGATGACGTTTATGTACTTGATTTGAGTAGTTATGCATATTTACCCCAAATTATTAATTTTACAATGGATGCCTAATAATAATAATCAGTTTAATTTTAATTTTTTCTTTATGTTTCGTTTTGATTCTTTTAAAAAAACTACAGATGACACAAAAGAGTCATCTAACCCTAATACCAGTTTTCTTAAGCGAATAGCCAGTACAGAAACTGTCTTGCGTTCTCGATTTATGGCTTCTATCCCTATGCCAACCACTTCTTGGGGCATGCTGGCCTTTGCTCGTCTTCAAGATGATCAAGGTGAACTGGATGATGTGATTGACTTATTGTTAGCAGAGAAAGCAACACTTCTATTACCTGTCTCTATACCTTCTCATCCTTCTGCCATAGTAGACCGTGATTTCTTATTAGATCATATCTATCAACCACAAGAACATAATCATGTTATTTCATTGAGTGGTATTCATGGTGTATTTGAAAAGTAAGATAAGGAGACGATAAAAAAATTAAAGGAGAGAGAGGACTGATGATGATGCATAGAGAACAGTTTGTTGCCTTGGATATTATAGATACCATGGATACCAAAAAGTAAGCTTTGTTTATGCAATTGAAGAAAAGAAAGAAACTCATTTAAGTGGGGGAAATCTCTTTGTGTGTGTGTGTGTGTGGGCGAGAAAAGACCATGGCTAGATAAATTCAACTTAGATCCACATTCTATCATCACACCACATCATCCCAAATACAACATTTTAGCCAGTCATGTTCAATTGCCCCTAAAGGACGATACGCCCATTTCAGTCATGTTGATCCAGAAACCAGTCTCAAAAAAGGAAGTCCAGGAATGGCTCAATCAATCAGAGGTTGGACTATCCCCTTATCAAGACCAAGTCAATACATTTATTCAACAGTTTAAGCGAAACCTACCAAAGACAACGGATCTGGCCAGCACACGGTTCCTTGATTTTATGGATGAGATACACGACAGTATGGATCCAGTTGATTTGGTTCGTCTGGATGCCATTGAGTCCTACCTCTGTACACAACTCTATCAATATCTTTTCACTCACCCAGATGGCGACGAAGCCATGCAGGATGAAGCATTGGAATCACGTATTGCTGCTCTTAACTTACTTGATCTCAACCTGACGCATCTCGGACTATCGGTAGAGGCAGAGACAGAGGAGCAGATGAATCAGGTTGTGAAGGATATGGGTATTCAGTTACAACAACTCAACAGTATCTTGACAGCAGAGGGTAAGCTGGATACACTTGTCCAGACACATCAAGCGGTAGTGGATGCAATTGAGACAGTAGCTCAAAAGAAACATTCGATCAATCAAGAAGCAGACGTGGTACAGGAGATGAAGCAGGCCATTGAGAGTGTTGAGGAAGAAAAGCTGAGTGATCTTCATTCGGGCGCTAATGCAGATGTCTTGTTGCCTATTCTGATCTTTACTGTTGTCAAGTCAAATCCTACCCATTTCTTATCTAACCTCAAATTCATACAGCGCTATAGACGACCTGATGCCTTAACAGGACAGGCAGGCTATTGTCTAACTAATATGGTAACAGTCATCTATAGCCCTAATCCAATGCTTTTTTACTTACTTTATTAGATGGCTGCTGTTTCCTTTTTAGAAACAACCAATTTAGTTGGTCTAGGTTTATCTGCTGATAAAGTCATTAGGTATGAACAAAAAAAAAAGTAAAGAGGGGGTGGCATTCTTTTTGTTGTAATGGACTTTAATATCATTCTATAGTCATGTCATTGATTTCAATGCAACGAAATCAGATCCTTTAAAGAAGCCAGTGGTAACCAATCAAAGTAATCCTTCAGGCCTTAAATTAGTGTCTGATGTGATGGATAGTTCCTATCGTGTCTTTGATGGGTTGGGTAAATTCTGGCAAAGAAATACACATGAATTAGAAAACAAGTCATCTGTCTTGGTGGATCAAGTGAAAGGAAGGGTGCGTAAAGTCAGTGATGCTGCTGCACAACCATTCAAGGGTGGACTGAACGAACTGAAAGAAATGGCTGAAAAGTCTTCCATTTTGTCCAACCATGATACTTCTTCCCCTTCTTTACCTAGTTTCATGGAAGATCGTAAAAAAGTAAAAGTAAATATAGACATGAAATCCTACTGTTTGTTTATTCAATTTTTCCTTTCTTATAGTCAAAAGATGCTGCACCCATTGCTAAATTCTTGGAGATGAAATCAGTAGATGAATTAAAGATTGGTGAAGTTACTGAATTACTAGCTGATTATAAACGATTGGCAGCTATGGTCAAACAAGCAGGCTTAGTCTAGTAATAAACAATTGCTTTATAGTCTAAACAGCTTTATTAATAAAATAAGGTTATGAAAAAGGGAAATCTAAAAGAGCATGGCCATCATGAAACCAGCGATGACGGAAAGGCCAGGAACAAGGCTGTTAGCACTGCTGGCAACCTTGTCAGTGAGAGAACTAGAGGCAACAGTGGAGCTGTTGGTACTGTTTAAAGTGTGAGTCCATTCGTAGTTTTCAAAGTAAGGGTATGAGATGTTTTGACAGGTAGCGACATCGAGTACTTGCTTGTAAGCAGAAGTGATCTTGGGCAAGTAGTTAAGAGCCAAAGACATGGTCAAGTTGTTGATTTCGTGAGTCAAGACAATGTTACCACTATTAGCAAAAGTACCGTTAGAACCCATTTCGATAAAGTTTTGGTAGTTTTGTTCAACAGCTTGGTAAGCACTTTGACCGTTGATGCCTTCCCAATCGTCAGTATCCAAGTTCCAGATGACGGCAGTCAAACCCAATTGAGAAGCAATCCAACGAACACGATCATCAATATCACCATAAGGAGGACGCCAGTATCTGGGAGTCAAGCCAGTCACTAACTTGATGGCCTTTTGAGTATAGTACAATTCAGCAAGGACTTCTTGGTTGGTCAAGGTAGTCATGTAAGGGTGAGACCAGGTATGAGAAGCAATATGGTGACCATCAACTACACCACGCATTGCACCATAAGGCCAGTCAAGCACATTAGAACCAATATAGAACATGGAAGCCTTGAGTTTTTGTTGTTGAAGGTAATCGTAGAAAGCGTTGTGAGAACAGTTAGGACCATCATCGTAAGTCAAACCCCATGTCTCAGGTTCGTCACACTTGTAGATATCGGCATTGATACCTTCATGTTTAGGGACAGTACAGGTAGAGGCAGACCACCAACAGTCGGGATCGGTAGAGGCTTGGTAGCCTGAGGTATCTAAACCACCTGAGGAAGTGAAAGTACGGACAGAGATGTTAGGTGCCTTGGTCCAGTCAATTGATTGATAGAGGGCAGTGAACTCGGCTGAGGTGTTCATCCCGTTGGTAGTGGCGGTTTCCCAAATGGCAGGGAAATCGCTATTACTGATGTTGACCAGAGTGGATTCAGGGGAATAGTAGGTACATTCAGCAGTGACATCCAAGCTAGAAGTTTGAGTAATGGAAGGGATGGAGATGTTCTTGGGGTCTACTTGAGATGTAAGTGAGTTGTAGTAATTGGAGGCAGTAATATCGGCAGTGGCCAATGTTGCCATTGCAAGTGAGATAGTAAGTGTTTTCAATTGCATTTTGTCTGAATAAGAAAAGAAAAGATAATGTTTGTAACAAAAAGAAACAAGAAAAGACTATGCTTTTATACAAATTACAGAAAAACTTGTCAAACAGTCTGCTTCTTGGCAACATGATGACTCCGCTACATTAAATGGCCAGAAAAGGAGAAATAAAAATAGATGAGTTTACATTTTGCAGTGAAATCACAATCGTCATCTTCCCGAAATATAAAAATAAACTATTAATATCTAAGCCCTGATTGAACTCGATTGAGGTTACTGCTTCCCACTAAAAAAAAAGTTACTGATAAAAAAAAAGCCTTTACGGGATTTCTTTTTTGCGTTTCCATAAAAATGTATTTTTAGTGGTCAAAATAGATTTGTTTAAATTCATTATTGTTCCTGTCTGGTTTCAACATCATTTGTTCAAAAGGTACTGCAGAGTAAAATAAGTTTTCCATGTCACTGAAATCGAATCCAAACACTCTTTCTAATTGACAAACGAAAGGGCTTGCTAGACAAAATACATTTTCTGCTTCTTTTTTAACAGCCACTCTAAAAATAAATCGATCAAGCTATGAGAGTCTTTTTTAAAACTGTATTCAAAAAAAAAGGCTTTCCGCCAAGCGAAAGAGATTACATTAAGTCTTTTTTATTGCCAGATTAGAAGTAAGCCCATAGAATAGTTGCGAGAGGCCTTCATGCTCATTTTTCCTTCTCTTTAGTTAATAATTCAGGTACACACACTTCATTTTTATTGTAAACAAAGGGTGTGATACAAGAAGGATCATGCTAAAAATAAAAATTAAAATAACTACTTTTGGTGATTAAAACCATTTCTGGTTAAGACTGTTAAACAAAGACGTCTGGAGTTTTAATTTGGAAAAAAGCCGTTTTGACCATAAAGGGGCTTCTTACAGTTTCATAGAAGAAAACTATGAGCACCTAAGTCATTGTTCTTTTTACTGAAGCAAAAGATATTTAACAGCCAAGGTACTGGAACAAATGATCCAAGTCTATCTTCTTTTTCTGGTGAAAATGTTATACAAGCACAAATGAGCGTGTGTCTTGTATAAAACCACATTTATTAAACTTTTAGTGCGTATCTATTATTATTCAGTTGAAAGCTATCAGCAGCCATCTTGATTAAGTGAATATGTTGCAAAGAGAATAGTGAATATAGATAAACTAGAAGAGAAAAAAACAGCGCAAATACTCTATTCATACAGCAAAAACTTTAGGCATAATTAACCATTGCAGCACGTAGACGCAAAGAACAAAGCATAGTTTACATTCATGTTGATCATTTCCTTACTTTATTTATTTTCTGTCTAGATGATAGGATAGCGGTCTATCAATGTAACTCAAGTGAGCTTTAAACATCTACATTGACGCACAATGTTTCTCATTGGCTGTGGAACTACTCACATTCATGCTAAATGAGAGATTACCGTCTCTTTTTGTTAAATTACCATGAATCTGTTGCTCAATCTTAGTAAATTAAAGCATTATTCACCGTCAAAAAATAACGGATCATATAATTCATTTTATTCCATTTAGATAGGAAGATCAGCGACTGTAGGGCTGGTTACAAATACACATGCATGTTTATCTCTTTGGAGGGGGAAGATGAGCCGTGTTACTAAGGTGTTCCTTAAAGGCATTAGCTAAGCCATAGATCTGATTCATAACGACATTGGAAGCCTCTTTATCATAGTATTCACCACGATAAACATATTGCTTGTATGGCATCCGAGTGGTCTGATAAGATTCATGCGCTTGTTTCATATGGTCCTCTAATTCATATATGGCACCAGTACAATACTCACATGAAGGACATCCCAACTGTATATCGTCAAATGGTTGATTTGGGTCTGAAATATAGTTGTAGTTCATATCGCTTTGACGTCGCTGACCTTGAGAACGACTTGGATAGTCGATTTGGTGCACTGTGCTAAGGTGTCTCAAGAGTTGACCTGCTGTATGGAAATAGTTGTGGCCATCACAGACATAGCAAGAGTATCGGAGAAGGGCAATGCTTTTCTTTTGTCTAGACATTAGATGTTAGTTAACTGTAAGAAAAAAGAAGGGAAGTTTTCCTTCTCTCTTAAATACCATCATGGGCCTATTGTTGTCTTTCGACTGATTCATATGACAATTGTGTGTATAGTACAAAGAGACATAAAATGTTCTTTTGCAACTTCAATTATGTGGTCAAATGTATTTTTTTTTGGGGAGAAGATAAAGAAGTTTGATTGTCTCTTTTTCTTTAACCCAGAAAACCCCGAAAATGTTGTTAGGTTTATTATATGATACGAATTATATGTACAGATGTTTATTAGTTTTGAGTAGCCAACAACTCTTGCATACGCTGTTGCGTCTTTGAAGTCAAGTAATGAAATACAGCTTCTTTAACCCAAGGTTGTTTGTAGAAATCTGATTGACGAATATCTTCCATATTCACCTTAGTCTCACCCAAAATAATCTTTTCAAAAATGAAGTCAATAATACATCATTTGCATATAGATCTCTTTCTTTTACCTCTAAATCTCTTGCTTGACTTGTGATCCATTTGTTAATGAACTCAATAGGACTCACACAAAATTGAGTCAAGAAGTCACGCTTGATTTTGCTGTTATTGATGCTCTGAACACATTGAACAATCTTATCATCCAAAGCCATTACATCTTTCTGTAACTGAGTAGCAGCCACTGCATTCATCATTCTTTGACGTGCCACATTATCCAATTCAACATCAATATCATAGGCTGTGTTGGATCGATGAAACTGTTTATCAACACGTATAGTGTAGTCTATCACAATAGGGTCTGGTGCAGATAACTGGTGTTGAATAAGCTGAGGTAGTTGAGTAAAGTCGATTTGAGAACCCTCTGTCTTGAACAGCTCTGCTAATCGTTGATCCAGATGAATAATACGTTTGTCTTGATGATCATGTAATTTATGTAGCTATCGTACATATGAGCTCATCATGCATCCCGTCCTTGTCTTGACTCTACCTTGATATATTTCCATAATTCATCTATCACACTGGAGGGTGTAGCCAGCTTAAGTCCAATGATTTCAGATAGACCTTGACTCACTTTGTATTTCTGTGGGGTGAAATCAGGCACCAAAATGATACGCACATTGACGTTACTATCTCCCTTACGCTTGATCTCAATACCATCCGTGTCTACACTAGACGCTTGTTTACGCCACTTTTTTTTCGAATGTCAATACAAGAGAAGGGTGTTATTTTGCCATTTAACTTTTCTTCTTTTTTACCTCAATTAGATTGCCTTCAGGATACTGATCTTGGTCTCTATCTAATTCGACTATGATCGATTTGAAAAAGGATGTAAATTTCTGAATAGGCTGTGCTTTTTTGGTGGGTATTAAAGGCTAAAGAGGACACCATTATTGTTAGGTTTTGTTTGAAGATCATGAGTCTTAAATAGCTTACATCAAGTAATCTTCCTTCAACACGAAGTGTCCAAGAAGGATCATTGTCATCATTTAGTTCAAAGTTGGTGCCATCGTCTGTCTGATTAGGTTGATCTGCTGCTGAATTGGATATAAAGATACGCATCGTACGTCGAACCTAGACGAAACAATTAAAAAAAAAAGAAGTAGCTTTCTTATCGATTTGACTTACATGAGGAGGCTTGCCAAATGCTTCTTGAATATCAAGACGTTTTCGCATAATGGCAACATCCAGATTCTTTTCAAATTCACATAGTTCTGTATAAAGCTTTGATTCTGGAATAGGTGTCTCTACCTATTTTTCAAACAAGATATGTCAATACACATTCAGGCTTGTAGGTATTCACTGATTGAACCTTAGGAGGCATATTACGATCAATAGGTCTCTTTTTTCTAATCGTTATTGAATGAGCTTATCTTTTTCAAGCAAGAGGAGGGAAGATAATAGCTTACTTGATGTGATTGTTGATGTTGTCATGTTCAGAGCTTCGCTTCTTTATTTTAACAGTAGGTGTAATAAGGCCGTCTTGCATTTGAATAAGTAGGATTTTAATGAAGAGGAACTTCTCGAAAAAAAAAATCAGCTTGTCAACGCGAATTAAAAAAATCTTGGCCAATCATAATGCTACATTAAGAATGGTTTACACTAAATATACTATATAACCCCCTTTTGAAAAGAGTGAGATAGGCTCATCATTCAAATACTAAGAAACATATATATATATATATACATTGGCAAAGGAAAAACAAGACATAAAAAGCGACTCGGAGAAAGCTGAATTGAATACATATCAAATGAAGCGAAATAGGTGTTTCCATTAGGGCTATTTCTATACATATATATTTCTGTGAAACCTTATGGTTCTTATTGTATCAATAACACTTTCCGTTTAGTCAAGGCACGTCGCGAAGGCTACAGGCGTGTTACTCGCAGGTTGAAAAAGTTTTTTTGTCTACACCTGAAAGAGGCAATTAGAAAGACATGTGACATGGATATACATAACAACAAACACAATGGCACGAAGCAAATGAGACTCGGAAAACAGATGAATGGCTTTCATGGTCAGCAACTGATTGATTTATGCAAGACATAAGCTACTATAATAATAGCCTATTTCATCTTATGAAAACCACATAATAAATACACATTCTTTCTTTTATGACTCAACCACCATATACTCAATTGTTTACTTTCTCATATAAACAAACCAGCTGCGGTTACTGACGAAAATTGATTCATGCTTTACTCTAACCAATAAAGCCCTTTAAAAAGCCTCGAATTTGACGTGACTAACTTTTGAAAGTCAGTTCAAAAAGTTTTAAGCTTTGATTTTTGCAACTTTTTTTTTTCGTAAGAAGCTTTCAAAAAACAATGTCTGATTTGAAGGAAGAAAAGCAAGCACCCGCTGCTACACCTGCTGCTCCTGCCGATGCCGCTCCTGCTGCTGAACTCGATCCTGCTGCCGCTGCAAAGAAGGCTGCTAAGGAAGCCAAGAACAAAGAAAAGCAAGCTGCCAAAATGGCCAAGTTTGCTGCTAAGCAAGCCAAGGTAAAAGTTCTGTGAGAAAAGCTGTATCTACATCTCTCACTCGTTTTTTTATGATATAGATGAACGAAGCTAAGAAATCAAATGAAGGTAACGCTGAAAAGAAGAAGAAGAAGGAGGCCAAGGCCCCTGCTCCTGTCTTTGTCAACAAGACTCCTAAGGGTGAAAAGAAAGGTAAAAAGAAGTTACACCACATCAGAAAGAAGAGGTTATTAAAAAAAGTGAGGAAAAACACTAGACATGTCTGAACCTATTGCCAGTGCTTACGATCCTCGCGCTGTTGAAAGTGCTTGGTATGATTGGTGGGTCAAGGAAGGTTACTTCAAGCCTGAATTCGGTCCTGATGGTAAGCCTAAGCCTGAAGGTACCTTTGTCATTCCTGCTCCTCCACCCAACGTCACTGGTTCTCTTCACATCGGTCACGCTTTGACTGTTGCTATTCAAGATGCTTTGATCCGTTGGTAAGAGACAGAAAAAAAATAGAGAGAAAGTGTACATGATAACTCAACTTAGATCATTAGGAACCGTATGTTGGGTAAGACTGTCTTGTTCCAAATGGGTACCGATCACGCCGGTATCTCTTGTCAATCTGTTGTCGAAAAGATGTTGTGGAAGGAACAAAAGGTGACCCGTCATGACTTGGGTCGTGAAGAATTCGTCAAGAAGGTTTGGGAATGGAAGGAAAAGTATGGTAACAGAATCCACAGTCAATTCGAACGCCTTGGTGCTTCATTCGATTGGGACAGAGCCACTTTCACTATGGATCCTGTAAGTTGTATTGTGGGTTAGAGTATATAATCATGATTGACGCTTTATTTTCCAAAAAAAAAAGGGACCATCTGCTGCTGTCACTGAAAACTTTGTTCGTCTTCACCGCGATGGTATCATTTACCGTGCCAACCGTCTTGTCAACTGGTGTGTTGCCCTTAACACCACTTTATCCAACTTGGAAGTTGAAAACAAGGAACTTCCCGGCCGTACCTTGATGTCCGTTGCCGGTTACGACGAAAAGGAAAAGTTCGAATTCGGTGTATTGAACGAATTCGCTTACCAAATCGAAGGTTCCGACGAACGTCTCATTGTCGCCACCACACGTATCGAAACCATGTTGGGTGATACTGCCATTGCCGTCCACCCTACCGATACCCGTTACACTCACTTACACGGTAAGTTCGCTGTTCACCCCTTCATGGATCGTCGTATCCCTATTGTCTGTGATGACATTGCTGTTGATCCCACCTTCGGTACTGGTGCTGTCAAGATCACACCTGCTCACGATTTCAACGATTACGAAGTCGGTAAGCGTCACAACTTGGAATTCATCAACTTGTTGAACGACGATGGTACCTTCAACGAGCACGCTGGTCCTTACAAGGGCATGAAGCGTTTCCACGTCCGTACCAAGATCATTGAAGACTTGAAGGCCAAGGGCTTGTTTGTCGGTGTCAAGGAAAACCCTATGGCTGTTCCCGTCTGCAGCAAGTCTGGCGATATCATTGAACCCATGATGAAGCCTCAATGGTGGGTCAAGTGTAAGGACATGGCTGATAAGGCCATGCAAGCTGTCACTGATGGTCAATTGAAGATTGCTCCCAAGGTCTCTGAAGGTGACTGGTTCCGTTGGTTGAGTAACATCAACGACTGGTGTATCTCTCGTCAACTCTGGTGGGGTCACCGTGTCCCTGCTTACTTTGTCAAGATTGAAGGTGAAGAACACAGCCAGACAGATGACGCCTTGTGGGTCACTGGTCGTACTGAAGAAGAAGCTCAAGCTGAAGCTGAACGCAAGTTCCCTGGTAAGAAGTTTGTACTTGAACAAGATCCTGATGTCTTGGATACCTGGTTCTCTTCTGCTCTCTGGCCCTTCTCTACTCAAGGTTGGCCCAAGCAAACCTTCGATCTCGAACACTTCTACCCTGCCAGCATGTTGGAAACCGGTTGGGATATCTTGTTCTTCTGGGTTGCTCGTATGGTCATGCTCGGTATTCAATTGACTGGTAAGGTTCCCTTTGCTGAAGTCTTGTGTCACGCTATGATTCGCGATGCTCATGGTCGTAAGATGTCCAAGTCTCTTGGTAACGTCATTGATCCTGTTGATGTGATCGAAGGTATCTCTCTTCAAGGTTTGCACGCCAAGCTCTATGAAGGTAACTTGGATCCTCGTGAAATCAAGAAGGCCGAAACTGGTCAAAAGGCCGATTTCCCTAAGGGTATTCCTGAATGTGGTACTGATGCTCTTCGTTTCGCTCTCTGTGCCTACACAACTGGTGGTCGTGACATCAACTTGGATATCTTGCGTGTTGAAGGTTACCGTAAGTTCTGTAACAAGTTATGGAACGCTACTCGTTTCGCCTTGATGAAGTTGGGTGAACAATTCAAGCCTGCTGAATCTGCTCAACCTTCCGGTAACGAATCCTTGGCTGACAAGTGGATCTTGAGCAAGTTGAACAAGTGTACTATTGAACTCAACAAGCATTTGGAAGAACGTAACTTCATGATGGCCACCAACACCGTCTATCAATTCTGGTTGTACGATCTTTGTGATGTCTATATTGAAGTTGTCAAGCCTGTCTGTGATGCCGATACCACAGGTGATGAAGCTGCCACTGCCCGTAAGGTGACTGCTCAAAACACATTATACACTTGTCTTGAAGCCGGTCTCAAGCTGATGCACCCCTTCATGCCTTTCGTCACTGAAGAGCTCTACCAACGTCTTCCTCGTCGTCCTGGTCAAGCCGAAACTACCATCGTCAAGGCTTCTTTCCCTCTTGAAAACAAGGCTTATGACTTTGCCGATGCTGAAAAGCAATTTGACATTGTGTTTGAAACTGTCAAGAGCATCCGTTCTATTGCCACTCAATTGAACCAAAAGAGAGACATTGTTGCCTCCGTTCAAACTAAGGAAAGCGATTTGAAGGAATTGCTTCAAGCTGAAACACAATCCATTGCTGCCTTGGTCAAGGGTGTCTCTGAGCTCACTATCTTAGACAACACTGCTGAAGCACCTGCCGACAGTGAATCTGCTGCTGCTGGTGACAACATCACTGTCTATGTTCGTAAATAATTTTTTTGATCCTTGTTTATAAAGAAATAAAAATCCAACTCCTCTATAGAATATTTTCACTTTTGAATAAAGCATGTACCTTTCTAAGA
Source organism: Choanephora cucurbitarum (assembly GCA_025331435.1). Lineage (NCBI taxonomy): Eukaryota > Fungi > Mucoromycota > Mucoromycetes > Mucorales > Choanephoraceae > Choanephora > Choanephora cucurbitarum. Next base: position 88,850 of record JAIWNI010000056.1, read on the forward strand.
GGTGTCATTCTTGAAAATTGATGTCCCGAATATTTTTTTTCTAGCTGACAACTCTGTGTCTGTTGATTTTTTTTCTCTTTTCTACTTTTTTTTTTTTTGACTATGGCACAACCTATTGCTAGAAAAGTATTAGTTGTTGGAGGCTCAGGCTTTTTAGGTTATTTTAAGAAAATGCGAATTGTTTCATGCCTATTGACTATTATCACCACAGGTTTAAATATCTGTAGGCTTGCAGTGAACAAGGGTTGGGAGACTGTTAGTTTAAGGTTTGGATTCTTTTTCTTTTGAGACAAAGGACATAATAAAGTAACCCATAATAAATCATAGTCGAAGAGGAGAGCCTGATGTGTTCAATCAATATGGAAAACCAGAATGGGCTCAAAAGGTTTAAAAGAATAATTAGAAACAATGTTATCGTATGGTCTTCTAAACTGTCATAGATTCAATGGGCTTCTGGTAACTCGCTTAAGCCCGAGAGTTATAAAGATGTGTTAGACGGTGTGACCGATGTTGTTCATTCAGTTGGCATTTTAATGGAAAATGATTACAAGTCAATTGCTCAAGCTCAGTCATTATGTGAAGTAGCCAGCAATGTACCTAAATTAGTCTTTGGAATGAAAGATTATGGCAATCCACTTGACCCTCGTTTAAAAGAAAACCCTAGACCTACTTATGAAATGATGAATAGAGATACAGGTAAAAGACAAGCAAGATCGAAAATATCCAAACTAATCATTATTATGACAGTCATGACAATAGCTGAGCAAGTTGCTAAACTACCTTCTATCAAGACATTTACTTATATCTCAGCCTCTGATATATTCCCACTCATTGATCCCCGTTATATCACCACAAAGAGACAGGCAGAAACCTATTTGTTTCGTCGTGATGAATTTAAGACTATTGTACTTCGACCTGGTAAGCATAATACTTGTAGAGATAAAAATGAGTTACTAACATACTTGCCCCTTTTCTGTTTTTAAGGTTTTATGTACAATGAACAAAGACCTACTGCTATGCCTATTGCTGGCGTTCTTCAATTTGCTAATGCCCTCGCAAGTCCATTTAGAGAAGGTTTAGCTAGTTTACCTGGTGGCAAGATGATCACTACACCTCCACTTGAGACAGAACAAGTTGCAAGAGCAGTTATTGCTGGTATCGAAAGCAAAGAAAATGGTATCTTCGATGTGGATGGCATTCAACAATTGAGCCGTATTGCCATTTAGAGTTTAGTGTTGTGTATGTGTGCGTGTGTGTGTGTATTTTCTATCTATTTAATAAACAGAGTTTGCATAAATCTAATTTTTCTTTCTTTTTTTTTTCTCTTTTTTTTTTCTCTTTTTTTTTCACTTATAACAAATGACTTCGATTATTGGATATACTAGAACTTTTCATCCTTCATGTTCTATTGCGCCAGTACAGCGACATCATTCAAATAGAACAGTCAAGGCAGACCCAGCCAGAACACCTAATAATTATCATCGTATGTTCTCTAGGGAAACAACAAGCCCTAATGGCATGATTGAGTTGATCATAGATAGGAACCCTTCCCTATCTCTTCAGACCAGCAAAATCACAATCAATACATCTGTGCCAGATAAGGTCAAGCATACCATACCACGCTATAAAAATTACAATACATATCTCTCCATTGATCTCAGTGGGAAACATGACTATGATGGGCTAGAATCTACTACCACTAGCTTTGATAGCATACAACGCCTAATGAACTTCATTTCCCAGCTAGCTTACAAGAAGACACTTCAGTTTGTCAATATGATTGAAATGCTTAAAAAGCTACATCATCATCAGCATAAATATCAATTCATCAGCTGCATTGACAACCAGAATCAAAGAATACTGATTTACTTCCCTAACAATCTGTCAAGTAACCTGAATGATACAGATACCTGGTTAAAGCAGGTGATTGGTGTTGACTGCAGTGTACATGAACATTGGCATTTGATGTGTTCTCAGCCTAAAATGGAAGAGAGGAAAGATGAGGAATTTGATGGCAAGGAATACTTTAAAGAGATAAACATGTTTATAGACCAAGTGGACGCACTGCTAGAATCAAATGGCTTATTTTCTCACAAGAAACGAGCAGTCTCGTGATGGCAGATGTAAAATGATGTGATTTTTGTTCTTGTGAGCCTTTTTCTGGGAAATAATAATAAAAAAAACTTTATAAATGTTACGTTTCTATCATTTCTTGCTACAAGAATGTCAAAAAGTCATTCTGAAACATATGGTCATGCATAGTCTAAAGGCAAGAGAAACGGACCTATTGATTAGGCTGACACTTTATTTTAGAGTTATCTATGGCGTTTCTACTCATTTCGGAAATTATTGAATAGGTTTTACAAACTCTAAAATAGATAAGCAACTTATAGTTGTTGAAAGGCATGACTTTCATGTTGCATAAATAGATTATAGATCATATGCTATCTAGATCCGACTAGTAGGAAATGAATTGTTGCGTGTGCTGATCATGTTGCTAAAACACAGTTTAGATTAAAAAGCTTTCACTATCCGTAGTTACCGTTAGAAGGCCGGTCTCCCTTCTTCTTTTTTTTTAATGGCCTGATTCTGTTCTTGGTAGATCAATCCTTATCAACCCTTCTTTCACTAAACCAGACAACTCTTAATGGAGATCTGATACAGTTCAGGTGATTCTTATCTAAAGAAAAGTGGCTTTGGTTGTATATCATTAAAGTAGAAAATTGTGTCATTGTGATTTGACCTCCATTTGATAAAAGGCAATTCAACCATAAATGAAATGATAGAGAAGTATCAATTGACGCACAAGATATAAGTCAAACAAAAGAAAATCGCAGCCACTATCTTTTCATTATAGTAGAATTTGATCTGTGGCTATCAATAGGATAGTCCGTTCTATTCTACCTTTGCCTTTTGTCATTTAGTTGCGGTTGAAGGGGAAGAGAATGCTTGCATAAGGTTGTACAGAAAGATAAATGCTAAATCGAGTGATGTTTCTAACTCAATTACTTTCGACTTTATTGTAAAAAATAAAGAGTCCATTACAACTGTGCACTACCAATATGACTTGTCCTGAGAAATATCATTGGCAAGTGTTGTATGCAATTCATTTGCCTTTTGTTGTAAAAAGAAACATCTCTTACTGGCCAAGTAAGCACATTATTAACAAGAGGTTGTTCATACTATCAACTGGAATGATTCCTCAGCTTAATTGGAAGTGTAAACAAAGCGCAACATCAAGACAAACTGTTGCCAGAAAAATAAGCATATGTGCCGTGTTTCTAAAATAGTCAGGGAATGCCAATGTACTTTCATAAAGTAGTGGATGGTGGCTTTATAACGAATTGAAATGGGTTTCTTAGACAAATGCTCTCCAGTTCAATATAAATGGTTTTATATGTCTTTTCTTTCTAGTCGCAAAAGGGCATCTTTTCCTTTATACCTTTGCCTTTACCTATGATGCTTGTTTGATAAGGAGCTTTTTTTTTTCTATGATTTTTCTTTCTTTTTATAAAACAGGCTTCTTCATTTTTCAAAAGACAAATGAAGTATACATCAATCACCGGTATTAATGTAAATGCATGATGAAATCGTACATTGTGTGTGAAGGCATTAGCATATACTCAGGATAATTCCTCAGATAGTCAGAAAAAGAGAATAGAAATTGATACAAAATGTAAGTTTATACAGTAGTTGTTTAATACTTGAATAAAATATTCCAAGAAGGTCCACCTACAACGACAAACCAATGTACTCATTAATCCTCTTTTTGAAGTGCATGTCTATTTTGCTTTCTTCTGTGCTAATCACAAGTACAAGCGTGTTGATTCAATTGAACACTGAGCAAATAGGATTGGTCTTGTTAGGTTTTCTCCCGTTAGAAGATTTCGGATACTTCTTCTCCAAGAAGCTTGCTCACAACAAATGATAAGCTCTGACTCATCATTTTGATCTTTTTATCAAGAGAGGCTAAGTTATTTGAGAAGAAAGCTTGATAAAAGACATAAACAATAATTGAAATACTGATGATATCATCTATAAATACTGGACTCTCGTTAACTTATGAAGGCTTTGTTTTCTCTCCTTTGACAGTGACACATAAGAGGGTACACTGAACAAGTAAAGCTGTTTTTGGATCAAAAGAAATGAACGTGTAGACACCTAAACTCGTTACGTTTCTGTAAAAGAAACACAAAAAAGAAAATATGACTTAATGCAATTGAGAGTATACGCTTAAAAGGGTTCAGCCACGTATCCAAAATAATGGCTTGTTGCTTTGACTGCGGTCGTAGAATTTAATGCAACTGCGCTTTGTTTGAAATAGATCAAAGAAGATTTATATGCAACAGTAAGAATTGTAATAAAAAAAAAGAAAGAAAGAAAATTCATAGCAATTGACTTGACAAGTGTTATGTCTTTTTTTTTGCAGATGATCCGCGTCAGTTGTTCATTTTGACAATTTGGTCTCTTTCTCTCTCTCTCACTTGATAGAATGTAGTACAAACAATGAGCAGCAATCAATTCTCGCGTTTCTTTTTATTCACTTTACTTATACAAAGTACATTTCACACACAAAAGACGCGAATGTAATATCTTTTTCTAAAATAAAAATGATTCGGAATTGCCATTTTGTCACAGCAAATTAGACAGAACGCGTATATTTAGAATATAAATGTTTTTATTTGGCTACTGCCTATTTAGGATTTGCGTTTAATGTGTGTCACCTCAAAATTCTATGAATGGATGCTTTGCCACAACCCTAAAATAATGTCAACCGCAGCATTCAGGTACTATATAAGCACTATCCATTATCATCGTTTTATTTTTCAAATCATCAACACTATTTCCCAACTTTTTATTTATTATCTATTAATTCCTCATGTCTGAAGTCGCCAAACCTTTCCATCGCATCACCAGCGCAGTTAATCTTGTATTGACTGTCTTGGAAAAAATTTCTGATGAAACCATCTGGAAGCAAATCTTTGGTGAACGCATTGTCAACTTATTACAAAAATACTTTGGCAACGATTTTGTTGCCCTTTCATTAGCCATCTATATTGCACGTAAGTCATGTCATCTAATTACACGATACCCTCTCTAACCACTCGCATTAGCAATTCTGAAGAATTATTGGTCCAATGTCTCTAAACGCTATATGGTCAAGATGGTGCCTATGGGACGAGTGTCTTTACGTGTCTGCTCATCTGATTCCCTCTATCAATGTATTTCGAAATATGCAGCAGATCATGGCACAAGTCGAAGAAATTTGAGATCTGGTGTAGTACAACATGCCGAGCCATATAACCGTATCACAACCTCAGTGGATGATTATGATCGCTCCGAATCAGATGAACAAATTGTCAAGAAATCAGAGAGTGAAGAAGAAGAACTTGCTAAAGTCCGATTATTACCACGTAAATAGGTTTTCTGTTGATTTGTTGGTGTACCATATTCATTTTTCCTTTTTTTTTTTCTTCATAGCGGATGAATACACTGAATTTGTATTCTATAAGGGTAATTACATTACACTTGAATTCAAAGATAGCGGTTATGTTGAAAATGAATGGGTTTGGGAGCATGTCTTGGTCAGGTAAATAAGAGAGTAGAAAGCATCAAGTGAAGCATATCGAATATTAACTTTTCTTTATAAAAAAAAAGTATGAGTGGTAGAAGCATTAAAGACCTTCACATCATCTTGCAAGAATGGTCTGACGATTATAATAAGAATTTGTCTTGCCGAGTAAGTAGTCGAAAGGAATAAGAGAAAAACGGTTGATTCTTATATACTTTGATAACAGCAAATCTTCCGTTCAAGTGGCGCTAGTTGGCAGTATGAAAGAGATTTGCCCAAGAGAGATTTAGACAGTATTCATCTCTGCCATGGTCAGAAGGAATTGATGATTCGAGGTAAATAGATTCATAGGCTAATATCTTACTTGATACTAATCTCAAGAGTAGACATGCAAACCTTTAGAACAAGAGGTGATTGGTACAAGAAGCGAGGCATTCCATACCGTAGAGGTTACTTGCTTTATGGTCCTCCTGGTACAGGCAAAACATCCACCATCCAAGCCATTGCTGTAAGTTGTTTCTTTTTCTTATTTGCTTATTGACATTGGGTCTAATTTTCTTGCACAATAGAATCATTTGGATCTTCACATTTCCATTGTCAACTGTGTGACTGAACTCAGTCAAGATGATCTCTCCTCTTTGATCCAAAGTGTACCTTACCACAGTATCGTTGTAATTGAAGATATCGACCATCTGTTTGACTCTAAGAAGAAGAATGAAGAAGAAAGCGAAAACAATGCAATCACCATGAGTGGTCTATTGAATATCATGGATGGTATGCACGGTCAAGAAGGATCAAGTAAAGTATTTCTAGATATACGACACTCGATTTCGACTTTTACTCACCTTTAGCTACTATAGTGATTTTCATGACATGTAATAACATCAACAAGATTCAACCAGCTTTGCTTCGTCCAGGTCGAGTGGATATGAAGATCAAGTTGGATTATGCTGCTATCGAACAAGTCAAGGGTACATTCTGGCGATTCATGGGCTTGGATGATGAAACATCGTTACCTTTGGAAGGCGCTGATAAAGAAGAAGCCGAAGTTCATCTCAAGACATTTGCTGACAAGATCCCTGTGGACCATGTCACAACTGCCGAACTCCAAAGTTTCTTCATTGATCTCTTGTTGGAAGCAAAGCATATGGAATGGAATAGAAGTGAGACATACGATGTCATGTTCAAGCGTATTCCTGATTTCCTTGAACGGGTCAAGAGAGATAGAGAACAAGCAAAGAAGCACGAAGGCATCGAAGACGATGAAAACAAAAAGGAAGAAGAAAACAAAGAAGAAGTTAAAGAAGAAGAAGAAAAGAAGGAAGACGAAGTCAAAGAAGAAGAAAAGACTGAAGATACCAAAGAAGAAGATACCACGACAGAAGCCACCAAGACTAAAGAAGAAGATGCTAAGACTGAAGAAGTTAGCCATTCCACAGATGAAGCCAACAAGCATAGCGATTCTTCTGATGATACTGATCACAGCAGCGGTGCTTTTGATGACACAGACCGTGGAAGCGAAACCTCTGAAGATGAAAGAGAATTCAAAGACTGTCCAGCCAACTCCACAAACTAAACACTATAAAAGTTTTCTTTATGTACATAACCATTCTTATTTTATTTCAGCATATTTCATTCATTTTTAAATAAAATCATTTAGACATTTTTTTTAAAAACCAAACATAGCATAAAATTAAGAAGCAGGCTTCATTGTCTTGACAAAGCTACCAAACATCTCAATCAACTCATTGATCTTTTGAATTGTTTCCTTCTTTTCACTTGATTCTTCCTCTTCTGGTTCTTCTGCTTCTTCTAATTCATCCTTTTCTTCCTCCTCTTCATCTTCAGTTTCTTCATGTTTCATCACACGAGGCATTTCTTTCTCTTGTTCACGTTCTTCGGCATGTCTTTGCCTTCTCTTGGACACATCTTCTTTTACTTTATCACCTTCAATCAACATGGTCAAGTCATGATCATTTTGGTAATGAGTGTACAGTGCATTGGGACTTGGTTCCATGCAGCTAAGGCATAGAGGACAGGCATATTGAGTTGTGGTCTGTAAAGGAAGTGCATGGACATCCACCTTAAAGTCATGGCATCTCTGATAATGTTCCAGTATCTGAGGAGGATCATTGGCAACATAAGGGCAGGCTAAGCAAGGAAATTCTAGAGCAAGTTTGGGATAAATGACTTGTTCAGACATTTTTTTCTGGTAGTAGTGAAGAAAGAGCGAGAGAAAAAGATATTGCTTGTGCTTGAAATACACTTTTCATTCAATTAATCAATTGCAACTAGATGACCAAACAAACATTGATAAATTCTAGAGAAGTCCTTTTTGTATGTGTTTTTTATAGTACAATGTCTTAAACAAAAAAAAGAAAGAAGTAGAGAAGTTGTTCTCGTATTCTTTCTTTTTTTTTTAGATGAATTTATTTATAGTATGTATTTTTTTTATACAGGAAATAATCAAATATGTAGCATGATGAGTAATTTTTTAAAATGAAATGAGCTAAGAAAGTAAGGAATGAATTTAGAGAGCACCATCAACCTTGGCAGCATGAACCAAAAGGTCAACAACACGCTTAGAGTAACCGAATTCGTTATCGTACCAAGCAATGAGCTTAACGAACTTGGGAGAGAGTTGAATACCAGCGGCAGCATCGAAGACACTGCTGTGAGGTTCACCAACGAAATCAGTAGAGACGACAGCATCTTCGGTGTAACCAAGAATACCCTTCATGGGACCTTCAGAGGCCTTCTTGATAACTTGCTTGATTTCATCGTATGAGGCTTCCTTGGCGAGGTTGACAGTCAAGTCAACAACAGAGACATCGGGTGTAGGGACACGGAAGGCCATACCGGTCAACTTGCCGTTCAATTCGGGAATGACCTTACCAACAGCCTTAGCAGCACCAGTGGAAGAGGGAATGATGTTGGAGGCAGCAGCACGACCGCCACGCCAGTCCTTGTGAGAGGGACCATCGACAGTCTTTTGAGTGGCAGTGGTAGCATGGACAGTGGTCATCAAACCTTCAGTGATACCAAAGTTGTCATTAATGACCTTGGCAAGAGGGGCCAAACAGTTGGTGGTACAAGAGGCGTTGGAGATAACCTTGTATTCAGACTTGTAGGCATCCAAGTTAACACCACAGACGAACATGGGAGCATCCTTGGAAGGAGCAGAGATGATGACCTTCTTGGCACCACCCTTCAAGTGAGCTTCGGCACCTTCAGTAGTAGTAAAGACACTTTAAAGGAATGAGTGATGTATTCTAACGCGTTTGACCTCTTTATGAACTTACCCAGTGGATTCAATAATGTATTCAGCACCAGATTGACCCCAAGGAATTTGAGAAGGATCACGCTCGGCAGAGACACTGATGGCTTGACCGTTGACAACAAGCTTACCGTCCTTGGCTTCAACAGTACCATCGAAGCGACCGTGAACAGTATCGTACTTGAGCATGTAAACCATGTAGTCGAGAGTGATGAAGGGGTCGTTGATGTGAACAACTTGAACATCTTCCTTCTTGTCTTGAGAGGCACGAAGGACAATACGACCAATACGACCGAAACCGTTAATACCAGCTTTGACAACCATGATAATTTAGATAGAAATGTTTATAGGGAAAAAACACGAAGAAAAGATGGAAAAGTACAAATAGGCTTTGGTATTTATACTGTTTTGAATCTTGTTCAAGGGTTTGGTCAATGGATATGATACACACACTAAAAATCTCGGTTGGTTACTTTTTCTTATTGGGCACAATTGATCTTTTCATTACGTCAATGATAAATAAAAAAAATCATGCTGAAAATAACTTTTTAAAGGATTGTTTCACTTTCCAGGAAAAGGGTTCTCAGCTAAATTTCTGGATTTTTCTAAAAAATTTTGTGTGTGTGTCACCCATTCTTTCTTTTTTTTGGTGTCTAGATGACTTTCTCCTCAAATCTTTACACTTTAAACTTGTTTAAGAAACAACCGAGAAAAATGAAGTATGTTAGAATATGAATTAGCCTAAACAAAAAAAGAGGAAGAAGCACTATTCCCGGTTCACTTGGATTTGATTATATGAGGGATAAAGCGAAAAGACTACGAGTTTTAGTGCTTATCAGATAAAGCCATCAATTTGACATTTAAAACATGTCAGATGATAATTGGAATAAAAGAAACAGATTGAAAAGATAGGGTAAAATATAGAACAAGCGATAGTATATCGAGAGTGTAGCGTAGTAATCTTTTTGTAATAGCTTGTGTGTCTATGCCTTTAAAAGCAGAAAAAGATGAAACAAATAGTTGTCAAGTTGGGAGTGTTTGTCCTTCTTTCTGTTTGCTTTCTCTTTCTTCTAGGCGTATTTACTTGTTATTAGAAAGCTAAAAAAAATATCGTACCGTATTTCTAATCTTGACGTAATCAGGCAATTATTTTTTTCCATCTGAACTTGAACACAGTTTAATTGCAAGATTAAGATGTTTACGCGTCAACAATTAACCTTTCTATGTTATCGCTTCTTTATTCACCAAATCTTTTCGTGTCTGAGTCTATAGTGCTGCAATGAATATTAGTTGGTTTATTCAAAGAGCTTGGCTTGTGAGTAAAATGGAAGGTCGGATTTCAGTCTGTGTAATAGTGTTCAAGGGTTTCCACCTTTGTTGTCGTACAAAATATGCGCATAGGCTATTTCATGAAGTTTTTTACTGTTATAGCTCAAATAATATTGTTTTTTAATGCTGTGACTAAGTACATTCTTACAGTAAAATTATGAAAGACAGAGAATACTACTGCAGGCTTAGTTTGTTACATTTTTCTCTTTTACTTCTCTAAAGAAAAAATATACACACTTTTTGTGATACGAGAAAGTTACAATAGTATGTGTTACTAAAGATCACTTGAAAATACCTGTTATAAAGTGGTATATTAGTGAAATGTTAAGAAAGCGTTCTTATCATTCTCTAGGGATGTATACTGTTTAAATGAAGAGCTACAGATTTTATTTGAATTTGCATTTTCATTCATAGCATTGTTCAAGAATGCTTGTGATTTATATTTTTCATAGAGAGGAACGAATTCCCAATGGCGTTGATGCCCTTTTTTCTTTTTAGGAAAAGAAAATTCGCACGATACCTATGAAGCGGCGCAAGTCTCAGTTTAGAGATCAGTGCATACAACAAAAATGAAGCAGAAGGATAACATTGTAGTGGACGAGTGTTTGACAAAGTCTGTTGTTGTCATTCATACAATGAGTAGACTGATAAGAAACATGTGCCTGATAGTTCCTTGTTCATTTCTATATAATGCAGTTGTTACTACATTAAACTATCATCTCACGAGCAACCTTGAAGGGGATATGGAGTTAAATAAGGCACGGCTACAATATTATCTCAAGTCCATGAACATTTTACTGTGAGAACACAACTGACTGTAATGTAAGCTTACAAAGTGAACTTTAAGGTACTCTAAAAGAGCCAAAAGCAGAGTAAGAAGCTACCTAAGAAAAAGAAGGAAAAGAAGAAAACTTTGTGCTCCATCACCAATCCATTGTCAAATCCAAAAAGCATGTAGCGCAGGAACAAATAGCAAACATGGTTTTCAGGGCTTTTGCCTATGCTTTGTATTGAAATAAAAAAAAAGCAACGCCGGAACATCTTTAAGAGGAACTTTTCAAACAATCGACCAAAATATGGTGAAGGCGTATATGTCAAGGAAGCCTTTAAAAGAAAAACAGAGTCCATCATTGGTGCTAGCAATATAACTCGGGGTTTTTTAAATGAGCATAGACTGCTGCTATTTGCTTTTAAAAAGAGTTATATCGCACTTCAGTATTCACAGTCAACAAAAGACTGTTGCAAGTGACAGTAGAATGCAACACTGTTCTTTCTAGTGAGTTTTTGCTGGTCATAGATAGCTATCATCTTTAGTTTCAATGAAATGCTTCGCATCTATCAGTCGTTTATATATAAAAAAGCGATACCGTTTTTGACTACATTTTGGGTTCATTAGCCAAACAAAGAAACTTGATTAGGTTAGAAATTGATCAGTGTTACTTTGTTCACCTGATTCAGTTAATTGGTTTCCCTTCCTACGTTTCATTGCTTTACATGCAATTGTTCTCAGCATTAGTATCTTCAATCACAAAATTAATGGCCTGTTGACAACTGTACTGACACAGTTAAAGAGTTACAAAAAATGAAACATGCTGTTGATCTGGTCATACTTAATCATTCATCCTTCGAACAATGAGTAGCTTTCTGATACATGATTGAATTTAGATTACTTAATCGCCAAAAGCAATTAAGCGTTACTAGTTGATCAAATTTCCACGTAAGCATGTGGCAAACACCTTGCTGCATGGGGCTTTTTTGCCTTTTCAGCGTAAGATTTACCTAGTTTTTTCTTTCCATGACAATTTTGTCACAAGAACCTCAAGTTTCATATAAGGATTTTCATCTAAAGACTGGACTTTTTGCTATTAGATGGATCAAATCTTAATTACCTTTATCTGGCTTGGCTTAATCGCCCATCTTTATGAACGGTTAGCCCACGTTTTATATTTCTAAGCTCTTGTTTTTGGGTTCTCGATATGATGGCTCTTTCCCTTAGTGATACAAGAAGGGAAAACTGGACAAGCATGTATACTGGGATTGTTGCTTTACAAACGACGTACAGTTCTGAATTGAATGAGTTTCTCCGAGATATAGACTTTTGTTTGCTGTTTTTTTTTTTCACTCGCTTCTGATTTTGCAGAAATAGCATCGGTATCTCTTTGATGGCAGTGTCAATAATTCAGAATAGGACTATATAGTTAAGCTTTGGAGTACCATTGATGGAGAAGTTGCTTGTAGAAACTGGAATGAGGTTGAAGTGAAAGACACCATCTTTACGATGAGAGATGCTATTATCAGAGGTAACTTCAAATTTGATAGAGACTGTCACAAGACACTGTTGTCCAGCGATACAACCAAGAAAATGATATGACAGATGCACAAACTGCTAAGAACAGTCCTGACTACTCAACTCTGATAGATGCAAACTGCTTTGCGAAAACAAGGTAGTAACCCATAGCCTGCTTTTAGGAAGCTTTGATCCTGACACTCTGTTCTCAATTCAGGTATGAAAATGATGATTCTTTCGTTAGACCTGAAGAGAAATGACGTATATGTTGGACATGAAGTATACTACCTCCAAATCAATGGTCAACTGAAAGGAGACCTCAAGTATTTGGAAATAAGAGAGTTTTGCCTTAACATTTCATCCTCTAAATACGATTGTCTTTATGTTATAAAATGAGAGGTATGCCCACAGCCCCATCTAGAAGCTTGACTCCATTGAAAGTCCAGCTGCGAGGAATAAGCATAAGCAGCTATGTGACACTTGTCTTTTCTCTGCATTCACTTTGTCACAAGTTTTATTTCCAAGATTCGTACTTTCTAAGGGATACTTCATACTGCCAAATGCAATAAAGACCAAGGCAAAGGAAGAGACAAGAGAAATAAAGGATACATCTTGGATTGAGGTTGAAAAGCTATAAAAAGAAAGACAAAGAATACAATCTGATCATAGTTCCAATTATTTCAAGAAGTGTATTGATAGATCTGTCATTTCTCTCATCTCGTTCTTTGAGATTTACAACAACCAATTACCTGCTTGGCAATACTGAATCGTAAGAATGCACTGTTGTGTGCTGCTTCTAAGCCCCTTTTTCTCTAGGCTATTAGAGAAGCATCATAATACGAAATCAGATGTCTACAAATAGCAAGAATAATCATCATCCTTTCATCACCTTTACCTGTCATATTGTACCTTCTTGAGCACAAGATAGTTCGTTTGTTTGCAGTTTCTCATAAGAACGAGTATTCTGTCTTATTAGATATTGCCTCAAGGCATAAAAGGAAAATCAAGTATACGTGCGCTAAAGCATCATTCTGTTAATCTATAACACACACACACTTAAGAGATTGAGCTTGGAGTAGCTCTATCGATCGATTCAACAACAGAAACAACCAGAGATACTTGATCAAGCCCATCTTTACATTTCATTCACTTACATCATACTGCATTATCTTAATGACACACATGGATTTAGATGTGCTTTTAAAAAAAATTAATACCTTGGACTGCATGAAAGAAATTACTTTTTTTTTTTCACTTCTCATACAAAGATGAACTATGACTCTGACAGATCCAATGTATTCATCTGTAGTCGCTTATTTTGTTGTCTTTCTTTAAATAGACAGTTTGGTGTTTATCTAGCTGGCATGTTGGTAATAAGTGACAATAAAAGAAGTGAGCGATAACTAAAGCCAATACAAGTTTGCATTAGGATGGTGGATCTTTATTGACGGTCTATCGGTCCTTTGGAGTCTGCCAGATAGACAAGTAGCACCAGGCATAGAAGATTGGGTACCTGGCATCATCACCACATTGGGATTGATCATGTAACGAAACAGAAAAAAAGAACGCGTTGTTATCTTTCTCTCACACACACATTGTTTTAGTGTCAACTTGATCGATAAAGAAGCGCTTAGAGGCAGTTATTATGATGACGAGTTTGTTTGGAGAGCAAGATTGTTTTTATTCCTTGTAAAGATAAAGAAAAAAAAAGAGATATAGGTTACAATTGAATTAACATAGTATGTTTAAAGGGATTTGCTATGATGGCAGGTGGATTCTCAGGTTCTGTTGTAAGATAGAAAGAAGTAAAAAGCATGATTAGATCACACACTGATATGATGAAAGGCTGTATTGGTCACAAAATACATATACCATGAAGGATTAGATCTATATAACCAGTATTTAGGTATTGCAGAGACTGTACAATGCTTTATGATCATGTTGAGGTAAACAAGACAAGACAATATGAAGCTTATATCTAAACCTATCAATGTTATAGTACGGGTGTATTATGGTTAGCACAGAATGCAAATCAATCCTCTTATTATCAGTTATAAAGCTCTTTTCTTCTTGATTCATGCACAAATTAAAAGTCAGATCAAAGCCAAAAAAAAATTGTATGTATGCCTTGTTTTCTATCCAACTGAATAGTATTATTTATTATTGGCAACTTAAAAAGGAGAATTAGAGATTAATTTAATGAGGAAAAATGATGGAAGGGGGGGGGGAATAACACAATTAGAACATGGTAATGGCATCAGCAAAATTGAAACTATCGACAACAACACGAACATAATCATTGACATCAGAATAATTGACAGCAGAAGGATTGGTACCAGGTGCACCTTCAGCCTGATAAATCAAACGATCTTCATCAATCGTGACAACAGGCTTCTGCTTACGGTTACGCACCACAGCAGCACATCGATTGGTAGCTTCAATATCATCAGCTTGAAGGGCATCAATCTTACTTTTGGCAATGCCATATTCATCTTCAGGAACCCAGACAACAGGTTCAGGGGCATAAGTACTGGGGTGCATATAGGCCTCGGCCTCAAACAGTTGCTTGGCCATCTGAATGATCTGCTTGGAATCCTTTCGAATGGATTCCTTGTCCTTGTTTTGATGTTGGTAGAGTTGTTCCAAAAGGTACTTGCGTGCCTCATAGGCCTCTACAGGCACACCCTTCACCTGCAAAGCCTCGTCGGAATGATGGACAGAGGGCTCACTGTCTGAATGGGTTGTGGATACCTGGAGTTTATGTGTATCGTCATAGACAGAAGGACTGTCTTCGTTCTGCTTCAGTTCTTCCTTGCTTTCAAAGATTGAGACAGGCAAATATTTAAACAAGGGCTTAAAGGCACGATCATAATAGAACAAGGCAAAGGAAGTCAAGATCAGACAGACAATCATCAAGGCCATCTGTCCACGAGCACCACTACGGATGGCAAACAGACCGATCAAGGTTAATTGAGAGATCAACAGGCCAATGTAGACATGACGGATGGCGCGAGGGAAGGCACGACCGGCTGTTTCGTATGAGAGTTCATAGACATACAAGAATTGATAGAGATAGACAAAGTACTGAAGGACAAAGAAGAGACAGACAAAGGGCAAGATCAAGGGTGCAATCACACCGTATTCAAGACCGAGAATGAAGATCACAGTCTGACTGGGGATCAAGGTACCCAAGTTGATGTTGGGACATGTCTTCTTTCGGTTATACATATCGCGTGGTGTGGTGCTCAAGAGAGGCAAGATGAACGACAGAATGAAGGGCACGAGCTGAAGCAAAGTCTGGCCGGATTGGTTAGTAGCTTGTAGCATGACAAAGGTGATAAAGAAAGTAGAGGCCTTGGGTAGGTTGACAGACAGGATATTGATGATACCAAAAGGATTTTGAGCCAAATCAGCCAACTGTTCAGCCATTGTCATGACACCTGCTGATACAGTCGAGATCAGGACGACATCGATCAACTGAAAGAAGAAGAACTTATGAAGCAACGAGAGTTCAACAAAGGAACGTTGAGGAATACCTTCTTGAGTAGACAGGATAGTGAAGATGATAGGCACCAAGGCAATCAAGATCGAAAGAGCAACAGCAGGCAAGATACCTTGAATGATACCGACAGCAGTAGGACCCAAGTTGTTGATACCCTCAAGGAAGGGTATGGCCTTGGACAGAGTTTCAATGTTGGCCACAGCCTGGACAAACACGACAGGAGCAGCCCAGAAGATGATGATGGCGGTAGTAGCGGCAAAACTGAGGAAGCGACGGATCATACGTTCGTGGGATCGAATATTGGTATTTTGCCAGATGATATCAGAGGGAGCTACCTGAATATAGCGAGGAGCCATGTTCATAGGGCTCTTGTGCAATAACGATTGAGCAGCCATATGGGCAGCAACCTGTTCATTGAATTCGATAAAGGCCGAATTGGCTTGTTCCAATCGAATGCCTTCATTCTGTTTCTTTTCGATGGTCTTGTTGAGTTCCTTGATCTTTTGGTGATAGAATTCGATCGAATCGACTTTCTGACCGAAACAGGGTAATGGAATAGGCAATGAACTGTCGCGATGTTGAGGTCGAACGTCTTGAGGGATATCGGAATCTGTCAGGCCTTCTTCCATCACTCGATTCTTCTTTTCTGCCTTCATTCTGTATTTGTAAGTAGCCAAGATGGCTTTGGTGATGGCTGCTTCAAGGCCTAATGCTGATTGTTGGCGTTCTTGTACTAGATCAGGGAGGTCGTCCATTTTTCTAATTATCATCAGTTTAATTTGACTACTGTTTTAAACCAAGATCGTTTCTATACCTATTTAACCAGATACGTCTAACACCACCTGGGAAACGATTAAAGATCTTTTCCAAGTCTTTGATGTTATTGATATTAGCAGGAATCGAAGGGACAAAGACAGTACGGGCAGCAACACTGTTGGCGTAATCAGGACTGATAAGGTATTTTCTTCGTAAATTAATATAGATTCGTGTTTCACGAAATGTATAATACCATACCAAACCTATCATGTGTGTGAGTGAGACAGGCCTTTTTTTTTTTTAATAAAGCGATTTTTTTTTACCTGATAAGATACAGGCCAAGAGACAGTGAGCCCAAGTACGAACATCATCTGTAACATTACCCATTGTGAGGTAATTCAAGCCACTCAGACTCCCTTGATTGATGGTATTGATAGGGAAGAGGATAGGAATGGCAACAAGTGAATAGAGCAAGAAGGTGACCATGCCCATTCTTAAGAATTTAAGTACCATGAAACGATCAAGGCCCATGGATTTAATAAGATCTTCATCCGGTATTTTCAATATGGCCGGTATCCATCTACCAAATCCACTTGGTAAAAGAGGAGGTCGTCTCCTATCAGAAGAGTCGTCAATAAATAAAAAAAAAAGTGTGTGTGTGTGTGTTGATCTTGTTTTTTTTTGTGATTTACTCTTTTGCAATAGCGTATGTTCTAGGTGCATATGTCTGTGGTCTCTTTGTTCTGACCATCAAGAATACACCAAAGAAGCCAAGGCCTAAGGCTGCATTGAACCATAAGGCAGAGACAAATGTACTGGCTGAGCTGTCGGCTCTAAATAACACTATCAATTATCGTGTTCATTACACTGATTATTCTCAGAATTACCCCTGTTGTGATGCTTGAGTTTCACTCATATCAAATTCAATTATTTCTCAAGAATAAACAGAGTCGATCTCTTTTCTTTTCTGTGTAAAAATAATAACAATAAATAAAAAGAAAATAAAAAAGAAAGAAAATTTTATTAAGATTTAACGATTCATTTTAAATAAAGCTTATATTGAGGAAAAATTAGTGATGTATGTGTCACCAAAAAAAAAATAATAGATTCTAATAGCACAAAAAAAATGCATTGAAATGCGGTAATCTGTTCGTCATCTTCTTCCTCTTCTTTTTTTTTTTCTATATAACAAAGAAAAATATCTATTTCTTACACTGCTTAGTGAAAATAAGATCATGGTGGTCCTGAGCATGGGTGTGTAACCTATACTTCTGTGTTGCTTTGAGCGGAAATAACAGTAGTGGATAACTTAAAGTTTCACTTCAATTTACTTTTTGAAGTCCAATGCCTTGTCTGTTGTACTACAAACATCCAATTGAAAGTCCTCTTGCTCATCTTGAATTTGACAAGTAACAATGTCGTGATCTATGCTTATCATTTACGTCAATCAAACGACATTTCTAAAAGGAAAACAATATGCTTGTTTCATAAAGGATTCTGCGCAGTAACGAAAATATCAATTTATTCTAATTCGTATTTAGTAGCCAATTCATCCCATTGTTGTTGCATTTCATCTTCAAAATCGATTGAATGTAAGGATGTGTCAGTTGTCTAAGGGAATCTTAGTGTTCAAGGCTGTCATACACACTTTCTCTCAGTTCAACGTACTTTGGATATGATATCTAATGTCATATAATCTGAGGTCTCTGGGGTATCTGTTTCTTCAATCATACTAAATGAACTAGCACCACTACTGTCACTACCAAGGGATGAGATGGTATTATGCTTTGTCTCTATAGATCGACTGATATACATATTGGCTTGAAGGTCATTGAATGAAGGTAATCTTAATCTATCTAATTGATCTGTGATCTATAATAAGAGTTAGCTTGTGTTATATAGGTATATCTCTCTTATTTACCATATCCATCTCTCTAATTTTGGGATCTGAAGTAGTACTCAATTCATCGTAGGCTGTTCCATTCCAGGTATAATGAGCAGAGATACGATTGCCTGAATTAGAATAAGATGCCGATCTTGACTTTTTAATCATTTTCGAAGGTGACACGGATCTGGAGCGACTGGTACTACTGTTACTCTGAAAGAGTTTTCCAATGGAAGGAATGCTGGATGTTCTAGGGATCGATCTTGACCGAGATCGCTGCTGAGAACCCACTGTGGCCTGTTGAACCTTGATGATGGTCTGAGTGATATAATCATTGGATTGTTTTAGGCATTGTGTTAAATAGAGTACTAGCATAAACAGTGTTAAAATAGAAAGAAAGCAAATGAATGGATATACCCTACAGTTATTCCAAAAAATAGTCTCAAAATCAATCATTTGATCTGTGTTTGGTTTCCCTATAGGAGGGGATTGAAATCGTAGTTTGGTACACACATTAAATCGAAATCCTTTCATCTCTTCAGGCTGAACAAGACCAATGATATAAGGGTGATACAGAGACGATTGAGGTGCAAACAGATCCTCTGGCTCAATCGACTCATCATCCACATAGATCAGTGCAATGTCGTTTTTATAGGGAGCATCCAGATAGGCTTGCTGACTCTGGTAGGTATTACAGAAACTAGGTATCGTCTTCCATGTCTTACAGTACACCTGATTGGTCGGCAGATCATACCGTTTCATCAGTGCTCGTGTCTGTTGATAGGTAGATCTGAACCGAACTGACTTTTCTATATAATCTGCCTTTTTCCATCGTGTCAGTGACAATTCATCCTTCAGAGGTATGACTGAATACAATCGAGGGCCTTTATAGAAATACTTTTCAAATGAGGTCAGATTGCTCATTTCATCTGCATGCGATTCAGATAAAGATGTGGCTGATAAAATAAATGATCCAGGACGCTCTATGCTAACATCAGTATCCTTCTATTTCTAATTAGACACCTTATCTTACCTGGGATACCCTCAAAGACCTCGATACTCTCAATATCTGCCCAACCTTTGAATTTAAGTTGATTTTTGTCCACACGATGCTCTTTTGAATTGCCTGGAAAGAGTAAAGAAGAAGAAACGGTGGTGGTAGGCGAGACAGGGTTGGTATGTTCGAATATCTGTTGAATATCAATACTCTTGGCATCCAATGAGGATCGACTGGCCACTAGGATTTTATCGGTAAACAAGAAGAGAGTGACAGCCCGAGTGGGTTTGTTGGTCACTCGATGGATTTCAACAGCATCCAGATGTGTCACAAACGATCGCTTCTGATTAATCAAGGAACACTATTGCCAATCATCAGTTTTTCTTACAAGGCCCTTCATTATCATTATAAACACGTTACAGGTGAATCTTTAATGGATTGATAGAGATTTAAGAACATGGTGGCTGTCTTGGTAAGATCATCATCTGCCATGGTGGCAATCTCTTGTGCTTTGCGACAAGCAGCCTTTAGGCCTTGATAGTCCAGATGATCTTCAGGTGTCAACTGGAGAATGTCCTTGAGCATCATGGCATAGCGACCAATGCGTTGGACAGGCTCCACCAGCACATCCTGAAGTCGTTTCCGCTTGAAGTCAGGGTGTTCTCTTGCACGCAAGACAAATCGCTTATAGTTTGGGTTGGATTTGAGTTCTTTTGTATGTAATTTCTGTGCTTCAGCCTGTTCCATTAGGTATTTTCGATAACATTCAAATTGAATAATCTAAACAGGGCATTTCAGCAATTCAAATTCCGAATACACACACACATATATAGTTACGTGTCTTTCACATAAAGAACCAAATTGGTCATCTGTTGTTTTCAAATCGTCTAAAAAGGCTTGGTTGACTGTGGTGATTTGGTCGATATTTAGAAATATTTTTTGACATTTAAAGGTATTGAGAATAGCATTCTTTTGGTGCATATTGGCTCTGAGTGGTCTGACAACATGTTTGACAATCGTCTGAAGGCTTTCAACATATGATTGTTCTGTCTTGATGAACTCTTGGATTCGGAACTGTCGTTTTTCATCATTTCTAACAAACTGAAGATCGTATTAGAACTGGAATTATCTCAACTTATTATATTTACTTTTCTCATTGTCCACTCTTCTTCTATTGGCTGTGGGTTATCTGTGCCTGAGGTTGTCTCCTGTAGTGTACCTAACATTGTCAGAAACTGTTCCAATTGAAATTGCTGACCTAATTTAAGTTCGGGTGAATCGGACCATCCTTTCTGTTATTTTTTTATTATTACTTTGTGTTCTGTTTTTCGATGGTACAATCAAGTCTATATTTTGACACTTGGTATGGATATTAATCAATAAGCCTCACATATGTTACTGTGTATCTACCAAAGGTTTTGTTGTCTGTCTAGTCACTTTATCTTGAAATTCTATCAGTTCTGGTTGTTCTGGTGCTGGTATATCTTTATCTTTCACTAACTTCCATTGAAAAGGATAGCCCTCTTCCATTTTCTGAAGTTTTGTTTTCAATTCCTATATAAAGATAGACTGGTTAAAAATGAATCTAGAGAAGTGATAGATGATTGGCTACTTTTAGATAAGTGGTCATATTTTGAAAAGAGAGAGAGAGAAGAGAGAGGAAAGAAAATAATAATAAAAAATAAAAAGTTGAGTTTATACGACATTTTTTTTTCCTTTTTGGCTGTTGTTCATTATGCCCCCTCCTTTTTTTCATTGACTATGGTGATAATGAACAACAGCGCCCAATGAATTGCGGGCCTTTAAAATAGACACCATGTTGCCCTTAGTTTGAATCGATATATACATAAAGTATACACTTTCTACAAAAAAAAATCGATATATACATATATGATAGAAACTTGTTCAGCGTTTGTAGTCAAAGCCTCACTGTCTGACAACATTAGACATCATAGTTGACAACATACAACCCAAAGTGAGAAGATAGTCAGTTGCTTAGGTAAGAAAAGTGTTCTTCATGATTCTATCTATACAAGCTAGCATTGATCTAAAACATGGCGTGTTTAACTGAGTTAGATACCTTCTTTGTGTAGAGACTTCTGTAGGATAGATGTAATACAAATGACAATGAAATTCTATAGGAAATGATGCCATGCGCGAATAATATTGATTGTACTAGCCAATCATTGGTAAGTACAGGCTATATTGAACTGACACCATCTATTTCATGACGTTTGACCACCTTATTAACCTGAGACATTTTTTTTTCAAGACGCGGTTACACGGCAATGACGCCTTGGCATTGAGTCGGCTATCTTTACTAATATTCATAAGACACTATCAACTTTAAGTGATCAACCTATTGTATCACAGAAGGAAAGGCCTCTCAATCAAGCCAATTCAAAGTATGGATTCGACTTCATTACTCATCCACTGTGCTAGTCATCCTTCATGAAGCCCCGCTTTTACTTTATTATGTCTAAAATAGAAATCCTGTCCTTCTCACCCCCCCCTTGTACTGATATTTAAAAATGGTGCAACATTGACGTCAAAAAGTCTAAAGTGATAGTTGACAAAGAAATAATAGCATAAAAATAGATAAAGAGAGAAAGAGTGAGAAAGAAAGAGAAAAAGATACCTTTGCCTCGGCTCATTAACATAATCTAGGTTCTCTCTCTCTCTTCTTCTTATTAGAGGCGTTGCTTTTTGTTTGTTGATGTCTAATTAAGCCTCATAAAGCAGAGCCACCTGCGTGACAAAATTCAAATGGTTATTTACGCGTTTCTATGTCAAAAAAGAAAAAGGTTAATAAAATGACACCATTATTTTTAGTGTCACTTTCTTTTACATTTAGGTGACTCAAAAATAAAGCATTTTTTCAAATACTAATTTGTGGACTGTTGTTTTAACTAAAAGAATAATACCAACTTTATTTGCTTGTTAATAAATTTGCGACTAACGATCAATATGTACAACTAAAACTAACCAATTGCTGTTAGTAATAAAAGTGATAGTAATGAAAATAGTCTTAAAGTAGTGTGAATGTTTTTTAAAAGTTTTGTGAAGAAAAGGGGAGAAATAAAAGAAGTGAAAGAGTAGTAATTTATGAATTACAATCTTTGTTACACATAAATTTATATAACAACAAAATGATGATTGTCAAAATAAAGGTATTGAATTCGAAAGTTTAATATTCGGGTTGCCACAAATCAATACGTGTCACTTTTTTTAAAATTATAGGATAAGTTTAGTTTGTATGATAATCTCCACTTTGCTCCATTTCAACACCAAATTGTTCATAAGTGATTTTATAACGAAGCCTCAATGGTTCCTTTCAAAGAGAGTAAGTAGAAGCATCAAGAATAAAAAAAAAAAAGCTCAACTTACCTCATGAGGATTCTCTAGACGAATCCATTGAGTGACTGTACGCTCTGATTTAGGTGGAATAAGGTCTGAAGAAACAGGCTCTAATTTAAGCTGCATAGATCGTGGTGCAGCTAACAACAGAGTCATCTTTTCCATAGGTGCAGTTGATCGATTGGAATAATAGGCTTTCATTCGCCAATATTGTCCCATTTCATACACATCCAAATGAATTCCTAATCCATTCTTATTGAACAATTCCACTAGAATGGTCAGAGGTAAAGTGAACACAACATCATCATTTATCTACCATTTTTTGATTTACCTGTCTTTAACACACTCTCAGAGGGTTGT
Source organism: Choanephora cucurbitarum (assembly GCA_025331435.1). Lineage (NCBI taxonomy): Eukaryota > Fungi > Mucoromycota > Mucoromycetes > Mucorales > Choanephoraceae > Choanephora > Choanephora cucurbitarum. The sequence continues at coordinate 112,172 of JAIWNI010000056.1, forward strand.
CCAATAAGCTCATTGAGTTCATTTTGAGATGGTAAGGAAGGTGAAGAAGAAGTAGAATCAAGTAGGCCATCTTCTAAATCAATCAGACTGATGGCAGGTGGTGGCATATGCTTGTCTAGATCACTCTTGAAATTGCCACTGACATCATATTCTGTATCGTATTGACCATGTTTGATATCTTGGTATTTCAATAAGGCACCCTTGATGGTCGACTTGACTTCCGTCAGTTCTTCTGTCCTCTCTGCCTCTTTGCTCTCTTTCAACAGACTCTTGATTTTAGGTAGTGCACTCTCACAGGCAATCTTGAGTTCGTCTATGGTGCCTCCTTCCTCTATACTATCGCCTGTCTTTATGTTGGCCAGCATTTCATACAACAAGCGTGCTTTGTTCTGAGTCTTGTGTAACTCTTCTGCAAATTTCTCTTTAAAGTTGACTTGATGTTTTTGATCCTTTTTTTTTTAAATGGTTACTTGTATGTTTCTTTAGGATAACAGCAAACTTACATAACCTGTCATGATCTTCATCAGTTGATTAGCTTCTACTAAATCTTGAGGTGTTCCTCTTCGAATCAATTCCTGCAGTTTCTATAGAGAGAGAAATGACATACATGAAGTTTCTTTTCTTCAATAGCCATCATAAAAAACTTACTGCAGCCTTAGCAATTCGATCTTCTTCTTCTAATTCTTGCGCTGATTTCAATGTCTAACAGAATATGTTAGTAGGCATAGATCCATATTATTATGGACTTACATCAGCAGGTGTTAAAGCAGCAATGGAAGTCTCTCGCAATTCAGGAAAGATGTAACCTATACTCAAGGTCAATGTGAAATCATCTCATGGCATGTTATTTACCTTTAAACTTGAGTAATCGATACATGTCTTTGATATGCGTCATGTCTTCCTTGTATCGAGCTAATTCAGCTAAGGCGATCTTCCATTCCTTGATCAGATAGAGAATACGGTCAATGACCGGATTGGCCATACAAGGCTGTAAGGGAGCAAAGTCGAAATGATTCCATTGATTCTCGGGTGCTGATTGAACTGGGTTAGGAGCATATCTGGTGGGTGGTCGTTCAGGGAATCGTCTTACAAGTGCATTTAGGAAATCTTTTGAGGCTATCTGAAGGTGAAAGGGGTATCCACAATTCTTTACACAATTGTCTAATAACTAACCCTAAAGAGTTTAGTTTCAAATGATTAAAATTTTTCTTTTCTTGAATTTACAGTTAAGGCAAGTAACGCTTGATTTATCTTTGTACTGTTAACTAGTCGAACAATTGTTTGAGCGGCTGTTCGAGGACTTGAAGAGAGAGAGAGAGATGAGAAAGAGTAAGGAAAAGGTAGCATTCTAACTTACGCGTTGCCTTGTTTCTTATTGATTGTCTCACAAATTTCGATATTTAAGGCCAAGTTAGGATCATACCGAGAAGGACTACAGGCTCTTTCTGATAATAGGTTGAGTTGAATGATGACTGACGTGTTGCTTTCATTTTACCAATTAAACTAGTTAAAGCGTATGTCATATTGGTTTCTCGAAAATTAAAAAAAAAAAAGAAAAGAGCGAGAAAATAAAAAAAAAAGGGCAAAAATATATGATGCAATGTGATTCGCTTAGTGTATTTGCTTTCTCTTTATTTATTTTTTAAGATGGATTCTGAAGAGTATTATGAGAGTATTGATCTACATATAAGATGGTCAGATAGACAAGATTTGATATTACGTGTATCTACAGAAGATACAATCGCTATCATTAAAGAAAAGGTTTGAAACTCTACTCTACAAGCACTCTCTTCAAGAATAACACTGTTGTTAGATTCGACAATCCTCAAGTAGAACAGAAAACAAATACATTCGACTCATCTACAGTGGAAGAGTACTGGAAGACAGAAAGACACTAAGAGAATATGGTATTGGCAAGATGAACCGAGTTGATTCAAAAGCCAAGTTAGAACCACCTGCTCCAGTCTATTTTCACTGTTCTCTTTCTGATTATATCCCACATACACCCAACACACAGAATGTAAATGCATACTCTAGTAGTCAACTATAATACAAGCTGATTTATATATTTTATTTAAAAAGAATGAACCTCAAATGACACCACCTACAGGATTTGATCGATTACGAGAATCAGGGTTTACAGAAGAAGATATTCGAAATATCAGAACACAATTTCATCGTTTACATGGCACCTCATTTGATAATGTACCAACAGAAGAAGCACGTAATTTGGAAGAACAATGGATGGACAATACAGGCGAGACATTACCTGATGGCAGTAAACTATCATACATTCTATTATCTCTCTTTTCTTTTTCTTAAGCCTTTCTTTTTTAGCAATACAAGGTACCTACAAAGAAATGATGTGGGGTCTTGTTTTAGGCTTCTTTTTAGGTATCATTTGTCTCTTTTGGTTTCGAGAATCTGTGTTTTCTAGAAGACATCAAATGGGCATTGTTGCTGGTATTTTAATCAATATATCATTTGGTGTATTACATGTATACTATTAAATTCTTTTTTTTTCTTATTTTTTTTTTGTAATATGGACCTTGTGTTCTTTATCTGTGCTTGTCTGATCCTACTTACCTTTCTCAGTCTATGTGCACAACAGTTAGCTGAATTAAGAGCCTCTGTCTTGGCTTATGGTAAACTAAACTTAAAGAATAAAGAAAAGCCTACCACTGCCTGGGCTCACTTTCTTTCCAGTCTACAAGTACCCAAACATTATTTTGGTCACTTTTATTCAGTCGGTCTCTTGACAGCCATCCTCTCTTTTGTTCAACTGAGCCTAGATCAGCCTGGTTGGACACAACTGTTGAGTTCCGATCAGGCTCATCTGTCCAGACGACAATGCCTTGTGGGCCTGACAATGATGACTTGTCATCTGATCCGTCGTGTCTATGAGTCTTATTGGATTGAACGACCTAGTCCAGGTGCAAGGATGCATCTGTCTCATTACTTGGTTGGCCTAGGTTTTTATGGTGCCATGGTCTTGGGAACATGGCTAGAGGGTCGATGGATCGATCGATGGGATCCTTATGCTGATCCCTTTCAATTAACAGATGGGTTGGCCATGGCTTTATTTTTGTATGCATCTGTCCATCAACATCGATGTCATGTCATCCTGGCTCGTCTTCGGCAAACACCAGGTGAAGTCTATCGTATTCCTCGAGGCGACTGGTTTGAATCGATCGTAGCGCCACATTACTTTGCAGATATCCTCGTCTATCTCTCGCTCTGTCTTGTCTATCGTTTTCAGAATGCTGTGATATGCTGTGGATTGATTTGGACAATAGTGAATCTATCGATTGTGGCAAATGAGACAGAGGGTTGGTACAAGACCTATTTTGGTACACGCTATAGTCTGGCTTTTCCTCAAGGACGTTGGAAGATTATACCTGGTTGTTATTAAAGCACACATATTAAAAAAAAAGAAATTCTCTATGCGTCTTTATTGAATAGTGTACAAAAAGAATAGAGAAGTGGGTTCTATCTGAAATGGCTTCTTTCTCTTGCAAACTGATGATAGCTTGTACGTATATACAGGGTTGATATAAGAAAAGATGTTTTTTGAAAAAAGGCGTTCTTATTTGGCCTTGGTGAAACGGTAACTGAAACGCTTTCTGGTGAAAGCAAATTCACCCAACTTGTGTCCAATCATCTCTTCAGTGACATGAACTGGTAAATAATCTTTGCCGTTATGAACAAGGAACTTGAGACCAACAAATGAAGGTAAGATAGTACAACTACGAGCTAATAAGGATAGATAAGTGATTGCTGTTGAATGATCTTTCTCGAGATATTTACCTTGAGTAGCAATAGGTGTACCTGTTTGAATGGCTTGCTTTAAACCAGGGAATGCAACGAAAAATGGACCTTTCCAAGCTGAACGAGGCATAATTGAATAAAAGAAAAGAAAAGAAGTAGAAGAAAAAAATAAAGATGAATAAGGGAAGGGGGGTACTGCTGACTTTGATTTGGCCTTTAAAAAAGCCACCTTGAGGTGACTTTTTGAAGTTTCTCTTTTTCTTTTCATTAGAGCAACGAAGTCAATGAAAGGGAGTTTTAGCAACACATCCCAAGTAGCTTAGAGCCACTAGTTTCTTTTGAGAGTCAATGTTCAACATAGTTTTTTTTTGTCTGAAAGAAAGCAGTTTCGATCTTATAAAGACACCATTCTTGATCACATCTTCATCTCACTCCCTAAAGAGAATGGAAAACAATGAGTGTTGTCATGAGAGATAGATAAAGAAGAACTATTCCATCTTGGATTTGCAAGGTGTGTTTTCTGTTCTAAAAGGAATTGAACCAAAAAAAAAGAGGGGGAAAGAATGCACTAGAGTTTTCAGCGGTGATAAAGAATGTAATCAAGTAGTATAAAATTAAAGAATTCAATGTAGAGGAACAATGTATCCTTTGATTTCGCATAAACCGAGTGAATAAATCTAAATGAACCAATGGATTTTAAAAGCCATACTGATTTCATGCATAAAAAAAAAGGACTCTAGAATTTATAGGCAACAGCAGTATGACTGATATTTGCTACTGATCTTTTCAATACGACTCTTATTCTGCAAAGGCGCTTCAGCATGGTTCTTGCCCAGCTTCTGCTGACAAGTACAACCAAATAAGCTATGGTGTTTCTGTATACCTTCAAGATAATCAGTACGGCTAATCTCTTCAGCTTCTTTGGTATCATAGCTATCCTCAGCATTGAACAAATTAGCAGAAGAAACTGGCTCAATCAAGGAGAGACGTTACAGGCAAAAGAAATTCCTTCCAGTATAGCTTGGCAGTATCACTGACAAAAAAAGCAATATGCTTGCCATCACTCTTAAAGGGAATTGTAAGAACAAAAATACTTATTTTCTCAATTGTCAAGTAAGCAATCCCAAAATGTATTTTTATATGCCTTTCTTTTGTTTAGCAGTGACAACTTTGTCATTTAGGTCTTTAAGTCGTCTTATCGGCTATCTACAAGAACAGATACTTCCTTTTGTACAAGAAGCAATGTATTGGCTGCACACGAGGTGTGATGAGTGGAATTAATTTAAAAAAAAGTGACTTGCTAACTTTAGATAAATCAAATCAATTTTGATGATCTTATTGTTTAGATAAGAAAAAAAAGCTGCATTATGCAAACACAAAAAAAAAGGTTTATTGCTGTCTTTATTTTGCATATACTATTTCTCTTGAACAAGAGAAATAGAGAGAAATCATTAACTTTGTTCTCACTATAAAAAGTAAAGCAAAACTTGAGCTGTAAATGGAATCCCTGCTCCTCTTCCTCCTTTTCAATACTATTTGACTTGTACAAAGAACGAATTTAAAATATACATATCATTCCTACTGACAACTTATTCTCTCTGTTTCTTTCATTAAGAGCTTGAGGATCATTTTTTATGCTTGGAATTTCTAAATGACACTTACCCATAAAAAAAAATAACTCCTCTTTCCCTCTCCCACACACAACCACTCCCACACACATATAGACTCCCACACACACACACTTGTTTCTATTTTAATTCTTTAAATAACTTTACATGTTAAACAGAGCAGCCTCATGGATTGTTCGTGAGTACAAACTTGTGCTTGTTGGTGGAGGTGGTAAGTTTGAGAAGCGAGCACTCTCTTTTCTTCTTCTTTTTTTTTGGATCTCATCATACTTACTTTCTTGATCAGGTGTAGGAAAGTCTGCTTTGACGATTCAGTTCATTCAATCTCAATTTGTTGATGAGTATGATCCTACTATTGAAGGTACTCAAGACCTATTCTATGAAGTGATAGCTTCTAGTTGACTGATTCCAACCTCAGATTCTTATAGAAAACAGAGTGTGATTGATGAAGAGACAGCATTACTTGATATCTTGGATACAGCAGGACAAGAAGAATACAGGTAAAAAGAAAACGATTGATCTATATAAGGGTAATACTTATCTTTTAAACATCTAGTGCGATGCGTGAACAGTATATGCGAAGTGGTGAAGGCTTTCTATTAGTCTATTCAATTACATCAAGAATGTCATTTGATGAAATCGACGGTTTCTTTCAACAGATCAGTCGAGTCAAAGACAAGGATCGATTTCCTATGGTCTTGGTGGCCAACAAATGCGACCTAGAAATGGATCGTCAGGTATCGATTCAAGAAGGAAAAGATTTGGCTGACAAATATGGTTGCCATTTTGTGGAGACATCAGCCAAGATGCGTATCCATGTGGACACAGCCTTTCATGAGGTAGTAAGGGACATTCGCCGTTACAACAAAGAACAAGACGGTATGGACGCCAACAGAAATGATCATGATATCAAGCATATTTCATCATCCTCATCTTCAACCAAATGTTGCCTTCTTATGTGAGGGAGAGAAAAGTTTATTTATTTATTAAAAACGAAAGAGAGAAAGAGAGAGATTATCCCATCTTATCTAGTGGATGAAGTGTTGGTAATGGATTGGCATCTATGATTTTCTGTTGGTTGTTTTGATGCTTCCAGAACTCTTTGCGGAAGATAGAAAGTGAGCCTTGAGATCCTTCTCGATGCATACGATAGGCATCAGAAGGACACGAGATGGTACTGGAGGGCAATTTGGTCTGTTTCTTGGTATCATTCAGTTCATCAAAGGAAAAATGGCGAGGTGACCGTTGCATGGTGCCCATCCCTATCTCACTCTTTTGATCCACACTCTTCCTGCCAAAGAGCCAAAAACTTCCTGTGGGTATTGGTTTCTTTTCAGATGTGGATTCATGTTCGTGCTTCTCTATCACTTCCTCCATACTCTCTGGACGACTTGGATTTGAACTTTCACTGCTTGTGAGACTACCTGAACTATCTCTGACTGTTGTTGTAAGACTATGCGAGGTAGTCAAGATGGGTGGTTGAGAAGAAGAAGACATGTTTTCGCATGAAATGGATTTGCCTTGATGAAATGCTAATGATTCTGTTGCAGAATGACTTCGTGTGGTCTTTGTGGGTTCTCTTGCTAAACTCAATTCATCTACTGTTTTTTCACTTACCCAAGATCTGGTCAACTATATATACAAAAAAAAAATACTAATGAGACTACTTATGCTGCCTTCATCTTCTCTTGTTTCTTATGTTACCAGATATTGAGTCACTAAACATTGTTGCATTTCAATACTAAATTGACTATCATCAAATGAAGGGTAAAAGTTTCCTTTCTTGATGGCATTTCGACTGAGTGCCTGAGATAGCTTACGTTTCTTTGTCTTATGCAACTCCTTTAGACAAGCCTCTGTCAGATGAGGAGAATAAGGTGGGCATCGCTGTAGGTCTCTGAACAATTGAAGTAGCTCAGCTACTCGGATATCTTGCTTCAGCAGATCATGACAGACTGAATGGTTCCTTTTGGAGTTGGCAGCTATCAGATAAGTCATGTCATGGATAAAGATACCAAGAAAAGGAACCGTAGGCTCACTCAAGGCAGGCGATGCCCTTCTCTTGATTGTCTGGATTTCATCCTCTAGACTAGAGACAGCCACTAATCCGATCTTTTCTCGATAGCGTCCATAGTTATCTGTCTCGGACATCAACTCGCTCAGGGCCTCTAGCTGACTCATGCTCTTTTTGGGAATAAAGGCCCATGATCGTTTCAGACGTTCGATGGGGGGTGTGCCCAAGGCTGAAATGATGGCCTTTAGTGTCTGATAGTTCTTGAGGGCATCACATCGATGTGCTACCTTGATCCAATGGTTGATCTGTTGTGCTCGTCTACAGGCTTCCAGTTCTGTCAAGATCGAATGTTCAATCAGACGCGTTAGGTAGTTGAAGAAATCAGTGGAGGCCACAATAGCTGGATGAGGTGCTTTGGGACCATGTGACAAAATGGCATCCAGTGGGATATTTCGAAAGATGGCAGAATCAATCAAGGTAAGCTGATAGGCAATCAAGACAGGTTGAAATTGAAGGATGGTAGGTACAGTAGTGGCTGATATATGAATGTTCTGTACTTTGCTCAATAAGGTTTTCATGTTGTTCTCTTCCTGAAGAAACTCAGAGGGTTCACTTGCTTCTTTTTTGAGTTTTTGTTGAAGTGATTGATAAACAACCACAAGAGGTGCTTTGGGTATCATAGGGAGATAAGTGCTGCCACTCTTGTTGTTGGTAAGACGATCGCTGGTCTGTGCATGGTATAGTTGGTTTGGATCGATGGTACTGTTGGTCAGTAGGAAGACTTCCTCTGTATCCAACTGATTTAAAGGAGTGTTTTCTAGGTAGCTTGATATGGAACTGAAGGAGGCGCCTCTTTTTTTGGCTATACCATGTTCATTGAGAGAGGCATGGGCTGTGACGGGTAATGAGAGAAACGATTTGACTACGCTGAAGGGATTGGTGACAGCAGTATGAATAGGTGATGGAGGAGCAGAGGTGGATAGATTGGTTGTTGATGAACGTCGAGTTGATTTCTGTCGATGAACAAAGAATTTGCCTGATGATTTGTCACCAGTTGCTTTCTTTTGCTTTGCTTTTTATAAGAGAGCCATGTTATTGAAGAGATAGAGACAGTACAACTCTCATTTACCTCTTTGTTGTTCTTCTTCAATTAAATCCAGTTCATCTTCAATATCAGAATTTTCATCATCCTCATCTTCTTCTTCTTCAGAAGAACTGTACAGTCTGGAATGATGATACACGGAAGCTTTTGAGGTTGTTTGTGGAAAAGAATGTAATTTCTTTTGAGTCGGTCTAGCAGGTAATTGTGGAGGTGATTTCTTTTCTGTTAAATGAGTTGGTTTTGGTGGAATAGGAGGAGGTGAAGGATTGGTATTTAATTGAGGTTTACGTTCAGCTGCAATCTGTCTGGCTTGTTTTATACACACCTCAGCTAAACTGAAAATCTGACCTAGATCATTGTTCTTTACATCTAACAGGAAGTTTTAAAATAATCATCAAAACAAGAGAATGAAGCTTACATTGATTGATGAATTCTAGGCGTTTAAATTCTTTGATTGCAGACAAAAGTGCCTCAATATAGAGTTCATAGGATTGCTTTTATTATTATTGAGTCAATCAAAATGAACTCCATTGTCTTTTATTACTTATCAATACCTTGTATCTTCCAGAGGTGAAGCATTGTGAGGCTTGCTTCATTAAAGCATGCATGGTGAGTTCTGTAGAGACTGATAATGGCAGCATAATAATATGTACATCAATTGTATGGTAAAACGAAAGAAAAGGACCAGCCCTTCAGTTGAAAATAAAGAATGAGTGTGAAAGAAAGAGAGAAATACACTGATAAAGAAAAAGAAAGAAAGAGAAGGAAAAGGAAAAATCAAGGAGTTTCTTAATATGAAATTACGTGCTAGATAGTTAATAAATAAACAAACGCCTATACCGTTTCTCTTAAATAAAAAAGAAAAGGGGACACTGCTTAACGTGAGTTCACTTCCAAGTATGGTAAATGAAAAGCTTAACCCCTTCCTACCTATTCCTCCTCCACCCCCTTGGAAATTCGTTGCATAGCAAAATTTCAGAGTACCTGAACCTATTTCATCTACTCTTTCTTTTCTTTCTTTTTCTGTACTATTTAACTCATGGATCAATCTCGCTCCACTAGCGTTCCTTTATTGACGTTAGGTGATGATTTTGGTGAACTGATGAAATCTTCTTATAGTTTACCTTCTATACAAGCACCTTCATTGCAACTTGTTTCAGATATCCTATCCCACGACGAATCAGAATTGGATACGACCTCTAGATCACAATCATTAGATGAAGGAGATAACGAGAGTATGTGGAGTAGTAGTAGTGAAAATGAAATTGGGATTGCTATTCATGGTAGAAAGGCATCACAATCAGTTCGTCCATTCGCTATGAATGCTCTGTCCTCTGACCTTCTTTATGAGGATATCTGGACTGATTCTCCTGCCTTTCATGACTATCTTCACCAGTTAAAGGGCTGTCTTTATCATTTTATTGCCTGGTTTGAACAAGTGGAACAATGCCGACAATTAGAGATGGGTAAGAGAATGCTGCCTTAAGAAAGTGAGAAAGGAACTCAACAAGTTGAATAGCTTACAACAAGTCAATTGTTCTCCTGTTTGAGCAGTCGAAATTGATACTAAACGAACCATTCTATACGTCTACGGAATGTCCACAGCTTCAATGGCCAACTCAGCTCGCTTCTGCATATCAACATGAATCTACAAACTCAGCTTTATGTAAGCATATATGATCTCTTCTTTGTGTTCATTCATACTGACATCTCAAGGTATTTAGCTTGTTTACAAGACCATAGTATAAAGATGAAAGACGTTTTAGCGGTAAATGAATCACAACCCCTTTTTTTTTATTTCTTATTTCTTATTTAAAATGAGTTAGCGTTTTGAGACCACAATTGCAGATCTAAGAACTAAGCATTTACAATGTTTAAATACCTATTGTGCATCGCAGAAGGAAAAGACTTCTCAAACAAATCATCGATTATTGGATGTAAGTAAATGAGTTTATCTCGTGTATAGACAATTCACATGAACATTGCATAGGATCTAAGTACAGCTCTTTTTGCAGCCAAAAGAGAGTTATGCAAAGTGTTGCTAGACTACATTCAAACACTAAACGAATGGATCAAATCTACTCGACACTTATTGGACGAAAATGTAAACTGTCAAAATGACGGTAGTTTAAGATTTAAAGCTAATTTGCTTTTTTCTATAGGTTGAGCCTTTATTGAAAAATCATCAACATGCTAAACAAACAAATCTAAATGCCTTAAATGATCTGGCCTTGATCTGGGGTGAATTAAATCAAGATCCGAGCATTGATTTTGGCAGCAACTTTGATATTTCATTTTCTCGCTTCTCATTTGGAGATTGTCATGAAGTAAGAAACCTTCTTCTCTTCTCATTCCTCCCTAATTGACCCCCTTCTCAAAAGTTAAACAACGATAGACTGTCTTGCTTTATTCAAGAAAGACTAGCTTCTTATTATGACCATCTAAAGAAATCAGACTCAAATGAACACACTACAAAATCTCGACCATCCTCGCCTAATTCTTTCCTTCATTTACCTCGAGTGACTGTAAGGACATGAGAGCTTGTCCTTCATTGTTGCTAATTTCTTGTAGCAGAGATACAATAGCTCGGACTCAAACACCTCACAAACATCCTCATGTCGACAGATGAAAGGCTACTTGTTTGCTAAACAAAGATATCCTGGTGATGCAAGTATCTATGGAAACAACTTGCAGCATCAAAGCAGCAAGTGGGAAAGGTAAAGCAGACCAAAATAAAGTTATAACGACCATGTGAATTGACATGTGTATGATAGACATTATTTTTTTGTTTCAAAGGAGGATGGTCATTTGAAGCAACATATAGACTCCAGTGTAACGTTCTTTGAGAAAGAGAGATTAAATTGCCTGACTATGACTTACCTATCTATTCATCTCAAGTAGACTAGTGTTCAAATAGCTGATTTAAGGAACGTAGAAGTACAAGCATCTGAATCGGATAAAAGAGACTTTGTGATCCAAGTTCTCTCTCAGAGCGATAATTGCATGTAAGTCTCAACTGGCATCACTCATTTCCGCTCTTATTCATGTGTCTATAGTATCAGTCTTCAGACAGAAACAGCCATTGAATTTCAGCAGTGGCTACATGCACTCAAGTCCTGGAATCCTAATTCATTAACCATAAAAAACATAACAAAGTCAGACCATAGAGACATTAAAACAAAATCATTTTTAAGCAGTACAGTAAGTCTGATTTCATAGAGAAAAAATGAATTGAATTCATGACAGCTTTATGTGTTAGACGGTTTCACAGCAGGGCTCAGTGATTCCTCATCAACAGCAGCAACAGCAACAACAGAAGCAACAGAAGCAACAGAAGCAACAGAAGCAACAGTTACAACAACAACAGTTACAACAGCAACAGTTACAACAGCAACAGTTACAACAGCAACAGTTACAGCAACAACAGTTACAGCAACAGCTACTGCAATTGCAGCAGCAACAGCAACACAAGCAACCGAAACAACCGAAACAACCGAAACAGCACAAGCAAAAACAGCATAGCAACAAGAAGGGATTTGTTAGCCCGAATCTATCTGGAAGAAGAAGCGCAGACTTTTTCTTAACTGTAAGTAACAAGTATTGTAAAAACACTTCTCATTTAGTATTCACTCTATCTCTGCCTTTTGTTCTAGACTAAAACACAATCCAAGAGCTCAATGGACTATAGCAGTTCTCATTCTAAGGGAGGTCTGATTGGATACCCAATTCCTGTCACAGAATGTCCTATTGATTGTTGTAGCATGACTGATTTCATGGATCATTCCAAAGTTCAATTGACAGGACTGTTTCAAATTCATAGTAAGCAAAAGCTCATGTATCATCCATTCTTGATTTTAGTTAACCGTTGTACTTTAGAATCTTGCATTGATAAAGTGAATTGTGTATCTTATCATACAGGTGCTTTATATGTGCTTCACGTATCACTCTTTGAAAATGGTTTGCTTCATATGCAAACTGAAAAGGTAAAGTTTAGACATTTTTACTAAAATAGAAACATGTTTAATTTTTTTAATTTATTTCATATAATATAGGTTGATAATACCTTTTTTCATCTTCCTTTACAATTAGGATCTTTATCCACTCAAGATATATACCCATTCTCTGATTCAATCAACCAAATGAAATACTGCATTGTTATTCGATCAAAGCCTTCTGAAACCTATCACCTGTTGACTGCCAGTAAACTGCAAAGAGATACTTGGATCCATCGACTGAAATCATGCTGTAAATCAGATGGTTCTAGCAAGTTTTTGTTGAGTGGTATTGATAGACCATTGACCAACACAAGTTCGAAAACGATGTGTAGTTTATCCATACGTATTGCCGAAGCACGCAAATTGCTTGTGAGTCATAAAGACTCAGACCATAATGAAATGTATTGTGATATTGTGGTCGATCATGAGATCCGGGGATTAACAGGATCCTCAAGAAAAAGCCCTAATGTTTCCTGGAAAGAAGAATTTCATTTCTCGTAAGACAAATAGAGTGTTGCTCATATTCGAATACTTAACTTTTCATTTAGAGATACTGCTAAAATCAAGGATGGAGTGACCATTAATATTTATACTAAAAACAACAAAAATGATAGAGAAAGTCTTTATGGTAAAATAACCCTATTTCTGAAAGTGAAAATCGACTGATCTGTTATTTCCCCCATCTAGGTATGGTCTGTTTACCTATTTCACGTATCAACACAGGTTACACAATGCAAGAGGAATGGTATGAAATTCGAAGAGGAAACAAGCAACGTACATTTGCATCTTCTTTAGCAAGCTTAGGTACCAGTAACATCTCCTATGGTCAAATACGAATTGGTGTTTTGTTAGAACAATTCGAAGTCTATTCTTTGGATTATTATCAGCCACTGATAAATGCATTAGCCGAATTCAGACACGACATCATTTATGAGATTGCACGAAAATCTTCGGATCTACAAACATTGGCCAAATGCCTATTAAGGATTTATGAGGGCATGGGAATGACATTGACTTGGATCAAATCGCTGATAGATTATGAAGTATCTTGCTTAAATACAGGTAAATACTTGAATCAACCTAAAGCTGATATCCATTCTGACTGTCTATGTTTCTTAGATGATGTCAATACTCTCTTTAGGTAATTCAAAAGAAGCAAAAGAAAAAAAAGCAGTGTGATGGATATACTTAATATATGACCTTTCTATAGAGGAAACTCGTTTTTTACAAAGGTGTTGGATAACTATATGAGAATGAGTGGTAAAGAATTCCTGGAAGAAGCGTTACAACACACAATTGAAAAGATATGCAAATTTGGTCTTCATATTGAGGTAAGCTAATGAACACAAGAAAGATGAATACACACTGATCTTTTCCTGATTGTTATTAGGTAGAACCTTCTCGTATAAAGAACTTTTCACAAGAAAGCGCACTTGCCAATTGCTCCAAATTATTTGTCTATGTCAGAGCATTATGGGAAGATATAGAAAAAGCTAAATTCAAATGCCCCGTGTAAAAAAAGAAAAGCAGTTCATGATCTTTGTTCTTTTCGGACTTACTTTTATTCATAGTGAATTGCGTAGAATATTTGGACATCTGCAAGCTGCTATTGTTAGAAAATTCAATCTCAGTACAAGCACCTTAGATAGACAACATCAACTTGCTCGATACACTTGTGTGAGGTAAGAAAAAGAAAAAGCAACAAAAAGAAAGGAGTCATTTAACCTCTTTATTTAGTGGATTTGTGTTCTTGAGATGGATTTGCCCTGCTATCATTTCACCTAAATTATTTGGTCTTGTTCAAGGTAATTTTTTTTGTTTGACTCAAAAAAAAAAAGAACTAATCTTAACACATACTTCACTAGACCACCCTGATACAAAAACATGCCGGACATTAACTTTAATAGCAAAGTGCTTAATGACGTTAGCAAGTCATAGTTCAATTGAACAAACTACAAGAGAACCATGGATGGTCCTTTTAAATGAATTTGTTCAAGTAAGAAACACACAGAGATATGATAGTAAAATACTAACATGGTTGATATATAGAGTAATACACACCAATTTATTAATTTCATCAATTTTATATCTGTAAGATTGTTTAAGAGTAAAAAAAAAAGTTAACTTGCATGCTCACATAAAGGTTTAAGACAGGAGATGATACATTGGCTAGTACAAGCACACGAACCAAACAAGAAGTATCACCTCATTTCATAGATTTAGCACTTGAACTTGCTCAGTTTTCAAGTTGGTGTTTGCACGAATGTAACACGCCTAACCTAATCACTTATGCCTGCCAATCAATTCATCAACGAGATGCAGTGGACTATAGAAAGAAATCAAGGCCAAAACCTTGGAGATACGGAGATGAGTTTCTGGCAAAAGGAAATGAAACCTATGTATGCTCCCCGTCTGTTGCAGAATAAGGTTTTCCCTTCTTCATAAAAAGAAAATTTGCTTAATCATTTCTGTACCACATTGTTTACATTAGGCTGACTTTTTTTTTTAATCAAGAAAAAGAATTCTATAAAGTAGTGTATACATATAATAAAAAATACTCTTTTTTTTTATTAAGTGAGGGAGGGGGGATCTAATAAGCATGCGTATGTCCTGGTCCATTGGTTGGAGATTCACTATAGAACTGTTCAGGATGATCTCCATCAATACGAGCGATAGGCGGTGGAGGAGAGGAACCGGAGTAAGCAATGCCGTAACTTTGAGTACTGGAGGATGAATTAGATCGACCCAAAGAACGAGAAGCAGCTCGACGAAGACTTCCCAAAACACCGACTGATTTCTTTGAACTAGAAGAATCACTCCGGGTAGGAAGCTTAGCTACTGTACCAGCAACAACAGCCATGAAGGACTGTGTACGATAACGTGTGTTGACCTCGCTTTGGGCATCCATCTCTTCCATATCTTGTTCCTGATGGCTCTTTTGGTGACGTCTGTACATGAACATACCTACAAGACCTGCTGCTGCTAAACAGCCAACAACAGCTCCTACGGAGATACCAATCACTCTGGATTGAGCAGTGGCTTCAATGGCTTGACCATTTTGGATGTCTTGAGCTGAGGCAGTTGAAGTTTTGTCGACAGAAGGTTGACTTAAGTTGATATCAGCAGCGCCAGAACCAGCACTGATGGTATTAGATGTATCATTGTCAGTGTCATCATTGTCAGTGTCATCGTTGTTGTTGCTACTGTTGCCATTATCATTGTTATGTTCATTATCGTTTGAGGTATTGTCATTGGTTGAAGAAGTGTCTTCGCTGTTTGCTGAAGAAGCATCTTGGTTGTTTGCTGAAGAAGCGTCCTGGTTGTCTGTTGAAGAAGTGTCCTGGTTGTCTGTTGAAGAAGCATCTTGGTTGTCTGTTGAAGAAGCATCTTGGTTGTTTGTTGAAGAAGTGTCCTGGTTGTTTGTTGAAGAAGCATCTTGGTTGTTTGTTGAAGAAGCAACCGTAGTTGTATCTATATTCACATTGTTGTTGTTGGAAGCCACATCAGGGACTGTGGTTGCAAAAGGAGAGACAACCCATGTAGTGGTAGAAGGGGTAGGGGTGGCAAGAAAATCGATGGCAATTTCAGTGGCTGTGGCTGTACCTGTGACAAGAGCAGCAGCGGCGGTAGTAACAGTAGCAGTAGCAGTAGGTACTGCCTTCATGGTTGTATGATTTTTTGTTGAATGAATCTGCTTCTTGCTGCTTTCATGCTTCTTATTGCTTTCATGCTTCTTATTGCTTTCATGCTTCTTGTTGCTTTCATGCTTCTTGTTGCTTTCATGCTTTTTGTTGCTTTCATGTTTCTTGCTGCTTTCGTGCTTTTTGCTGGTTGAATGCTGCTTATGTTTGGTTGAAGAGGCATGTTGATTTTTTTTGTCTGAAGAACTATGATGCTTCTTGTTAGCTGAAGAGGCATGCTTCTTCTTGTCTTCATGCTTCTTGACAGTCTTGTGTTCCTTGCTAGCATGTGACTTCACGGTAGATCGATGCTTCTTTGAGTGGTGAAGCTTTGCTTTGGAAACATGCTTATGAGTCACATGTTTCTTTGAACTATGCTTCTTGCTAGAAGCATGTTTGGTATGATGACTCTTAGAAACAGAGTGAGCATGAGCTGTGGTATGCTTTTTGGCTTCATGGCGCTTCGAAGAATGAACTGTAGATGTTGGACAGACATAAACGGTATGCTGTTTCTTGCGCTGCAAACGCTTGTTTTTTACAGAAGCCAATGAACAATTTCTGACTTTCTTCGTTACTCTAGATGTAAGCGTGATATTGGTATGATGGTCGGATTGTTTGGTAGACAATGATACATCTTTGTGTGTTTGATCTGAGTAAAAAAAAAAATAGGTTAATTTTATATTTGTGCTTCACTTTTTTTTGTAACTCACTTTCAGAAGCAGCATTAACTAAAGAGAAAAAAAAGGAAAATATTAGCAATTAAATTCAATTGAGCTTTCGTTTTAGCTTTACCTAACAAGACAAAGAAACTGGCTACAACCAAGGAAAGTAATGGGTTTTGCCACTTGTTCTTTTTCATTTTCCTTTTGGCTTCAAAGAAAGAAGTGACTCTAAAAGAGTTTAGAGAGAAAGGGAGAGAGAGAGAGAGAGGTGATCAAGGGGGAGAAAGAAAAGAACGGGATTGGTTTAAAGGAAGGGTATAGAAGATGAGGAGAAAGGGAATTGCGGTAAAAGAAAGAAGGAAGAAAAAAAGGAAAGGCTCTTGAAAAAAAAAAAGGAAAGGCTCTTGAAAAAAAAAAAGAAAAGAAACAAGATCAAAAAAAAGAGGAGAGTAAGTAGGAAGGAGTGTATATAAAACTGGTAATAAAAAAAGAGTTTGATGGGAGCACTGACGTTGATTAAACCATGCCTCGTTAACACAATATAGACATTTTGCACGTTGATATAGGTTACACAGGTGTAATTGACTCTGTGCCACAAGAAAATGAATTTACACACGGGAAGAGCAAAATTGATGAACTTTTGGGAGGAGCATTCTCTTTTGATTGGCTGTATTGAAGCTGATCTTTTTTTTTCTAGACTCTATATCTTCCTGTTCCTGTTCTTCCAATTGGTCATTAGAAAACTCTTGTTTTGTTGACATATATTTGTTAGGGGAAGTTGCGAGCATTTTGCGAAAGAGGTTCTTTTTGTTCTCTTTGTTGTCTAAAACTTCTTGAGCGTATGTTGAAAAAACCTGATAAAGTTGGAGTTTACCGTTCAAAGTCGGTGATTTCTTTCATTCTGCATAGTTGGGTCTTTCATTGGCGGATTATAAGAGGAGATTGCTCGAGTTGCTCATCACCATGTCAAGCTTTTAAACATATAATGACCTTAAAGGATCACACCAACGCGTCTATCTAAGATTTCTCGAGAGGGTTGAACTATGACAAGCCTTTTTATTGGTAGTCATTAATTGCGTCGTTCCTGAATATTTACTCTCACATTTTTTCTTCAATACCTTAACTTTTATTTTTAGAGACAACACCCTCCAAAAAAGAGAAAAAATTCAGTGTTTATTCTGATTTGCTCATTCAGTGAGGATACGAGTACTATCTACTCCCCCCCCCCCTTTTTTTAAAAGATAGGTGCTGTATCAAGCTCGATAGGGTATCTTTGCATTTCGTGTTTCATCAACTACTATTGAGGATATTGGCTCGTTTCTTTTTTTTTGTCTGTCTGCATTGTCCATCGAATATGACAGAGGCTTTCTTACTTTTTCTTCTATCATCTTAAACAGTATTTCATCATATTCAATAATTGGTCTGTGTAATATGATTCCGGTAATAAAAGATCATCACTAAATGTTTCATTACGATGCTGTATAGTGTCGCTAACATAACCTTTTGTTTAAGCTTGCTAAGAACATTCTAGCGAAGTAGACTGTAATGTTTGAATGTGTTTGTATTAAGCAAGCCCATTCAGTAGCAACGGCAAGTAGTTGTTTCAAGTTTTTTTTAATCTTGCTGACTAACGTACCCTGATCGATGGATAAGCTCAGTCTTGACATATCTTTCAGGTAGTCTTCGGATCAGATTTGGCAAACTAAACAAATCTGACACTCATATTCAGGGCACATTTTTCTTTGCCGATCCTTATAAACATATGGTGTAGCTTCCCAGATATGGCATCACCCTTCTACCCGGGAAATTAAAGTAGAGTGATAGTTTGAAAACTTCAACGGAAGGAAGGTGGACTAAGGAGGTTTCTTTTCTGCTAGTCAATCAACGAGACTGTGTAACACGGCTCAAAAACAAGAGAGTCGAATTATCTATTATAGTGCAACAGGAGAAATTGGAAGGAGAATCAGTTTGTTTTTAGCATATGCACACACGTCAGAAAAAGAACACTGAATTAGTTTCTTTTACTGCAATTACTTCAACTAGTTAGAAGAGACAGCAAGTTGTTTTCTTGGTCTTTCCCCCCTTCGAGGATAGATGCTCGTGCGACACACGTGGCTGTTGCAAATCGTTTACTTTAACTGTTTCCATTTGACTCGCATGAGTTAGGAAACAGAAAGATGACAACAATAGGGGGGTTCAGTGCTCTACAAAGCCGAGATACAATTTCTCATTTCAATTTGAGTTTTAACTTTAGCCAATAAATGGTATTGTACCATAAGTCCTGTATTCGAAGCACTTTTTTCCATTTCAAAAAATCAATCCTCATTTCGAATCCGGAGTATAAACTTTCAGCAATTTTTATTGGCTTGAAATTCGTATGAGTAGCCTGCTATATTGTTGTGACAAGAGTTTGTATGTACATAAGGAGTTTTAGGGGCACTCATTCTTCAAGAGATACATTCGATTTGATTGGCCTTTTTTTTAAAACTCAAATTGAAATGAGAAATTGTATCTCGGATTTGTAGAGCACTGAACCCCCTAATATCTTCAATTCTTGTAAAAGATCATAGAATTCCTGATACGCGGAGAATTTAAGTGATTGACCTATTTCTTTGCATATTTCTCTTTATGACAAGAACAAAAGCGCCCAATAAAGCAGGTAGTATACCTTGATTTGCATTCATTGTCATCCTCCATTGATAAGCCATCACTAACAGTTTTCTGCTGAAGTTTTTTTTTCTTCTTGTCTTGTGCCTTTGACTGCTTCTTTATCTTTGTTTCGTGGGAAAAAAGGGGGAGAGGGGGTTCATAATAACATGCATGGCAGTAACAGCTTTGATCTGTAGGGATTGCTTTCAATTGGCCAGAAGTTATGTTAGCTATTAAGATTGTCACAATGACTTTCTGCAAATCTCTATTCGTTGCATAATTGTTCAGGAACCACTTATACCTATGCCTGTCTATCGGTTACAAAGTAACTTTAATGAGATTAGGGTAGTTTGTTAGGCCGAAATAAAGCCTTTTGAGCGTATATAAGCAGATATTCTATTCACTTGTCTTTCATTGAATTAAGCTTTTTTTGTTCTGCATTGTGTTAAACTGAGCATTACAATTCAGGTAAGTTGTCTATAATAACTTGATTTTTGACTAAGATAAAGGCGAACTCGATTCTTCATGCACTACTCCCTCTTTTTTTTTTAAGCTAATGCAAAGGACCAGGTTGGAATAAAGTGTTTACTCCATATACCTTCTTTTTTGTACGTTTGATAGCAGTACTTTTTGAACTTGCAACAAAACCATGCTTGCACAGACTATAACTTGTGAAGATTACGATTGAACTTACATCGTGCCTTATTTAGACTCCGTACTACCTCGTCTCCTCTTTTTCTTAGGCTGTTCAATTGAATAGCATATCAGCATTTACAGATGAAAAAAGATATAATATGCAAATAACAGAAGGAGAAAAATCTTGATGCTTACTGAATTAGGCTTTGTTTGAGCACAAACCCTTTTTCTATTTTCTTGACAAAATCACTTTGTAGATCAATCTATTTCTAAACAGACCATGCTGCCTTTATTAAAAAAAAAACCCCCCTTTTGATTTCGGATATCCGTGAAATCAATCAGTTACTAAAGAATAAATCATAATATCAAGATTTTAGAAAAGAAAGGATTTGTTTATTAAGAAGCTTGTTGGACATCCTTTAATAAATGTTGTTTGATGAATTCCCAACGATCAGCACAAATTATACTAAGATGTCTATTATTAAACAATAACTCTGCCTCCTTCCATTTGACATGCTTTGAGGGTAGATTCAATACATGCATCAGCAACGCCTTGTCATCCTCCACTGTCCAATCTTCAGCCTGTTTCAATTCATCCTCCGATTCATCTGTGTTAGAACGAGGCGTAGTAGGCAAGATGTTTCTTTCAGGCGAACTCAATGATTGACTATCTTCATCAGACGCAGGTGGGGTATCGAGTCTTTCCGCAGGATGGATTCTAGGCTTTTTATGTACACGTTCATTCATGATCTAAATCACAAGTTTATCAGTCCTACTGTTTTGGCTCATGTGATATTCTTATTGTACCTGAGATCCTCTAGCTTCAGCCAGTGTTTCCTGAACAATGGCCTCAGTGAAAAAGGGAGCTTCTTTGGGCTTAGGTGGTCTACCTCTCTTACGAGGGAAGGACTATTTGAATGAAGTAAGTATATGTAGTAAATTAAAAAAGATTCTATTACCTTGTCCTTAGTATGCGATTGTTGTTTTCCTATAATAAAATTCAGTGAGTGGGTTTTTTAAGGGCACATACAGGTGTTGTCATTGCTTACGCTTATGAGGGTCTATTAGATTATCTAGTGAGAGTTGGTTGGCGTGAGGTGATCCCAACTTTCGAAAGTTCATGAGGATGTTGTGAATCGCTCCTCTGGAAAGTCCAGATAGTTCTGCGCATTGTCTTTCTGATGCACCTGCTTGATGAGCGCCGATGACAAACCAACAATCTTTGTCTGAAATGTTCTTAAGTGACATCTCAATAAAGGGTATAAAGAAACAAGAAAAAATAAAGAAAGTAATGAATATTTAAGGAGAAAGAAAAACAAACCAGATGTCTCCTTTATTATTTTGGTTGCATAGATTCCGTTCGCATTAATATGGACCTGAGCTCAAGCCAATTAACATGACGCAACATTTCATACTTTCCGTTCAGTTGTGTACGTGAAATTCTATGTGTGTAACCAAAAGAAGTAATTCTTGTGTCACTCTGCATAATGCAAAGTGCACTCTGGCTCTAAATGAGAGAATCTAGCCATCCATACGAAGCCATTCACTAGTCTCTGATGTGCTATGTTACCGCCATTCTGACAAGTCTTTGTGTGCTAGCAGAGCTTTTATTCGCGCACTCTTACACCCTCTTGATGATGCTCTCTTGCCCGATCCGGAGAGACCTACTGAATATGACCCTAACCCTGTGGTACGGAACCGCTACCCGCCTGCTTTCTCCTAGTCCTGAGGTTCCCGCAACGTTATCATAACTTACTAATTCTGGCATTTGCATTCTCAATCTATCGGATTGGACCATTAACATAGGTCATGGCGGTCTTACAGCAGCACTGGAGGTTTCCCTCCAACAACTTTGCTACTGATGGGCTATAGACAAAGAGCCTGTCTATAAGTCCATCCCATTAGCAGCGATAGTGCCTGTACGACTGCCTATTTCTAGCTGAAAATTGTTTTGGATTCTTTCCTCTCTCTATTTCTGAAAGCATTTACGCCTTTGCTACACGATTGTATTGCTAATGATTCCAAGCTCCATCAATGAAGTCTTCCATGGATTTCCTCCTCTCTTTGCTCTATTTGTCTCGTCATTTCGGAAATTGTTTTTCTTTTTTTTTTGTAGAATGTTCATTAAATGTCTATATTGACCTAAGATCTTACAGTAAACTCTATCTGGGTTACTTTCATTAGCTT
Source organism: Choanephora cucurbitarum (assembly GCA_025331435.1). Classification (NCBI taxonomy): domain Eukaryota; kingdom Fungi; phylum Mucoromycota; class Mucoromycetes; order Mucorales; family Choanephoraceae; genus Choanephora; species Choanephora cucurbitarum. The sequence continues at coordinate 134,493 of JAIWNI010000056.1, forward strand.
TAAAAACGAAAGTGATAAGCCGCCACCCAGATCCACCTTTCGCCTTTTTGACAGTGCACTCAGCACCCTTTAAACTTGTCATTATCGCTGTATTTTTTTTTATCAGGACTCGTGGAATCTTGTGGTCTGCTTTGAGAGATTTGCTAGTTGCCACCACTCTTCTTTTAGATAGTCTATTTATGCGTTTAGCAGTATTGTAATTTTTTCTATTAGAGTTACACTTTTTAGGAGTTTAAGCAGGGATTCTGAATTAAGGCATAACATGTAGAGCCTCTTGCCTATAGAAGATAGAGACGATACTTGTTTCAGACTACACATTACTTAGCTAAATCAAATCAAGAGTGGTGGTATTTTTGAGGTAGCAAAAACTTAATGTTCCTTGCCAAACAATGATTCAAGTTATTTTAGGAAAGATAAAAGCAAGTTCTTTAAGTGGTACAGCCAACAAATGTTCAAGAGAGCCTGATTCCGTTTATCTGTATTGCCAATAGCCATAAATCAAAACCGAAGAAACCTTTTTTGCCAATTTTCAAAATCTCAAAGAGAGAGAAAAAAAGGGCAAAAAGATACAAACAATAATCATCTTTTGTACTAAAAAGACACTCTCCTGAAGAAGGAGAAATGAATGATGCACATTCACAGTCCACTAGTTGCTCGATTTAGGAGTGTTTGATTTAGGAGTATGTTCAATATAAGAGAAAATTTCTCAAGAATATGAACACTCTTAAATAAAGCGACTATTCTTTAGGCATCTATTATAAGTCAGACAAACGAAAGAGCTCCTATTTTAGAGCAAGCTTAAATGCACCGTCAGACCATACTTACATATCAACGTGTTTTGTGAATGAAAGATGCTATCTGAAACCTACCCCGACAATAATGATTGAAGCTCTTAAGAAGAAGGTTGATACATCATCTTCAGCCGCCATTGGCTACTATGGCGAAATAGTCTCGCAAGAACCAGTCTTCGTTCTTTTTGCTTAAACGAGCACATAACCAATGCCTAAGATACACATAAAGGAAAAGCAAGATGATATCACGTCTAATATTGAGCTATAATTATTTCACCAAACTGAATTCTGTTTGTCCAAGCAAAAAGGACTTAAATTTAGAGAAGGTATAGGTGAATCGATTATGTTTCTAACAAAACTAATTTGCTTTCTCATAGTTTATTATCTCTCATTTTCTGATGATATGCTTGACCTTGCTTTGAAAGTCTTACGATACCCTCTTGAGCAGTGGTTGCAACCAAGCGTCCATCTTGTGTATAGATTTTCCCAAATACCATGGAACGACCATGGTTTGACTGAGGAGAGTGCATATCATACAGAAGGTATTCGTCGGCCTTGACAGGTTCATGGAACCAAATAGTATGATCCAATGAAGTTAGCATGCCAATGTTTGCAGCATTGAAATTGTAACCATGAGCTCTTGCGCCAGTATTCAAGAAATGACTATCTGACGCATAAGCAACAGCCAACGTATGAAGTTTTTGGTCGTCGCCCAAATTGCCTTTTGTCTTAAACCAGCGTCTCTACAAAAAATGATTAGGGCATCTTTCTTTCTATGCAGCCAGAGTCACTTACAGTATGGTCGTCTGGTTGAATAATGCCTTCAATGACAGCTTCAACAGAGAAATCTTCTACTTGGCGATACTCTATAGGTATATCCTAATCGGTCCATAAAAAAAATCAGTTCAAGTAAAGCAATGGTAAGTTTTTTCTTGTTATATCATCTTCAAAAAAAAACAGCTTACTTCTTTCTCTCTCGTTTCGATTTCTTGAACATGTTCTTTAGGAAATCTATCTGGAGATCTGTTTGCTTCATCTACAGCATCCCTATAAGACTGTCTTTCTCTTTGTAATCCAAATCAATATCGAACACTCGATTAGAAGCTTGCTTTTTAAAAAAAACAACTTACGAAAGTACAGATTCAGGGCTCATAACTTTTGGCATTGGAGTCTAATAGAGATCTTTTAATAAGCACTTTTTCAATGACAAAAGAGATGATTTCAGCTTACCTGTAGTTTCAATGCAGTGTTATTGTCGGGTGCAGTAAAACTACAAGTACAAATAAAAAACGCTTTTCCGTTTTGTGTTGCTGTAACAATTCGAGTAGCAAACGACCTACCATCTCGAATTCGTTGAACACGATAGGTGATAGGTAATTTAGCATCGCATGCTAACATAAAATAGGCATGTATTGACTTCAATTTTCTTCTTTAGCATCACATTTTCTAAGTTTAAAAAGAAATTGTATTCCTGGCTTACATGAGCTGAGAAACTTTCAGGTACCGTATCCCAACCTGCATTCAATGCCTGAGCTACTAACTATCATTTACGTGTTTAGAAAAAAAAATTGAAAGAAGACCGAGACATGCTCAACTCACTTGTCCTCCAAATCCTCCCCGAGAACCAAATGGCTGCCAAAGCTCTTTGTTTTGATACAGATCATCTCCAACTTTAAAGACAGCAACAGTATTCATCATTTGAAGTTTAAAGTCTACTGCACTTGAATCCTCTTGCTTTGTTTGGCCTTTATTCACTGTTGCATCTGCGGGATGATTGGTATGTCTATTCATTTTTCAAAAAAAAAGTTGAAAGAAGAGAAGAAAAGAAGATCAAAATAAAAACTTTAAGGTACCTCTATTTCCCATGTATTTATGAAAGCCAGCCAAAAAATCTGATTTGTCAAAGCTATTTTTTTGTATTCTGATTACCACTTTCGAAATGATGATGGAATACATTTAGAGAAAAATTGATGAACTCAAGAAAGTTTTATCCTACCTAAGAAAGATAAAGCAGAAAGCGTAATATAGACAGCCTTTTTGAGACACTCCTCTTGAAGATGAGTACATAAAAGGCGTAAATTGTATCATGCTGACAGATCTCCAGAAATAACTTCCTTGACTGAGTTTCGAATCTATCTTAGTATAAAGCTTCAGAGTCTGCAGATTCTAAAACGAGTATCCTTTAAACAAACACCAAGCATGTCACTTTGGTAATTTACACTGTCTCGCAATCACCTTATAAGGTGTCGTCTTCTTGTATTGAAAGGGAGTCTGTTTCAAATAATTCAGACAAAAAGAAGATAACTAGTTTTGAAATCGTTGACTCGGAAGCAGGCTTCATGACCTGAAAGCATCATTACCACTTCAGGAACCTGTCCATCTATGCGGGCTTTAATATAGCATTACAGGTTTCAACAAAATGGGAACTATGATTATTTTTGGAAAATGCATATTTAAAGTCTAAATGATTAGTAAGTGCGCTTCCTTTCTTTTGGTTCGTCGCTTACTTCTTTCTTTCTTTCTCTTTTCGCAGCACTTTTTCTTGTTGAAGAAAAGTTTTGCATTTGTTTGCTTTATATCAAAGCCAAAAAAAAGAAGATAGCTTATCTCGTGTACCTGTAGATACCTGTACTTCTATTCAATTTGCTCTTGTTTGACCCTTTCCATAAAGAGCTCTTATTCATGTCCCTTTTCAACCCACCTTCTCTCACTCTCTTCATTAGCAACCTCACATTTTTTATGTCCAGAACTAATACGTGGCACAAAAAAGAAGCAGTTGATCAGATAAACAAATTTTATGGCAAATGACTGAAATGACTATAATTGGGATAATGCATATCTTTTTTTGCTATAGCTTTCGATTAAGCCAAGATAAATAATACAAAAACCGGTCAAAGTAGCTTTTCAATGTATCTTTCAGTAGACCTTTGAAAGTTCGCGTTCCTTTTTTTTTTTTTTTAGTTTCGAGCTGTCATTTGGTGATGTTTACAAATCATTATTTGAGCAGCGCCCCCTTTTTTTAATTTTAAAGCTCCAACTTTTTTTTTTTTAATTTTAGCATAAATAAAATAAAAATTCCTCGAATAAACACGTACTCTTAAAAAAAAGCCGAGTGGTCCAATGATAGATATATTTTATTACTGCATCGATGCAGTGATTTTACGTGTTTTTGAGTGAAACACTAGGTATTCAAGAAAAGGTTCTATTGGGTCTTATGAATGTCTATCTGATTATTGGCGTCATTCAATTAGTCATTTCTAATTCAGCCATTAGTAAGATATCGCCTATTGATTATATCCGGGTGCGGATAATCTTGATTAAGAGATATAAAGCATTGTGAATAACCTGTTTTCTTTTTTTCTTTTTTCTTCTTCTTCTTTTATACCTAAAACATATAAAATGTCTGTCCTCGAACAACTCAAGCAATTCACTACCATTGTTGCCGACTCTGGTGATTTTGAATGTAAGTTATTTTATGCAAGCAAATGAAGCCTTATCATTAACGCGTCGATATGATAGCTATTGCTCAATACAAGCCCCAAGATGCTACCACCAACCCTTCTTTGATTTTGGCTGCTGCTCAACAACCTCAATATGCTCATCTTATCGAAGATGCTGTCAAGTATGCTAAGGCTAAGGGCGCGTAAGTATTCTTTTTTTTTTTAATCAAGAGTGTGATTCATTGTGTGTTTCATCTACACGCGCGTGTTTGTGAGAGAGAGAAAGAGTCAATTGAGAGATGGCCTAACATTCTTCTTAGTTCTGAAGCCGAAACTCTTGAATTGGCTATCGATAAGCTCTTGGTTAACTTTGGTTCTGAAATCTTGAAGATCGTTCCTGGTCGTGTCTCTACCGAAGTTGATGCTCGTCTCTCCTTCAACACCGAAGCTACTGTTGCCAAGGCTCTCACTTTGATCAAGTTGTACGAAGAAGTTGGTGTCAACAAGGACCGTATTTTGATCAAGATCGCCTCTACCTGGGAAGGTATCCAAGCTGCCCACATCCTCGAAACCCAACACGGTATCCACTGTAACTTGACCTTGTTGTTCGGTTTTGCCCAAGCTGTTGCCTGTGCTGAAGCTGGCGTGACCCTTATCTCTCCCTTCGTCGGTCGTATCCTCGATTGGTTCAAGAAGAGCACCGGTCAAGACTACACCAGCACCACTGACCCCGGTGTTGCTTCTGTCAGCAAGATCTACAACTACTACAAGAAGTTCGGCTACAACACCATTGTGATGGGTGCCTCTTTCCGTAACACAGGTGAAATTGAAGAATTGGCCGGTTGTGATTTCTTGACTATCTCTCCTGCTCTCTTGAAGTCTTTGCAAGATGACAAGAAGACCTTGGAACGTAAGTTGAGCCCTGAAAATGCAAAGACCAGTGATCTCGAAAAGGTCACTTTCTTCAAGGATGAAAAGGCTTTCCGTTGGGAAATGAACCAAGATGCCATGGCCACTGAAAAGTTGTCTGAAGGTATCCGTAACTTCGCCAAGGACGGTGTTAAGCTCGAAGACATGTTGAAGGAAAAGCTTGCTTTGTAAATACTATATCCAACTTTTTAAAATGCTTCATCCAACAATAATAATAAAAAAAGGACAAAGTCCTTTGTTACACCATATTTACAATTTATGGGGGAGAATTCTCGCGTTTTTCTATTAAGATCACTAAAATAGGCATTGTTACTCCCCCTAGGAAAAAAAAAAAGAAGGGATAGGAAGTTTAGTTGCCGAAAAAGAGACAGAGACAGAGAGATAGACAGAGAGGCTTCCCCAAGGGGAATATTTCTTATGCTGTTTATTTTTTTTCCGAATTTAAATTTCATTTGTTGATCCACTCAAATAAAAAAAAATCATGGCCTTTGCAGCATAGTTGTAATGGAAGAAGGTTGACTACAAAAATCACGATATGCAAGTAGCATTTCTTCTTGGCTCGACTAAAGTAGGCAGCCACTTCCTTTTGAAACTATTGCATGATATAGTGAGAGAGGAGAAGGAAATTAGTTTATCCATCTACCTGATTCCCCAAGGTTCATTATCCAAAAAAAAAAAGAACGAGTTGTAATCAGGAAACCAAGCAGTAATCAGATACAGTTATTTTAGAGAACTTGCAAGGACAAATTGTTGTAACGCAATGTGGAGCAGTCGGTTCAATTGAATGAAGAGCTATAGTATTTTATACTATGTGACAAAGCATGAAGAAAGGGGGTTATGAATGTTTGATTCTGTACTGTTGGTACACGCTGATTTTTCGGTTTTTCTCATTTTCTTAAGAGCTGCAGAAAAGGATGAAACACGTTCATATCAAGTACCTATTGTATCAGAACAAAGACTTTGACAGCTTAAACCAAGGATGTTTTCTTTAGGAGAAAAGCGTTTGCTCTAACATTGGAAGGAAATGTAGGATAAACAAGCTAGGTTCTTGTTTTATATGGTCAAATCTCCTAAGCTAGAATAGACTATCCATGGACGACTTGGACAGTACGTGTTCTCTGAGCATCTTTTTCTGTCTTACAAAGGAGTGTGTGTGTGTGTATGCGTGTTGTTGTAGGAGTTCCAGCCAACATGTCATATTTTTATTAATTTCTAACATTCTCAAACCTATTCCGAACGAAGACCTCTCTGATTTGAGGAGGCTCTTTTAAGTAATAAACAACATTAGGATTCAATCCAGTTTCAAACCAAGAAAAATGAAGGGTTTTTTATGCCACAGACTCTATAAGGGTTGTCAAGCAAAAGGAAAAGGGAGTCAACAGTATGTTTCTTTTTTTAGTTTGATAATTTCAGGTTATTTTTTTCTATAGCTTGTCTCTCTTTGTTTTATTGATAGAAAATGTCTACAAAAGAAGTTTAAAGAGTGTGTTTGTTGTAAAGGAAAAGAGGATCCTGTAATCCCATTGAGCAGAACCAATTTCCTAAGGGATGGGGGGGATATAGAAAGGAAGGGGTGGGGGGCTTTTATGACCTTAGTTTTTTTTTTGGAATACTATCTAGGTGATGATATAAAATCATAGGCCCTCCAAATATTATGCGTTTTTCGATAGTGTAGGTGTAGAATGTATAGATGCACTTTCTAATGCCAACCTTAGTTGAACACTAGGAGGCTGACTCTTAATGAATTCCAGATCATAATAATGATGTGATTGTGCAATGGTTGAATTATTAGAAGACCATCCTGAACAAGCTGAGTTTTTACTGTGTAGACTACTATGACTACTCTCAGGCGGTTGTGTATAGACAATAGGCGGGTGAATGTTCCATTCCAGATCTGCTTCTTGTAGTTGTTTATGTCGGCTTTCAAATGAAAAAGACCCTGTCTTCCCTGATCGATGCATTTTTGTCTCATCTACTTTACGACGAATCCTTTTGCAATTTATTATGAAACATGTCAGAAGCACAAGAGTGACCACCACAAAAAGGGTAAATGGACCCCAAGTAGTTGTAGGTATTCTTTCTGTTGTGGCAAGTTGTTCAGTATGTGGACTGGGTGATATGACGGCTGTTTGGTTAAGTGTAACGGCTGTCTGATTGGGTGTGATAGTCGGTTGATTTAGGTGTGAATCTAATCTTATGAATTTACTATGCTCTGGTACATCTGTTGTGGGTGAACTTTTCATCAACATAAGTTTTTGATTGTTAGAATGAAAAAAAGAGAAAAAAAAAAGAAAATGAACCAGAATATCTTAAAGGAGCTTGACTTTATGTAGGTTGGGCTAAAAGTAGTTGAAAAAAGTAGAGGGGGCGAAAAGGATATGTTCAAGGGGATAACGCTCAGCTTTGAAATGTCTAGATTATTAAAGTAAATCTTCTTTTAAGGCAATAACAGTAAGAGATAAGACATACTTTATGTACATGTCACTATTTTCTTAATCTATTGTAAGCTAATTGCCACTGCTTAAAAAAAGGCAAAAAGTAACTAAGAAACCTGCAGCTCTTGAAATGCTTTTAACTCTCCTTTAACTCACTTACCTTCTCCTCTCTTTCTAGAGACATCTTATTACATGATTGACAAAGAAAAGATCAAATGGTTTTGCTGCTTGTTTTTTATTATTATTAAAATCAATTTCAATGCATTCTTTAGTACGGAGTTACGATGGGCTATATAATCTCACAAAATAATAAGCCTTTTGTTTATTAATGCAAAGTAGGCATAGAGACAGAAGCACGGGTATGTTCAGCATCACTTTCCTTCCACAAAGAAGTGATGGTCTTGGGCTTAGTGTAGAAGAGAATACCACTCTTACCATAGAAATTCATGTCACCCAAAATAGAACCACGGCTACCGGTGAATGAGAAAGGAGGCACAGGCACAGGAATAGGAACATTAATACCCACTTGACCTACATCAATCTCGTGTTCGAATTTACGAGCAGTAGGACCAGAGTTAGTGAAGATGGCTGTACCGTTACCGTAAGGGTTGGCATTGATCAACTCAATTGCCTCATCCAGAGTATCGACCTGAAGACAAACCAAGACAGGACCAAAGATTTCTTCACGATAACATGTCATGTCTGTCTTGACCTTGGACAAGAGGGTAGGACCCACAAAGTTACCCTTTTCATATCCCTTGACAACAATACCACGACCATCCAACAAGAGATCAGCACCTTCATCCACACCACTCTGGATCAAACGCTCTACACGCTCTTTGGATTGCACGGTGATCAAAGGACCCACATCTGTATCGGGATCCATACCATATCCTACTTTCAGTTGGCGTGCACGCTCAGCTAATTCAGGTAACCAATCCTTTGTTTCACCTACACAGACCAAGGTACTCAAGGCCATACAACGCTGACCTGCAGCGCCAAAGGCAGCGCCTGCAATGGCGTTCAAGGCAGCTTGTTTGTTGGCATCGGGTAACAAGACAGCATGATTCTTGGCGCCCAAGTTGGCTTGAACACGCTTGCCATTGGCATTACCACGCGTATAGATGTGTTCACCAGCACGGTCAGAACCCACAAAGGAGATAGCCTTAATTTGGGGTTCGTCACAGATATAGTTGACACAGTCAACAGCACCATGGACGACATTGAGTACACCATCGGGCACACCTGCTTCAGCAGCCAATTTGGCCAACATCATCATGGCACCAGGATCGCGTTCAGAGGGCTTCATGACAATGGAGTTACCAGCTGCAATAGCCAAGGGGAACATCCAGAGGGGAATCATAGCAGGGAAATTGAATGGACAGATACCAGCTACAACACCCAAAGGTTCACGGTACATGTCTACGCAATAAATTTAGTCTTTCTTTTTTATGGATATGTATACAGGATATGAACTTACAGGTTTCCATGTCTTTGGCTACTGTCAGTTTTTCACCCATCAACAAACTGGTCAAGGAGCAAGCTTGTTCAACGACTTGAAGACCACGGAAGACATCACCCTTAGCATCAACAAAGGTCTTGCCTTGTTCCTGGACAATGTTTTCAGCAATGGCATCTTGGTTTTGACGGATCAAGTATTGTAAATCCATCATGACCTTTTGACGCGCAAGGACTGTTGTCTTTTTCCATTCACGAGCAGCAGAAGCAGCAGAATCTGTTGCTTCCTTGAGTTCTTCGTGTGTGGTTTCAGGTACATAGCTGATTAATTCTTGAGTGGCCTATCAGTTGCATTAGTAAATAATGGCTAGCATAAAATAGAGAGATGTCTTACAGGATTACGCAATTCAATCCATTTGTCTGTCTTGGATTCAGTAAATTTACCATTGATGTAGTTCTTGACAGTCTCTACACCAGATACTCTTTGAAGAGCAGGAAATTGTGTGCTAAAAGCTCTATAAGCATAAGGAGTGTTTCTATAGGCAAATGAGTCTATCGTTTTTTCGGTTTTATAGCTCGTATTTTTTTTTACCTTCGAATAGTAGTAGAAGAGGATCTTAGGATGGACGAAATCATTGTGTACCAAGCGTGTGAGAAAAAAAATTGATCGTCTATAAGAGAAGAGAAAAAAGTAAAAAAAACAACAGGTTGGTTATTTATAACGCATTGACCGTGCGAAAAAAAGAGACAGAGTAGCCCTTTAGGTGAGTATAGATAACTCCGAAATACCGTATAAAGAGATCTTCGCTTCTATCTGTCAAGACTGGGAATGAGCCTTTATGAGCCAAAAGAACTCATCTCAGTATAATTCTTTATTTTTTTTGCGTAAGAAAAGAAAAGAGAAAGAAATGATTTGAAACACTATGAGATAGGGTGATATGATAACATACTTTATCTTTGTAATACTTGTGTTATACCACAACATTCAGGGCCTAAATAAGAACATCGTGTTCAAACGCCGCCATCTTTCTAGTAGAATAAAGAAAGACAAAGAGATCATTCTACTAGGAATCCTTTAATTTCTTTATAGCAAAGCATCCCTTGAATTACTTTTTCTAGTAAGAAGAAGACGGTCTAAGTAATATGGCATCAAATAGAGACATGGCCTGGAAGTGACAACTGAAGAAAAGATTAAATTCTTCAAAAGAACGAGTGTCAGTCATTAATAGGAAAAGGAAACAAAAAAGACCTAATATGTCTTATAGATGAAGCCTCTTCATTCTGCAATTTTGCGTATAAGATAGCAATGACTCTTTTTACAGAATGAACTACTAAGCACAAAGGAGCTTTTTGCCCTGAAGTCTAAAGTGCTTATATTCCATGATGGGGGGACAACATTCACTATCTTTATAAGCTCAACAAGGTACTTCCTTCTCCTCTTTATCTTGCGAACTCTCCTATTATTTAGTGTTTTTACTTTTAATATCATTATGCTTTATTTAATTACCAAACAAAAGCCTAATAACACATGCACCTTATAGTGTCGGTGATACAGCATCACTTTATTATCTTTGATGACTCTAATATCTTGTGAATGGATAGCTTACAAAGAGAGAGAACAACAGACCCCCTCCACTAGAGATACTTGTTTAGACCAAAAAAAAAGGAGACAACTAAATAAATCCATTGACAACATGTCGGATGCAAAAAGAGAGAGAGTATAAAATCCATGCTATTCATACACTGTTTCTTTTGATTATTCATATATTCTCCAAAAGATGGAATCGAACAAGTGCCATATTTGTTCTAAAACTGTCTATTATAGTGAAAAGATAGAAGCCAACAATCGTGCCTATCATAAACTATGCTTCAAGGTAAAGAAGATTTCACTCTCATTGTGATAGCATGAACTGACATTCTATAGTGTCAAGATCAAGGCTGTCGTCTTACACTAGCTAATTTTCACTATCACCATGGCAACCTCTTTTGTCCCAAACATGTCCCTAAACTGAAAGCTATTCTATAATGATAATTTAATGATCCAATGGCGTAAACATCAAATAGACTATAAATACAAAACAAAGTACACCAAAGATAATGCCAATACATGTCTTGTAGATAAATTAATAAACAAGTGCATATTGAATCCAATCGACACAAAGTATATGATCCTACAAATCTTATTGAATCATTAAGCCTTCTGAAATGTATCTGTCATCGCTTCTTGGACCCCGCTAAATCGAGGATAGATATAGTAGCTGTAAGAAGACAAGAGGAAAGAAAAAGGCTGAGTACAACTGTAAAGTAAAAGGAAGAAAAGGAAAGATCAGTAAACTGGGAAGCGAAACAGAATTTGCAAGACAGGCAAGGGTGAGGGCAAAAGTGAAAGACAGTTCTTTGAATATACATTGGGCTGATAATAGATAAGGCCAAAGTTCATATTTTATCGTTAAGGGAGTTGCGCACTAACGAGGCTCCAAGGCATCATACCTTGAGTATATCGTTGAGGATAAAGGGGTTCACTACCTACAACAAAAAAAACAGACAAAAACGGACAACAGGCACCGTGCACAACATGACCAAATGTCTGAGCTGAGGGCTATAGAGGAAGAAGGTTTAGAGTAGGTGTTGGAGAAATGAGGAAAGCATAGTTTGAAGGAAAGTCGTGATCACCTTTACGAGTTTGTAGTGAGCAGAGATTGAGCGGTGGTTGGTCAAACAGTTCTCTTACAATTGGGTAGGAGAAGGTAGGTCATCAGCAATGACAAAATCAGCTTTTCTCAAGATTATAAGGGATTTGAATGTTATTCCTGTCTATGCCTATTATGATATCGCAAGACGATACAGTCATAGGATAGAGATAACACCTCCTTACCATTTCAAGTCACAGCTTATTAAGAAGGTCTGGTTTATGACTAACAAATCCAATGACCTTTGATCCAGATCTCAATGAGATTGCATAAAAATGATAAGCTTCTGAATATGAATGAAGAGGAGCGCTTTTCCGTCTGGAACATTGTCAAATAAAATCAGCAAGAATTCTCAAATAAAGTAGCTCTTGAAGAGACTTTCGAAGAAGACGAGGATGTCAAGATGGTTTCCTTCCAAGCTTAAGACTCAACAAAATCGAATATGTTTTCGAATGCTTATGCCAAAGCTATTCGATTATAACAAACAGCATGCCATACTTTTTTCTGATCCAGCAGTGCAATCTTGTTCGGACTAGAGGTGTAACATTTAATTCAATATGGACTTGGCCTTCAAAGTCAGGTGAGTAGCATAGCAATCTCTTGTCTTTTTCCGTAGTGATGAATCTTTTTGTGACTCATGATAAGATTCTACTGTTGTCATCACTTTCACTGTTCAAATAAAGAAAAAGAAAAAGGGAAGCATAATGCGGGAAGTTGATTAAACAAAGGTCCTTTTTTTTTCTACAGTGAATAAAGGAGAATCTTTGTGATGAGTATTTCCCCTTTAATGCAAATCAGCCTCTATGTTTTGTTTGTTTATATTAGGTGAGAAAAGAATGTCGATGTCATTTCTGGAAGTACTATAGGCTAACAGTCTCTTTGTTCTTTTCAGATCAAACATATCGATTTATAGAGTAGTCTATCTTTATTCTGCTTAATTCATATACAAACGAAAAAATATAAGCTATTCTCTTATACACATACACACATGCACCTATGTGTGTCACAGAGTCTATGCAAAGAGCTCAACTAATATTACGCAATAGTCCTGCTCAAGACAAAAATAAATCCATTCAAATATACAGTAGTCTAACTGAATAGATACACTAAACTGAATTTAAGCGCTGAAATGACATTGAATTCAAAAATCCCATTTTTACAGCTGCAAAACACTTTATGTGCTTTCAACTTCGGACATCCAAATCCTATGCTATACTTTTTCATTTTATCGTATGTATTTTTTTCTTTTTCTCTTTTCTTTCGTTTCTTTTTTCTTCAATTCATAATTAACATGTCAATGAATATTGATTCTGACCAAACAATTGATGAAGGATTGTATTCTCGTCAACTGTAAGTAATCTACAGCTATGTTGCCCTGTTGGCCTAACTGACGTCATGACGCGTTTTCTAGTTACGTTTTAGGCCATGAAGCCATGAAGAAGATGAGTGTGGCTCATGTCTTGATTGTTGGCCTTAAGGGTCTTGGTGTTGAAATTGGTATAGATGATGCGCAGTAGAGACTGATCCTAGTTTCACTCAACCTATATCTTGTTATAGCTAAGAATGTTGTTTTGGCTGGTGTCAAAAGTGTCACTCTTTGGGATCCTACACCTACTCAAATGACTGACTTATCTGCTCAAGTAAGTGCTATTGCTATACTGCGCACTATGTACTCAATACAGCATACGCGTGTCCATAGTTTTATTTGACAGAACAAGATGTCGGTCAACCTCGTGCCAAGATTACTCAGCCTAGATTAGCTGAATTGAATCAATATGTACCTGTACATGTATTGGAAGGTGAATTAGATGAATCCAACCTTAAGAAATACAAAGTGGTCGTCATCACCGATATGCCATATACTCAACAACTCAAGATTGCTGATATCTGTCGTGCCAACAACATTCACTTCATTTCCACTGAAATCCGTGGTCTCTTTGGTCGTATCTTCAATGACTTTGGCCCTCAGTTTGAGATTATTGACACAAATGGTGAAGAACCTTTGCATGGTATGATTGCCAACATCTCCAAGGAACAAGAAGGTATTGTGACTTGTTTGGATGAAGTCCGTCATGGTCTTGAAGATGGTGATTATGTGACCTTTAAGGAAATTCAGGGCATGACAGAACTGAACGATATCACACCTCGTCCTGTCAAAGTGTTGGGTCCCTACAGTTTCAGTATTGGTGATACCTCTCAATTCGGTGATTATACCAGCAATGGTCTCTTTACTCAGGTCAAGATGCCCAAGACAGTCCAGTTCAAGTCATTCAGAGAGAGTTTGAGTGAGCCTGAATGTTTAGTGTCTGACTTTGCCAAGTTTGATCGTCCTATGCAACTTCATTTAGGTTTCCAGGCTTTGTCTCAATTTGTTGAGAAGCATGGTCATTTCCCCAAGCCTCGTAACGAACAGGATGCTTTGGAGGTACTTGAGTTGACTAAAGGGTTATTGGATACAGTAAAGGAAAAGCCAGAGTTGGATGACAAGTTGATTAAGGAATTGGCTTATCAGTCCAGAGGTGAAATCTCACCTATGGTCGCTGTCTTTGGTGGTTTGACAGCTCAAGAGGTCTTGAAGGCTGTCAGTGGTAAATTCAACCCTATCTATCAATACATGTATTATGATGCTTTAGAAGCACTGCCTACCAGTGTCACTTTGACTGAAGAAGAATGTCAACCTGTAAATAGTTTTTTTTTTTGCTAAGGAGAGAAAGATGTACTGACTGATTCTGTTTGATTCTAGATTGGCTCTCGTTATGATGGTCAAATTGCTGTATTTGGTAAGACTTTCCAACAAAAGATTGCTAATTACAATGAATTCCTTGTGGGTGCTGGTGCCATTGGTTGTGAAATGCTCAAGAATTGGGCTATGATGGGTTTGGGTACAGGTCCCAAGGGTCATTTGACTATTACTGATATGGACACAATTGAAAAGAGTAACTTGAACAGACAATTCTTGTTTAGAGCCAGTGATGTTGGCGTAAGTCATTTATTTGTGTGTTTATATAGAGAGATGATATTGACGATAACCATAGAAATTGAAATCAGAATGTGCCTCAGCTGCTGTTTCTCGTATGAACCCTGAATTAAAGGATAAGATCACTATTCATCAGGAAAGAGTTGGTCCTGACACTGAGAGTAAGTAAAGAGATCAGAGAATTTGAAGCACAAGATGACTTACCTATACTAGATATCTATGATGATGATTTCTTTGAATCATTGGATGGTGTCACCAATGCCTTGGATAATGTGGAAGCACGTAAATACATGGATAGACGTTGTGTCTATTACCGCAAACCTCTTTTAGAATCCGGTACACTAGGCACCAAGGGTAACACACAAGTCATCTTGCCATTCATGACCGAATCCTATTCTTCCTCTCAAGATCCCCCAGAGAAATCCATTCCTATCTGTACACTCAAGAACTTCCCTAACGCCATTGAACACACTATCCAATGGGCCCGTGATCTGTTTGAGGGCTACTTTAAACAACCTGCCGATAACGTCAATCTCTACCTGACTCAACCCAACTTTGTCGAAGCCACATTGAAGCAGGGAGGCACCAGCAAGGACACTCTGGAGACTGTCTACCAATTCTTGGCTTCCGACCGTCCTGAATCCTTTGACGATTGTGTTCGATGGGCTCGTTTCAAGTTTGAAGAACTCTTCAGTAACAACATCCGTCAACTTTTGTTCAATTTCCCTCCTGATGCCGTCACCTCCACCGGTCAAAAGTTCTGGTCTGGCCCTAAGCGTGCCCCTACTCCTCTTGTCTTTGATGCCGATAATCGTGCTCATCTTGACTTTGTGATGGATGCCGCTCATTTGCATGCCTTCAACTATGGTTTGCAACCCCCTTCTTCAGATGAAACTTATTTCCGAAAGGTCTTGAGTGATATCATTGTGCCTGAATTCAAGCCTAAGGAAGGTGTCAAGATTCAAGTACAAGAGAACGAGACAGTTGACAATGACGATAGCCATGATAGCCTGGACGAGTTGATCGCCAAGTTACCTTCTCCCTCTAGCTTGGGCTCGTTCCGTTTACAGCCTGCTGAATTCGAGAAAGACGATGACAGCAACCATCACATTGATTTCATCACAGCTGCCTCTAACTTGCGTGCCATGAACTACGGTATCACACCAGCTGACCGTTACAAGACCAAGTTCATTGCCGGTAAGATCATTCCTGCCATCGCTACTACCACTGCGCTCGTGACTGGTCTGGTCTGTATTGAACTCTACAAGATCATTGATGGCAAGAAAGATCTGGAGCAATACAAGAACGGCTTTATCAATCTAGCCTTGCCTTTCTTTGGTTTCTCTGAACCCATTGCTATGCCTACCTTGGAATACAACGGTATCAAGTTCAGTCTATGGGACCGATTCGATATTGATCATGACATGACACTTCAGGAATTCATTGATTATTTCCAGAATGAACACAAGTTGGAAGTCACTATGGTGTCTTCAGGTGTCTCTATGCTCTACTCGTTCTTTATGAACAAGAAGAAGGCTGCTGAACGTCTGAACATGAAGTTATCTGAAGTAGTCGAGACTGTCTCCAAGAAGCCTATTCCTCCTCATGTCAAGTCACTTATCTTTGAGATCTGTGTGAATGATGCGGATGATGAAGATGTTGATGTGCCTTATGTTCGTGTCAAGATCAGACAATAAACTTTATTAAGGAGGAGGCGATAATACACTATGTTCACTGAATGGTGGAATATAATAAAATCCTGCCATAAGCACAATATAACTCAAGATTAAGATACTTCCTTTGAAATAATTGGCTTTTCCTTCTTGATAGGTATAGGTCAATAAGAACACAGAAAATATCACACTAATAACATCCCAACGAGGAAACACCAAACTATAAAGAAAGCATGAGTCTTTGTTATATGATGGTTGTATGCCTACAATACCTGAATGTAAACTGAGCTAGTTCTTCTTTACCCGCATTATACCAAACAGAAAAGGCAACCATGGCAGGGATTTGCAATAGACAGACTTGAAGGGCATAAGCAGATCCGATTTCCATACTGAGCACAATATTACCATACATGGCAAATGAGATAGCATTCATAAATTCAGTGATATTGGGAACAAGAGCAAACAAGGTCAATCCCAAGAACTTTTCATTCATAGGGTAATCCTTCATCACTTCATCTACTGTATCTACCAAGATTTCAGCAATGATAGAATACAACAAAGTACAGCCAAACAGAATCAAGAAACTCTTGTTCTTGCTCCAGTTGGGTGAATCATGTCCTGCTCCACCTTCATCCTCTTCATTATCGTCTATCTCTATAAAGGAAGAAGGATGAGGTTGAATCTGAACAGGGTGATGAGACTGAATCTGAACAGGAGCTAAATGAGGTTTGGTTGTTTGATTGCGTTGAGAAGATGGGTGAATGAGTTGAAAGAGATGGGTAGGCATGAGGCGTTGATAGTAAGTTAAAGAAGCCTTATTCTTATCCTTCCAGACCATGTCCACATGAGTATGTAAACTGAAGACTAATCCAATGATATAAGCAGAGGGCAAGATGGCAGCACAAAGCCACATGAGAGGCTTGACACTGTTTTGATAGACTGGATCATGGGTTGGATTCAGTTGATCATAGTAACATTTTGAACAGGCCAATGTGCCATTTTGAATTTCAGGGCATTCAATGCATTTCAACTCAAACTACATAATAAAAAAAAAAAGAAAACGAGATGAGATCAAGACTTATGATGAAAGTGGTTGTTTTTTCTTTTACCGAACCATAGAGTTGATAGAATAAAGTAGGTGTCAAGGCACCAATGATGGCCATGATCAACATGGTTGAAGTGACACCAGCACTTTTGGCATTAAACCGTTGTTCTTTTCGTTTGATAGCACCACTGACCATGGAACAGCCAGGCATCAACAGGACACCAGCCAGGAAACTACCGATCAAGGCACCTTCCACCAAATTACTTTTACCGCTGATCAAGGCTACAGCATACAGAATGATCTCAATGATACTACCAAAGGTGGCATTGATGACTGCACCAACTCCCATACTACTCTGGGCTGAGATTGAACTGACAGCCATACCAATAAAATAAGAGAGAGGGATGACAGAGGCTAAAGACAGCAAGAAGATGACAGTAGAAGAAGTAAGGCCACCCTGATCCTTAAGGAACCAATCATCCAAAATTACAAAGAAGACTAGAGGTAGCAAATTGATAAAGAGTATGTTGATACCATCATAAGTGTATTTATAGTATTGAAGACCAATGGCTTGATAGGTACAGAGTAAGATAGTAGTGGGTTCAGATGAAGAAGGTGTCGATTTGAATCTGAGGGAGAGTGGGTGTTGATAGAGATGACGTATCAGGATATAATTCAATTTAGCCATAGGAATTGAAATCACACATAACCAACATAAGACAGATACTAAAAACAAAAGGGGTCCTAACAAAATAAAAAAAAGAAATCAGATTTTTGCATGAATCGGAGAAATAATTACCTATCAAACTAAAAAACAACAGATAATATAGAATACTGGAGAATCCAAGATATCGTCTTTTGGTCTTTTGGCCTGATAATAACCCCAACTGTTCTTCTGTCGATGTCATCTCAACCGAACGACCAAATGGCCACAGAAGATAACTGGCCAACTCAATCAACACTCGACTGTATTCTTTATCCACCAGAAACATCACAAGAGCTGTCATACAGACAATCAGTGATAACCACCAACCCAACAGCAGACTCCATAGAATGTTGCCAGGATTCAAAAAGAGTTCAGGTGTACTGGAAGGAACGGAATGTAATGCTCTGTTGGCACTACGGACAATCGATCGAGATTTCTTATAGAGCGCTGGTTTCCAAAGTGGTAAACCAAATGGGTGACTTTGATTCATGGCCTATTCATTTGCTCAGTAGCATATACAGCAAATGTGCCTTATGTGAGTTTACCTCTTGTCGATCCTTGAGTGTGATTTCTCTTTCTTCTTCATCGTATATTCTGGTTGAACTACTAGACTCATTATGCTGATCTATCGAGACACTGGATTTTGGCATGAGAAAATGATAAGAAGGAAAAGAAAAAGAAAAAACGAAATGCGCATTTCGCTTTCTTTTTTTTTTTTTCTTATTTTTTTTCATAGTCAGGTACCAAAGTCCAAATGACCTTAACATGACCCTATCATTTCTCTCTTTTTGATTTTCTTTTTAGTTTTTCCCCTTTTTTACCATATGAATCCTTTGTTTATAACAAGCAAATGTTGTCTTGGTCTGTTATGGCCCTTTCCATTACCTCATTCAAGAAAGTTTAAAAGTGGGGAGTGAGGGATTTTCTTAACTCTATTTCCCTGTTAGTGCTACCTGAGATGATAGACATCGTATGTGTAACAAACTGCTTAAAATAAGAATGACCTATGTAAAGTTGGCACTTTTATTTCAAAATAAAGAGTCATGATGCTGTCAGTTTCCTATTTGAGTCGTTTCAACACATAAGCTTTTGTCACTCTGATCTATGGCCGAGAATGGTTGGTTAAAAGATATTCATTTCTCAGAAATTCCTACTCTGTCACGCTAATAAGAAGAGCCAGCTACTGCTATGTTTCTATATAAACTTATTTCTATTTTATTTATGTTAATTGAGCCATGGCCTTTTCATAATCAGGTACAAATGCCTTCAATTTATCTTTTTCTAAGACCAAAGGCTTGATTTGATTCAAATGACCTGCTTGACGCACCATTTCCTTAAAGTGGCGAGCCTCCTGTTTTTCTACCAATGTATAGGCCACACCTTCTCTACCAGCACGAGCAGTACGACCTACACGATGAATGTATTTATCCATATAATAAGGTACATCATAACTGATCACAAATTCAACTGCATCCAAATCGATACCACGACCAATCAGATCAGAACAAATTAACCTTAAAAAAAAGAGAGAGTCAGAACACAAAGACAATGATATGGAGAAAGAACACTTACAAGTCAATCTGTCCTTCTTTAAACTGTTTCAACAGTTGCTTTCTTTGAACAGGTCTTAATTCACTTGAATATTCTTTCACTCGAATACGCTTTTCTTCAGGCTGCATTGCCTCATAAGCCTCAATCAACATAAACAATCGTTGTGTGGATTCCACAGATTTGGTGAAACAGAGACCTGATTTAAGGCCCAGTTCGTGAAGTAAATAGATCACCATCAAAGGTTTCTTTTCAGTAGGACAGATAGTCATGTATTCCTTCAGTCCTTCAGGTGTAGTGTATTCTTGTTTGACCTGAGTACCGTCTTCATTCTGTACAGAGATATATTCAGGATCATTGAGATGAAGGCCAGCGATCTTGGCGGGATTCTTGGTTAGGGTGGCAGAAAACAAAAGTTTTTGAATCTAACACAAGGATTAGATTTGAAAATACGAGCATTTGTATTGTCTGATACTTTACAGAAGGCACTTTAGGTAAATCAAGTTCAGTTGAAGGTAAGTGATAAAATGTCTTTAAGAAACTAGGAGCAATAGCGTCTGGTTGAGTTGTACTAAGACAGAGACGATAGATTCAGTTGATATATACAGGACTATTCATTTAAAAAAAAAAGCAAACTTACGTTTGTAATGGCATATTAGGTATATTGGTATGTGTATCAGGTCGAGTAGCCAATAAGATCTGATTTAACCAATCATTATAACTCTGATTCAACAGACGATCTGCTTCATCAATCACCAGAAATCGAACATGTTGTAAAGTGAAATTGGGTGTCGAATTCAAATGATCCATAAGACGACCTGGTGTAGTAATCAAAATATCCACTCGACTATGACCTCCTTCTAACCTACCAAAACAATATGTTCAATAACCCATAAATGCAATTGCATGTAAACTGTTTACTTTGATTCATGAGAGCCCACCAAGACATGTTGTTCATGAGCAAATGATTGTTGGCCAGAGGTAGCTGCAACCACTAACCCTGTTCCTTTGACAAAGGCATCAAATGTCTCTTTGACCTGTGTCACTAAATCACGCGTAGGCAACACAATCACAGCTCTGAGACGAGTGACAATGCGCTTGGATAGAATATCGACAATAGGCAAAACATAGGCCATGGTTTTACCACTACCTGTAGGTGCTGAAATACAAAGATCTCCAGGTACTCTTCTTGTATCGTATAATGCTTGTCTTCTAAGAAAAACGGGTATCACGGCCATTTGAACTGAAT
Organism: Choanephora cucurbitarum; assembly: GCA_025331435.1. Taxonomy (NCBI): domain Eukaryota; kingdom Fungi; phylum Mucoromycota; class Mucoromycetes; order Mucorales; family Choanephoraceae; genus Choanephora; species Choanephora cucurbitarum. The sequence goes on from JAIWNI010000056.1 coordinate 155,435, forward strand.
AGCTATGTTGAGTGAGTGGATCTTAATTGTTTTCTGCCTCTCTTACCTGCAAATAAAGAAGTAAGACCTATATCTTGACAGCGTTGAACAAGATGAGGGGATAGACCTACTTGATCTAATTGACATGTATCCTTGGGTGATACAATGGTTGGCTGCAACATCCATTCGGGAATACCCATGTTTTGTAGTAGTTTCTTTTCTTCTTTACTGCGTTTTGTTTTTGGACCGAGCATGTCTGGAAATGCCTCTAATACAGGTACATTATCTTCTTGTTTCTGTTCTTCTTCATGATCGTCTTCATTGACAGGTTGATCTTCTTCTTCCTCCTCTTCGTCTTTTTCTTCCTCTTCTTCGTTATGCTCTTCTGTCATCACTAGATCCTCTTGTTCATGACTTTGCTGATCTTCTTGTTCCTGAATTTGTTGATCCTTCTGTTCATGACTTTGTTGATCTTTCAAAGGCTGATCAGCTTTTGACTTTTTGTGTTTCTTTGGTTTTTCAACAGGATCAGCTTGATCATCCTTTCTCTTTTTCTTGGAAAGTTTAGCGTTTAGTTGAGAAAGTCTTTCTTGCTTCTTTTCAAATGTACGACTATCTTCTTCTTGTTCTCCTGTATATCTGGCAATAGAAAACATCGTGATCAAGTTTCGAGAAAGATAGTTATACACAAAAAAAAATTATTCTTTCACACTTTTTTTTTCTTTTTTATTCAGAATAGATTTAAACTCAGTCTCGAGTGTGATGTTTTGGTAAAAGTGGTCGATGTTCATCTGTGGTATCATCAATAGTAATAGTGATTTTAGTAGGGGATACTTTCACAATCGTATCCACTATCCAAAACTGTACAATGTTCATAATTAAGGGAAATCTAGTGCGATTAAAAAAGGCCATTAATACGCATCAACTTTTTCTTTTTTTTTGGATATACTCACATCAACATCACAAAGATCACTTGGTAACGATAGTTACCATCTGTCCAACTCAAAGCCCATTCACCTAATGAAAACAGAAAAGGAAGATGTCGAAACATACCATAGACACATAACTTCATAAGGGATTCAGCCAACACAAACACACATGTCTGTTTAATCCAAGGCTTTAACATGTCGCGTAAAGGAGGAGATCCATAACGACCTGTCTCCAGTTGCTTCACACCCAATTGAGTCAAGGCTGCATTGATCAAATGAAGCCAAGTCCATAAAATGGCTACACCGACCGTTGTATCGACTGCCACATTCAGAAAATACCATACACATAAATTGGTGTGAGGGCCACCATCACGAGGTCGGCCAGCAATGTAACTGATAGCCAAGTTTAAGAAATGAATGACGGCAGCACCTGTAAACTGCTTACTGACATCCAATGCCCTTTTTTTTTTATAAAGTATTAATGGCTCTATCGTTCTCTCTCTTTTTCGTTTGTTTACCAGACAATCACAGGACGTTGAGGGTGTTCTCGACTACGCTTATAGAATAAGGTGATCAAGGCAGATGAAACAAGTGCGATTTGGACAAGAATGGCAAATGAGTCCAGTAGTTTGCAGCCTTTGTCATCTGGTAGATCGTCCGATTGGCATGTTATCCTTGTCATCGACTCACCCACTTTCAATAGGTTGTCATTCAACAATATACTCATTTATGCAATAAGAAAAAAGAAGGAGAAAATAAAAAAGCAAAAAAAAAACAGAGTCCCTTTTGTTTCATCTTTTTCCTTATTTAAGCCCATATCGACTCTCTGTCTCTCTCTTTTGCTTTCTTTTCCTTAATTACCTTCCCTTCCTTTAAAGCCATTGCTTAGAGCTAAACTTTTTTTTTTAATCACTGTATATCAGTCTATTGAAGGAAGATTTTTATGTGATTAATATAAGAAAACTGACATGTCTGTTACACTTGACTCCTTAAGTATGGACTGTGGTTCTATCGGAGAATCTTGATCTGATACGTTCTGGTTACTTTTTTTTTTTGTTTGGAAGCAAGAATGAGATTGAATTACTGCGTTTCACTGTTATCTTGCCTTGTTTCACTCTTTATTTCTACTTAAAAAGATGTAAAATATTAGGCTATGTCATGTTGTTTTTCTAGTGTAGTTCTATGCACAAGCTACAATTATGTTATTTATCACCTATAGGACAAAATTATTTAGACAACAGAAAGGCAGGATAGTACTCGTTTTAACACCTATTAAACTCCTTTTTGTTTTTTAGCAGATATATCTTTATTTGTAAAAGGCAAAGAAAAGTAAATAGATAGAAAATCATTACTGTATATTCATTGCATATAGACATATGTATGTATGCAATCATTTATAAGACATCGACGGTGGAGACCACACAATACGCCCTGAAGTTTTTTTTTTCTTCTATAGAGGCTGTATTGTCATGGAGACTTTCATGCAGAAGAAAAAGCCAGGTAGTACCTGAAGCCACTGTTAACGAGAAAAACAAAGACTCAGTGAAGTTAATCTTTGCTGCTTTTGTTGTTTGCACTCAATTATTGTTTGATTGAGAATGGGTATTTGACTGACCCAGACAAACCAAAGAAAAAAGAGCCGAGCTTTTGGAGATTGTGAAAGTCATGCAATTGAACCAGTCTACGCAACATACTTGTTAGTAGAAAACTATGGGCATACTGTTATTGTGAACTACAACCAACTGAGAAAGTATGGGAGATGATAAAGAACAAGATAACGTTCAACGAAACTGCTGTCACACTGAAGAAAAAACTTGACAAAAGCCTCTCTCTGAGACTCAAGAATCTCATCTTCTGTCAGTCTGGAAAAAGCTTCTTCAACAATGCCTGAAATACCATGGTGACTTTGTTCAAATGAAAAGAATAAGAAATACACGTTGATGATGCCTCTTTCAGTTAAGCTTAATCGAGTAAGAAAAATGACATTTTTTGAAAAACACAACTTTGAAAATGTATAGGAATGAAGTGAGATAGATATAAAAATTCACAACATTTACGAAAATTCGTCAATATCAAAAGAATACTAATCTTGTCAAAATTGAATGAGAAAATCTAAATTGACTAAGGAAGAAATTTAATGAATATGTCTCTACTTAGCTGCTTTCTTATTGCTTCTGATATAAACCCCCCAACCATACAATAGATAATATAACAAAAGCTTCAATGATGATATAATTTGGCAATGTTAATGTTAATGTATAGATATCTTACTTTTTCTCGTTCTCGAGTAGTGTTTGAGAGTGTATCCTAAGGAAAGAAAAATATAGTAAATGCTGATTTATACAAAAACGGAAATAGACGTGTAACAAGTACACAACATAAAAAGAAAAAGGAAGGCATAGACAAATTCAAGGTATACCAAATGTAACCTTTCATCCCTATAAACCGCTCCCTGATTCAAAGTCGCTTCTTAGATTGGGAATAACAAATTCAAGCATTCAAGCAACATGCTTAAGACATGTTTGTTCAATTGCTTGGTTTTCTGACTATACTCATGATCAACTTTGTCATGAATGTCTCTCTAATTCGTGAACAGGATCTTGATCTTGTTACAAGACAATAAGCGAGCTGAGCATGTATCTTATTAAGCTTGTTTTTAAAAGAGCTCAATTTTAAGAGAAAGTAGCGATGAAACAACAATAGTTTGACTTTTCGCGTATTGACTTCGCGTCGTGTTGTCAAAAGTAAAGAAAATCTCTTCTTATACTGAGTTTATTTTGCTGAGTATCTGACTTGAAGCTTAAAAGTAAAGTTTAAACAAGATTATCAAAACAACAACACTCAAGCTATAAGTTCTTAACAGTAGGCGTTAGTTTTGCTTGATCCTAAGTGCTTATAAAATATACAACTGATTGAGCTGATATAGCTTATTGTTCGTGCTTTTTTTTTTCAGAAATCATCAAAGAAGCGGAGAGTCAACGCGCTTTGACCAGCTTAACATGGTTGGACAAGTGTTGCTGTAATCAGTATGTTTTGAAAAGGAGTTTGTATGGTACGCGTTGGCATGAATTATCAAAAGTATTGGCTTCTTTAAGCTTTTCAGACCTTATTTACGCTTCTTCTTTACTTATTCCTTTACTGCCTCAAGTTGTTTTCACGTGAGAATAGAAAATAAAGTAAACAATGATGCAATAGAACAGGACTGCTTATCAGAGGACTGTTTCCACAAAAATTTCTACCTGTCAAAAAACTATAAATAAGGATCAAAAAATGACTTTTCTCGTTTTGTTTTTCTTCAATTCACATCACTTTACAAATGAAGAATGAATGGGCGGTCATTCTATCTTCTTGGTGCAAAACTAAAACTTTGTATTTGTTCTGTTGGGCTAAGGGGCAAACAATGAAGCATGAACGGATGGTAGTTCTCTTCTTGTAGTTGGGTTCAACACCCTTCTTTTGTTCTGTTGGGCTACGGGGACAACAAGAACGAATGGGCGGCCTTCTTTCTTTAAGTGAGAGTCAAATCTTGCTTTTCTTTTGTTGGGCTAAGGGGCAAACAATGAAGAATGAACGGTGGGTGGTTCTATCTTCTTGTAGTTGGGTTCAACACCCTTCTTTTCTTTTGTTGGGCTAAGGGCAAACGAAGAATGAACGGCGGGTAGTTCTATCTTCTTTGAGTGAGGTTTAAACTTCACTTTTGTTCTGTTGGGCTAAGGGACAATTTTAAAAATGAAAAAATGAAAAAATGAAAAAATGAAAAAATGAAAAATGAAATGAAATGAAATGAAATGAAAATGAAAATGAAAATGAAAATGAAAATGAAAATGAAAATGAAAATGAAAATGAAAATGAAAATGAAAATGAAAATGAAAATGAAAATATTTGTCTTTACTAGACAAGAATCTTATAGTTCAAGTGTATGACTCGGCTGTAAAGCGCTCTTCTTTTTTAATGTTGTTGTGGTTTTTCGGCTGAAATAAAAAAATAATTGAACTCAAAATTTACCAACTTTGCCTATAATTTTGTATCTTGCAGGTTTCTCATTGTTTCTTTTTTTAAAATGCTCGTATACTATGAAGATGATTACTTGGTACCAAAAGGATTGGATTTTATCTTGGGAAAGGCTTACATTTTAATTTGCACAGAAATAGAATCGAATAGAGGATCAAAATGATTACTTCATACTAGACAAAGACAACTGGCTTCAGTAAAATAATTGGGTAAATTCTTAGTCAACGAACGTAGATGGTCTTTTTATAAGTTCCGATGTAGGCATGTAGCAACCAGAAAGCAACTGAGTCAACCTATGTTTGAACTCACATGACTGACAACACTTATTCATTCTTCCTAGATGAAATGGCTTCATTCAATGAATTAGCCAAAAAGACAGCCTATATACGTTGGTTGTTTAAACTTATTCTACAATCATCTGATATAGAGCGTTACTAATTTTTTGTTTGATTCAAATTTTTCCGACCTTCTCAAGATGTGTACATCCAATGGGGCACCAATCTCTCAGCATGAACATCAGTGAACAGATATCCCTGCAGCAGAAAGACTTGCATTGTAGTTCCTTAATCTCTCTTTGAAGTCTTGATAAAGCTACCAACAATCTTGAAATATCCTCGCTAGCCTCTACTATCGATCGCACTTGATCAGCCTACACGCTACATAACATCATTGCAAGTCTTGTAATTTGGATTAAAAAATGCCTGCTGGCTACCACAGGGAGAGCAAGACAGGACTTCAATTGATAAAACGACATCACTTACAAGCTTGAGAATTTGTTAAGGAATAAATGGAGACGATTGCTTTTTTCTTTTATTTCATAAATTTAGATGGCTTGACAATGAATACTAATGAACATCAGGTGACTGTGCTCTGATTTGCCCCATATCTCAGTAATAGAGAGTTTGATTAAGAATACTTCTTTAATCAACTATCGATGCAATGGGTGGCTTTGGTGTCTTGGTCGAGAACCAACATTGTCATGGCGCCAGACCATTTTTGCTGATTTACACTTCCTCTTGCCTAAAGAGCTTCGTACAACTGTTGGTCTCTGTATTACTCAACAAGACTTTTGCGACTTATAGGATTCAAAGTTGTTTGGTATGTATTAATTTGGGTACATACTGCTACTCAACTTTCTGTTTGTTAGGTTGTTTTGTTTCTCTAAAGATGCTGATTCCGTTGAGAACGGTTTAGACAAAACTACCAAGAGAGTTTACTTTCAACTGCACAGTTCTTGCGATCAACGACGTATGGTCTTCTTTCGGAAAAAACGCATGCTTGAAGTACTCTGCATGATGCCAGCCAGTAATTTATATGATTCAACAGATGTATAGCAGATTTTTGGTTTGGGGAGAATTGTATGCATCGCTCTACCTGAAGTGCTATCCTTTCTTCACTCATCCATCGTACTGAAATACTTGAACATGTTGCTATATGCTATTCCTTCTTTTTTGAGTATCGTTGTTATCAACTCGATCCATCACCATCTGTTAACACACTTGTCAGCACATCAATTCCCGGTAATCACATAACTATATACAAGTTACTTATCTTGCATAACTACTTTAAATAATTATCAATGTCATTTCAGAGTCCAGTGATTGCGATACTCCGTCTAAATAAGATGCATGTTTTCTTAATATACTTTTGCACCAAAAGTTAGTTCTTCTTAAAAGAGTGGGATAGTGGCTTTTTTTTAGAGAATGCTAAGACTAGAAAGCGTAACATTAGATTATCTTGTTCGTCTAAACGAACAATCATTATAGTAACTCATCACATAGGCGAATGCCAAAACAATGGACAAAGTAGTAAGTAAATGCTTATAAGTGTTCAGATGGAGCAGAATTATAAGTTTCAGTAATTTCAGTAGTCAGAAGTAGTCGAATCTTAAACACTTCAATCAAGTATCTTCCTAAACTGAACCGTTACTGTATCTACTTTAGCTATCTAGTAACTGGCTCCACACCTAATCTGTATGGCTTCTAGACAGCAATCGTAGCTCTAAAGTGCATGATGAGCACACTGTATCTGTCTTCAGATTGTCTGATTTATCGTTCACAAACGGATCAAGAAAATGCAGTGATTGTACTATACATTTGACTATGGCATTAAGCGCAGAGTTTATAGTAGAGCTCAGCCTGAGAGTAGCATTGACTTTCTGGAAGCCTTTGATTCTATAAACTTTTCTCTCGACCTTACTTTTGAAAGAGAGTGTCTAGCCAGACTTTAAGATCTGAAAAAATAGTTTCTTGCTGCACCAATGTCTATGCAAGAAACTCAATCTTTATCTCGAATTTAGGATAATATACAAAGCATTAGCAAATTAGCTCTGAATAAATGCACTTTCAAATGTTATGCTTGCACACATCACCTATAAAAGGAAATAAACATATAAATTGTTACAGAGATAACAACAGAGAAAATAACTCACATGAAGCTGTCAACTTTCGGGTCAAAAGTGAAAGATTGATGTAACATGCATGAAGCTAAAAGTAGCTCTATTCTATCAAAGAGAGAATAACAAATAAAGTCCCCCCCCCCTCTTTCTTTGCAACCAAAAACGGAACTTAAACCGTGTCATTTATTTCATTTCTCTTTTACTTTTTCGAATTAAAGAGTATAAAGAAAACTAAAAAAGAAAGCGATTGCCTAATTGGTTGAGATTGCACAAGATGGCTTCTTTATTGCCAACATCATATACCAGCACATCACCCTCCTTTCATTATGATGCACATCGATCTCGCCGACAAGGACCTCTTCTAAAACGACTCTTTCGATTCCCTCACATGGACTTTGAAGTAATTTCTAATTCTGAGTGACAACTGACAACTGATGTCTTCTTTTGTATAGCTTGCGTTTTGGCAGTTGGGTTATTTATTGATTTCACCTAGACGAGTGTAAGCTAGCATACTTGTGACATCTCATGTGTCATCTCACATCTTTTAAAAAAAAAATTAGGTATCGAAACATTTACTATCATAAACGTAAGCTTTTGTAAACCTATCACTGCCAAATGATACTAACATCATAATGTGTATAGAAACAAAGAATCAATGGGCCAGAGACGATCCTGCTTTTCTTGTTCTCTTGGTTTGCTTTTTAATCTGTAAGCGTATTCTGCATTTGTTGATATGGAAACCCTAAATCCATCCTTAGTGTCTGCTCTTGCATGGGGATGGACCTATCAATTGACCATAGGAGGCATCCTTCAGCTGATGATGACCATGGTGGGGATTGATTTGTTTTTGGTTGGATTTGTTGTAGCCACCATCACTTGGTTTATATCCAACCATTTCTTGACTCAGCCTATCCACCACTATGCAGTATCTCAGAAAGTAGAATGGGCTTATGCATTGGATGTTCATTGGAATGCCTCTGTACCAGTCTTGCTGATCTTGAATGTCATTCAACTTTTGTTCTTGCCTTTACTACTCAAGAACTATTGGGCTTCTTTATTGATAGGTAACATGATGTATGGTATAGCTTTGATTTGGTATCTCTTTGGGACCTTTTTAGGATTTAGTGGTAAGTGCCTGTTATATCACATCACCACTTGACTAACACAAGGAACAGCACTGCCTTTTTTGGTTCATACAGAAGTGTTTTTATATCCCATCAGTTTATGTGTGATTTTGTTGGCAGCTTGTTTTGTTGGTTTCGATCTCTCTCAATTTGTATTAAGTCTTTATTTCTCATAAACTGGATGAAACATCTACAATACTATATCTACGTTGTCTCTTTTTGAATTGATCTTCATGACCACCTTCTAATCCACCAGCACCCATAATCACATTCTGAACACGTCCCTTTCGAAGACTCTCGCTGTAATCACACGGGAAATGATCATTGAGAAAGAAAGGAAAGAGGATACGAAAGAGGATACGAATACGGTTTTCTTGAGGTAATCGACGAATCACATAACGATTGAGTAGACCCGATAGATGTAAGAAGGAGATAGATCGTACAGGTACAGGTTCATTGGTATAAGGGTTAGGTGGATAGATGGTGATGTTATAGGCAGAATCAATATACACAAGTGAGCCTGGTGGTGTACTATTGAAAATAGGTTAAAAACAAGTTATCTTATGCTAAACACAACTTACTCATAATCACCAGGAATAGGGATGCGTGGTATAATGTCATTGTTATAGACATGATGAAATATTTTACTTGTCATGCTTGGGCTAAACACTTTAGCAAATTCAGCATCGCCAATCTTAGGTTGACCAAATGTATAAAGACCAGCAAAATGCTCTAATAGAGGACTCTTGGACTGTAGCATTTTGGCCAAGAAGATGGTACCCATAGCACCACCTAACGAATGTCCTGTAATAAACAATCGCTTTCTCTTCTTCTTTTGCCATGATGTCGATCGTCCGTGCGCTAAACCTGATCGTCTCTTTTCATCTCTACTTTTCTGGATCGACTCTGGATCCATCATGATCAAACTGAGAATGTGTTGTTCTGCCTGAAGAAACATACTGTTGCTTCGAATATCGATATCAGGACCCACCCATGTACTGTCAATGGGTTCCTTGACATGATAAAATAGGTTGGTGGATAAGAAACTGATGATCTTGGCTGTACCTTGAATGGCTGACATGATAGTACGATAGACTGAGGTGTTGGTCAGTTCGATACGCAGGACAGCTGCATTTTTAATAGGTGGTGTGAGAGTGTCATGAGATAGATGATCGACTGTATCTTCACTGGTAGTAGATGTCTTGCGTCGAACAGGTGGTTCGCCCATGGCCTTCCAAAACCCTTTATGTACCCTACCCATCGGACCCCAACTGGATTTAATTTCAGTCATGTTGAAAGTGATATTGGTGATATAATTCTGTATATTCAATGGATTTGTCCTATTGAAAGATTTTAATTTCAACCCTATTCACTCTCTCTTTTCTTTTCTTTACCCTCGGAACACCAACAAAATATCATCATCTTTTTCTGTAATAAATGCACAGATATTCTACATAGGGAATAAGCCAATCTGTAAATTCCCTTCCCATATCACTATGTTACCTTATAAGCAATAGGCCTAAATGCTCTATCCACATTAAATCCTGATTTCTTTAATTCATGCCTAATCACATCCACATCTTCATAAACAAGTTTACTGGCAACTGAGAGGGTATAGGCCAAAGACACCGAGTATTTGGGTCGCTTTAGCAATGCAGTTAACGCACGTGACTCAGGACCATCTTGCTCTGTCATGCGTAATTCTTTTCGTTGCTTAAATAGCTCACTGTTCTCTAAATAATTGGATTTGGGAATACTTGGATCAAACAAAGCTAAATGAGGATCCATGGCACTGGTGATAGCTACAACAGAGATGAGTGTTTCCCTTATAGAGACAAATTAAGCTACTTACAATAATCTCGACCCGAGGGATGTTTGCCGATAAAATATCGAAAAAGAGCTCGAATCAGTTGATCACTCATCAGCAGCACAATAAAACCCAAAAAGAAAAAGGTTCGAATGATCATAGCCAATAAAGGACCTAAAATGATCGTACGAGCAAGTAATCGAGAAAGAGGTGTGAGGCATCGACTGATACTGGCAAGGACAGCCAAGATCATGGGTGTACCATGCTTTACTGTCTTGTAGCCCAGAAACAGGAAGGTGGAGAGTCCTAGGCTGATGAGAGAAAGGGCAAATAAGAGTGAGCCGAGTAAGGTGAGGTCGTGTTGAAGCGCATAGAAACCAAAGATAGAAGGAATAGAGGAGATGACAAAAGCGATTGCAAAGTAAAGTCTGTTTCTACCCTTTGCCATATTTAGCTTATTGTTGAATTCATGAAATTTCGCTTGTGAGTTCTTGAAAGAAAGAAAAGAGCAATTTATTAGCTTATTGTCTTTTTTTTTATTATTAGCCCCACTCGTCTTTTCTCTCCCCGTGTGACAACCCCACTTTATGTGACGAGGAAGTCAGGAGTTGTCTTGGAAAAAAAAAGTGGTATTATATTGCCTATTTTGGCAATTTAATGATTCACTCCAAGTAGCAATTGACAACTGTCATTCTTTTTACTGCTTGTATCATTATAAGAGATAACATGCTTATAGGCTTAAAAACAGATATGTCTTGGCTGTGAAATAACAAACAATTTTCATGTCAGCATTGTTTTCAATTCACAACTGAATAAAGAAAGTGTCAATTTTTTTTTAGAATCAGCCTTTTCTTGTAGCGAATATGATTTTGATTGGCAGACAAGATAATTCAGAAAATAGGTGACACGTCTTTTATTCTAAATTGTTCACTTCTTGTGTGTTCTTATGGCCTCCCTTTGTGCACACTAAATGAGAACAAGCAATGTGACGAAACCATATGATAGAAGTAACTCTCCCTCCTAGTAAGAAAATTTGTCAGCTAGACAGTGGTATTCTTTCAACTAGTCGAATTGACTGAGAAGAATTCACGACAAAGAAGGGTCTAGTCAAGTTATAAAAGGGCTGCCATTTTTGTACTACTGAATTTGCTCTGGAGTTCCAAAATGACAATAATTTCATTCAGATCATGTTTGGTATGGCTGAATAACCTGTGATAGAATTATGTTGTTTATCAGTGAATGCTTGTTTTTGAGTCAAGGTTGAGTATAAATGACCTTGCATAGCGTCTGTAAAAAAAAATCATGTAACAACAGAATATGTCAACTGAGCATTAAGTCATGCTTGAATGGAATAGTCTCCAACTTGGGCGTTTTGTTTAAAAGATGTCCAATTGAGCACAGCCTTTTGATCAGGTAAATTGTATAGAAAAGAAAAAGGGAGATTGGCTTTGATATTTTGTAAACAAATGAGAATACTTGATTATATGTAACCTATATTGAGACAGGATATATAATAAGGTCTTCAGATTCTATCAAAGTATAAGCCATTCATTCAAAGTTTTTAAATAGACTTTACATTTATAAACAGCTTACAAGTCGCTTGAGCCATGTTAATGAACATATCTCAAATTTTTGCTATTTTCTGGAATTTAAGAATTGCTCAAATCAACTTGCAAGCACTTACCAAACTGAAAAATAGGTCGTTCTCTCAAAACTTGCTAATGAGACTACAAGGAAATACACGCTGATCAAAGAAAATGTAGAGAATTTTCAAGACAAATTATACATTATTCACAAGTCTTCCACTTGCTGGTGATGTGCTTGTTATGTAATATGTATACTGATCAAATGTGATTGACAGTAGAGATTGGTGTCACATTGGATGTGTACATCTGAGAAGGTTGGAAAGATTGAACCAATTGAAAGTTTAGGACTGTTCTATAGCAGTGTGTCATCTCAAAAGACATCATCTTGATGATGCGTGTTGTCTTTTGGTCCAGCAATTTAAAGAGGTAGCAAAAGAATCAAAGCTGAGTATTGATGTTGGTTAACGCCAGACATCTAACAGTTTTAAGCCTGCTCTATATAGTATGCTAACACACGCTTTGAACATCATCAATATCGACAAGCCATAGCACAATCATACAACATCAGAAACAAACTATTTCACCAAGTATGTATGTAACCTACTGCAAAGCATCATGATTGCATATTCCTCTGATTTAGTTATTTCCTGAAATACACTGTTTAGAAAACAGGACAAATCAATGAAGAAGATGGTGTAGAAATTTGCTCTATGGCTTAACTGCTGTACAAAGGCAAACTTACGGCGGGCCATATCGCTTTCAAGTTGTTGTAAAACAGTTTGCTTCAAACAATGAATTCGATACGCTATTGGGTCAAGCAAGGTTGTCCAAGTGTAATCTGAAAGTTGTTCTAATTTTTTTTTCAAATCTTGAGCTGGCATAATTGAGTCATCCGGTGCAAAAGAAGATGGTGTATAAAGAAATCGTTGTTGAGTGCCAGAGAACTTAGAGAAGATGTTGCGCTGATGCCTGAGGGTTGCAAAAGATATAAAGGAGCTGGAGGCGTTTAAATTGTTTGTTTTTGGAGAAGATGTTGAGCTGAGATGTTGAAGTTCAAGGAAGGGGCTTATGTGTATTCGGCCATTGACAAGATGAAGTTGCCTACTATGACGCCCGTTTACAACTATATGAGTGAGTCCCTTGAACGTCTTCTGGGATTCTTTGATTCAACTAGCAGTACTGTAATTAAAAGAGACACTCTTTCAAAGTACAGAAATTTATTAAAGTCGACTATTTCTTTTCGTTATGCCTTAGTTGTATTGTGAAGATATTGATTTTTGGGCATCCGAAAGAAAGGCTGCAAATTCAGTAAGCTTATTATCCTGTATATTAGTCAGAGGATGTCTTTTCATGTGTATCATTAGGTTGTTCTTTCATCGCTTCCTTTAAAACCTTTCTTTATTTCAAATGGAGAAATAAAGCGCTTAATGTGATTGGCTCTAATTGTGTTGGCCACACTTTCAGCATTTTTCTTTTTAGCTCTTTTTTTTTTGAACTCTATCAAAGCTTTGAGATGTAAGATGACTAACTTGCAATCGTCTTGTAACTTTCCTTCTCTTGTTGCGGAAATAAGTCAAGAAAAGCAAGTGAGACTTGAAGAAGGTTGTGAAGCCCGCAATCTGCACCGCAACAGTGTCGCAGAATGGGTTTGCAGTAGCTTGATAGACGTTTCAAGATAGATACATATACTACCCTTTTCATACAATTTTTCATGCCAGTACCTTTCTTTATGAGGAAACAGCTTGGTCCACGACTATCTGTGCATGTACTCACAAGACGATTCCATGCTTAGCTTAAGTCTCTTTTAGAGTGTGCTTTGAAAATATCGCAACTACAGGGCATATAGCAGACTATATATGTAGCTTCTACTGTGAAAGATTTCATTATGCTAAGCCAGCTTGATTATCTCTCTCTCTTTTTCTCTTTGCTGGGAAAGTGCTCTTTAGTAGAATGTTACTGCAGTTCTCGAATACAACAACTAAAGAGAATGAGACATATTTATCAGACCTGAAGATTGATAGCCTTCAGAGGAAAATCAATTCGCTCTTAAAACCAATAAAGAAATGAAGAGTGAATATTCAAGTTTATAAAAGCTATGATACAGAAATACTTTACTGGAGATTGTACAGAGGCTTAGATATGCTTTGTTACTTCTTTGAAAGCTTGCTTTAAAATAAATAGAACGATAAAAGAAAAGCAAACCTGAGAAATACTGCGAAACTAAATAGATTATAGATTTTGATCACACTTACCCTAAATATACCAGGTCTCGAGAGAATAAGCATCTTTAGTAGCAGAGATGATATGAAGAAATCATGTCCTGAGTTCAAGGGTGGCAGAATAAGATACTATTGGCTATTGTTTCACCTTTTTTAAGTGGAGTTTACCTGTCAAAATGCGGATTTTCTCCCGGAATAAACTTCAGTTACCTGCAAAAATTCGCATCAATCTCACCCACTACAACGCCTGGATCATAATCTATCCTTCTTTCTTTATCTTATTTTTTCGTTGCTGAGCACCATTTGAGCACGCATGACATCGATGCATTAGGTATGTGTACTTCGAAAGAATCAACTTAGTTGAGGTGATCTGAACGCATTCGATAATCATAGTAAGACTACAAACAACTCATTCGGATTGAATGAAACTCAGACAAGTAAGTCCTGAATGGATCAACACTCCAATAAGATACCAGACTAAGAGATAGCATCATTTTTATTCCATAAAATACTATGGATAGGGAATGATGATATAGAAAAGAAAAAGCAAAATGCGTCAAATTTTTAACTGTCATTCTTGTGAAGTTTTGATACGGATATGAGTAAATACTTTGAGACTGACTACTTGATCGATTCTAAGTATATAAGAAGGGTCAGGGGTTTTGCAATAGTCATTCGGCTTAAAGGCTAATTCTTAAACATCTTGACAAACATTGATACCACTACGGATCTATTCCAAAGTACGACAGTTTTAATTTGGTATGTGCGACATCATTTTGGGAAAAAAGATGTATAAGCGCTTTCAAACTCATCGGAGTGTATGATAGATAAGCTTAAATTTGAATAAGTTGCTTATTTGACTATTACGAAGCCCACGTTTATAGCCATCTACACTGCAATCCATCAACTGATTAATTTCGGATGTGATTTTCGGTGAGGAGTTGCTTTGTGTTACTGCATGCACATACACACACTGATAATAGCTGTAAACAATTGAATAACCACACACTATAAAGTAAAGATGATAGGCTGATCATTTAGCGGAATTCGTTTTGACGAATCCTAGTTTATCTGTTGGCCTATTGACGGTGGTGTTTTTAGCAGTTATCCGGTAGCTGCTCTGAGTTTTATTTTTGTTATACATAATCGATACATTGGCTGTCATGTTATCATCTTGTCTAACATGACAGTTGTCATATGACCATTGGCCTGTGTTTGAAAAGGATATGAGAAAAAAAAAAGATAAATGCTACTAGAAGAACTGTCAAAAGACACAAGAAATAACTTAAAAAGATATAGATTTCAGACTAAAACTGTTGTGATTTGAATTGAAGGACTTGTTTATACAATATTCAATGTGGGAGGGATTATTTCTCTTGTACAAAAAAAACTCAAAAAAAAAGAAAAGGGAGAAATTAGACTAGGCTTATCAAAGCACATTCATATATATATGTATGTATGTCTAAAGGAGAAAGCCGCTAAGCACCATTCACAAATATTTACATGTGTGTCTAGATCTATACCATTTTAATAAAATAAGAAAGCACCACGAACACTGGTTTAGCCACAATGGATTGAATAGCTCCTTAATTTGCTTGTTTCATAAACTGTGCTTGTGTAAAGTATTTCATTCTGTGTAATTTGTATTTGAAAATGGCTCAATATGAGGTATTTCTCTCTTTATTTTGTTTCACCTCAATCAATCAATTCCTACAATATGATTGGGTTTGTGTTGAAGAAATAGCACTATGCCAATTGTTTCTCTTTTGGCTTAATGAACGTGGAAGTGTTCTTTGTGATTCAGAGAACACTTCTCTTGTGTCTATACAGAATGGTGAAAAAGTTAAACGGAATTTCCTTTTTTATTGATATTCATGCATACATCTTGTGTAACTTATCGTCATTGGATCATTGATATTTGACACTGTAAATTACGTTGCTTACTTCTGCGCCACTCAGCTTATCATTGATAGTCTGTTATAGAGAGAATGCCTTGTATATGATTGCCACTTCTGACTTTTAATGTTATTTAAATTCTTATTTAAATAAGCATTCTCTCTTTTTCTTTCTCTTTTTATTTTTATTTTCTTATAAATGCCCTCATTATCAAAACTATACAAATCAGCCAAAAATAAATTCATTGAAAAGAGAAGAAGAGGAAGCAGTAGTGAGAAGAGCACAAGTAGCCAAGGCACTAAATCAGTGCATTTCTCAGAACACAGCCATGACTCTATCTATTACACTCATAGTAGTTTTGAATATGATCGAAGGTCACTTTCTACCGTTTCTGATTGGGAAAAGCAACACTCGGAAGCAGAAAGTATGAAGTCAATGGCACAAGATAATGAATTAGATGAAGATATTGTTCTGTTTGATGAAGAAGTGATACGAAACACCAAAGTGAACAAAAAACAAGGATACCATAGCATAGCAGCCTTAGTCAGTTACCGTGCCAACATACGCTAATAGCCTTAATGTTTAATTTGTAAATAGAATCTATTTAATTATTTATGATGACGACTCCACAAAAGAAAAGTAATAAAGACAAGGAGTTACATATAAACTGGTTTCTGGCCATTTCATCAGATTCAATCTGTATACAAAAGCTCTGTTTAGTCATGGTTTACTTTTAAATTCATGGTGTCCATAAAATGATTTACTGCGTAGAATTGAAATGAGAGGTTTACTTTAGTGAGAAAAAGAAATTTGTTTCTTTAAATCGTTTGCATTCTTTTCACAGTATCAAACAACAGATAGACACTATACTGACTATACAAGAAGCCAATGTTGCAGTTCAAAATGATAACAAATTGATAGAATTTGAAAGGTTTTTAATGTAGTTCCCGATGTTTTCTGTTGATAGTGTCAGTGTATGCTTACTATGTGATATTGCATTATGCCCTGGTTGTTTTCCTATTGGTTCAATTTTGAAAAAGGGTGAGTTTATCGCGTATAAACATGCAGCATCTAGTGTGACCATGAAGATGCATGGTGCTGACTCACTGAAAGCTTATTTGGGCAACCTGCAAATACTTTCTTTTGGTTGTATTTGTTGGCATCGGCCTTGATTTTATGCTCTTAGATAATCGTCTATAGTTCCCAATGGCCAAATATAAGAAGAATTTTTCGTTTACCCCTGCACAGTAAAGAGTGCATGCACCGTCTGTTAACAGGTTTTGCTGTTACAGAAGACTCAAATTTAACTGTGGCTAAACTTATATACTGTCTGTTTCTACCTTATAATGAGAAGTTTACTATACGAAACGCTTCCTATGTACTTATTTATTTTAACTTGAGGAATTGCTGTATAAAAAAATAAAGTGCTTATTCTGATTGAGTTTGATGATGAAAAATGGAGTTCCTTTTTTATCCAGGCACTAATTGAATATAAATATACCTTTATCAAGATAATTTCTCCAAATCCATAGAACTAGGGATCAGTAATATAAGTCTATCATAACGGTAGTCTATTGATAAGATTAGTAAGGTTCTTGTTTTGACGTGTAAACATTGGAAATTGAATCATAAAGTTCCCTTTTTTGCTCTTCAGTTGGGACATTGCTCTTGGTAGAAACACTAGGCAACTCTCTTTCTTTTCTTGAAATCATTCAATGCCTTTCTTAAAAGACACCTTCAGTAGTAAACAAATAGATAAGAAATGCGTCCCAATGGCTTTTAATTCGCGGGCCATAATACAATTCATTCAAATCAACTATAGGCTAAAGGTCGTATGCTAACATAGCTATAGAAATGTAGGTTCGACTTAGGAAAAAAAACCGACCAAGGTTTTTCTTTACCCAAAAGCTATGTTTTCACAACACGAATTTTCTAAACAATGGTCCTTTTCTTTATTTCATAGCTGCACCTCTACTTTGAATAGTCTTATTAGTAGTATGGGTATATATATAAAGGAATCCGATGAGGATAATGAAAAAATGCTAGAGTGAATACTACGATGTCGGTAAATCCTCAAGCTCGTTACAATGCTTATTTTATAATTTTCCATTTAAAAATTTTCAAAGAAAACAAGCGCTTACCATTCGCGGCTTTCTTTCTTGAACTGCAAATGACATACAACTAATCAATGGTTGATGACGACATCGGCTCATACAAACAATGAGAGAGATGGGCTTGACATTTGTGGCACGTTACAATTTTTATGCAGGTAAGTAACAGTAGGGCGATCAAGTTGCTTCGGAGATACTAAATTTTCCTTGTTTTATCCATTTTGTTCTTCTTCTTTTCTGTCTTCCATAAAATGAAATTTGGTCATACATTAAGAACCTCTTTGTATCCTGAATGGATACAGTACTATATGGGTGACTTGAACAAACGATACACCTAATCTATTGAATTGCTGCTAATGTATTTCTCTCCCTTTTTTTTTGCATAACGGAAGATTATGATGGATTAAAAGCAATTTTGAGAAAGAAAGAAATCAGCCATAGTTGGACAGAAGATGATGAATCTGAATTTGTCAAGAAGCTAGAAAAGGATCTTACCAGAGTCTATGACTTTCAGAAACTCAAGCTAAAAGAAATCACTCAGAGCATTGAACGTGAAGCTGTTCAAGTAGATGCTCTGTGTGAGAATGAGAATCCACATGAAGATGAGTTCACAGCAAGTGAAATAGAACTCAGCCAGATTATTGCAGATGTACATGATTTAGCCAAGTTTGCCCGCTTGAATTATACCGGTTTTTTGAAAATTATGAAAAAACATGATGTAACTTGTTGATCAACACAATTGAGTGATAATATAAGCTGATCTGTATTCTATAGAAAGTGACAGGCTGGATCATTAAACCCATGTTC
This sequence comes from Choanephora cucurbitarum, assembly GCA_025331435.1. Lineage (NCBI taxonomy): Eukaryota > Fungi > Mucoromycota > Mucoromycetes > Mucorales > Choanephoraceae > Choanephora > Choanephora cucurbitarum. The sequence continues at coordinate 174,302 of JAIWNI010000056.1, forward strand.
AATGCACGGTTAAATGCAAAACCTTTTTATCAAGAAAACTATGAAGTGTTGATCATTCAAATTTCTGCTCTCTATGATCGTGTCAGGACAAGAGGTAAAGAGAGAGGTGGTGATACAGGTGCAGGTGGAAAACAGTCAGCCTTTGTTCGAAATACAACTAAATATTGGTAATACCACATTCATGTCCATTCGCCTCATTACATACTAACCAACATGTAAAAAACAACAGGGTCCATCCTGATCATGTAACAGAGTTGAAGCTGTTGATTCTGAGACATCTACCAGTCCTTGTGTTTAATCCAAGTAAAGAATTTGAAGCCAAAGACTCTGCCATCACTAGTATATATTACGACAATGATGATTTTGAGCTCTATACGGGTCGATTAGAAAAGACAGAAGGTGCTCAAGCGATTCGTATGCGATGGTACGGTGATACAAACAACAAGACTATCTTTGTGGAGCGCAAGACACATCATGAAGACTGGACAGGCGAGAAATCAGTGAAGGCCCGATTTCCCATCAAAGAGAAATATCTCAATGCCTTTCTCAAAGGTGAATATACCACTGAGAATCTGTTGACTAAAGTCAAAGCGACCAAGTCAGAAAAAGAAGTGCAAGAATTACAGCAGTTGGCAGAAGAGGTCCAGTATACTGTCTTGACGAAACGACTGCATCCTATGTTACGTACGTTCTATCATCGCACCGCTTTCCAACTACCAGGTGATGCTCGTGTACGCATCAGCTTAGATACTGAGCTTACCATGGTACGTGAAGACAATAATGGCACACTGAGATCAGGCCATAACTGGAGACGCACGGATATAGGGATCGACTACCCTTTTCATCAACTGGATGATAAAGATGTCTGTCGATTTCCCTATGCTGTATTGGAAGTCAAGTTACAGACTCAGTTGGGGCAAGAGCCACCTCAATGGATCCTTGAGCTTGTCAATTCACATCTGGTTGAATCTGTACCCAAATTCAGCAAGTTTGTTCATGGATGTGCTACGTTACTGGAAGAAAAGGTGACAGTATTGCCCTTCTGGTTGCCTCAGATGAATGTGGATATCCGTAAGCCTGAGATGCATACCATTGGTGTCCATCGACCGAGTCTGGTAACTCAAGAAAGTGTACGTATGGCCATGGCCAAGATCAATGAAACCACACCTCTGATCGCTTCATCCTCTACTAGCTATCAAGCGACCTCAGAGCCCAAGAGACTATCCACTGCAGGGTTAGATACAATGATCAAGAAGACTCAATTTATTTTGAATGAACAACCTCAACCACAACAAGCGGAACAACAAGAAGAAGGAAGTACATCATCCTTCCTTCGTCAACGATCAATTGTGCCTGTTGTGGCAGCACCTCCCAAAACGTTTTTTGCCAACGAACGTACTTTTCTTCGCTGGTTGCGATTCACGCTTTTGTTAGGTGCTCTTGCTATTGGTTTGCTAAATTTCTCAGACAAGATAGGGCGTATCTCAGCCATGTTGTTTGCTAGTGTGTCTACCATCATCATGATTTATGCACTCTATACGTATCATATCCGAACCACTCTTATTTTGCGCAAAGAGATGGGTGATTATTCAGATAAATATGGACCAGCTATCTTGACGGTACTCATGGTCATGGCTATTTCAATTAATGTATATTGTAAGTATATTCTCTGATAGACTTATTGTTCTACTAAGGTACATTTGAATTTTAGTGCGCATTTTGCCAGAAGAACTACTTTAATATTATCCATCATTTCATTTTTGCAAGGTATATCATCATATCAAATAAAGAGCTATTTTTGAGTGCTGTCAAGCGCGAGTATTTTTTCAAAAATCTAAAAGCAGTCATAGTCGCGACGATTTTCATCAGACGCGTTTTTAAGCGAGAGAAAGACGACTGAGAGAAGGGGGGATGAAAGGAACCAAAAAATTTTATTTTCCCTTTCCTTTTTTTTTTCTTTGCTTATTAAACTATCATGGTATGTAGATCCCCTCCCTCATAAGCTTATGTCAAGTCAACTCACTTCCCCTTTAAATTTTTCGAAAAAAAAAGTCTTACCAGCAGTCTCAGCGTAAAAGAAGAAGAAACAGTGATGCCAACGAAGGTGGTGATTCCCCTGAACCCTCTTCCTTGTTTCCTTCTTCTCCTGCTCCTTTCTTTTCTGAAGCCGATTACCGTAATGAAGCTGAAGAAGACGACGTTGTAGACAATTCTTATGTTGGTAACGGACAGGATTCTGATGAAGAAGGCATTGATATCTTTCAAGATGTAGAAAGGTAAAAAAAAAGAATAGCATGGATGAGAATGTCTTTATTCATACATACAAAACAGAGATTATTTGCCTAATGAAAAGTTGGACAATTATGAAAACGAAGGCATCGATGACCAACAATATGAAGCTTTGGATATTGGAGCCCGTAACGCCTTAGACAACAATTTGAATCGACGTGACATTGAGATTAGAAGAAGAGAAGGTCGAGTTGCCGGTGCTTTCATTTACGGTTTAGATGATGAAACCAATGATAACTTGCCTCCTGTGAGAAGACACCGTCATATCTATGAAGCAGAACAATTCGATCAAGATGAGGATGGTGTGGTAAGTTTTAGGCCAATTTGCGTCTTGATCTTCTTTACCTATAATTGTCTCTTTCTAGCCTGAAATGTCTTTGACCGATCTCGCCAACGTGAAAGACACTTCATTGGATGCATGGATCAACAGAGAATCTGTACGTAGAGCCATTAAGCGTGAATTCAAGGACTTTTTGCAGACATATGTGGATGAGCACGGTACTTCTGTTTATGGTGAGCGTATCAGAGACATGGGTGAACGTAACAAGGAATCATTTGAAGTCAACTATGAAAACTTGTCTGCCTCTGACAAGACCATCTTGGCCTATTTCTTGTCCAATGCACCCATTTCTATGCTCAAGATTCTTGATGAAGTTGCTTTGGAAGTCACACTGATGCAATTCCCTGCTTATGAGCGTATCCACCGCGAAATCCATGTTCGTATTACTGATTTACCAGTCAAGAACACATTGCGTGAATTAAGACAGTATCATTTGAACACCTTGGTACGTGTCTCTGGTGTGGTCACTCGTCGTACAGGTGTCTTCCCTCAATTGAAATGGGTCAAGTACAACTGTGCCAAGTGTACTGCTCTCTTAGGTCCCTTTTACCAAGACATTCACAATGAAATCAAGATCAATGCCTGTCCCAGTTGCCAGAGTAGAGGACCCTTCAATGTCAACATGGAACAGACAGTTTACAGAAACTACCAAAAGTTGACTATTCAGGAATCACCCGGTACTGTGCCTCCTGGTCGTTTGCCTCGTCACAGAGAGGTAATCTGTCTTTGGGATTTGATTGATCAAGCTAAGCCTGGTGAGGAAATTGAAGTGATTGGTATTTACCGTAACAATTTCGATGCTTCCCTCAGTACCAAGAATGGCTTCCCTGTGTTTGCCACCATCATAGAAGCCAACTTCATCAGTAAGAAGGAAGATATGTTTGCTGCCTATCGTCTTACCGAAGATGATACCAGTAAGATTCTTGCTATGGGTAAAGATAAGCGTATCGGTAAGAAGATCATGAAGAGTATTGCTCCCTCTATCTATGGTCACGAAGATATCAAGCGTGCCATTGCTTTGGCCTTGTTTGGTGGTGTACCCAAGAACATTCAGGGTAAGCACATCATTCGTGGTGACATCAATATTTTGATGTTGGGTGATCCTGGTACTGCCAAATCTCAATTCCTCAAGTATGTTGAAAAGACAGCTCATCGTGCTGTCTTCACAACCGGTCAAGGTGCCAGTGCTGTTGGTTTGACAGCCTCCGTCCATAAAGATCCCGTCACACGTGAATGGACTTTGGAAGGTGGTGCTCTTGTGCTTGCTGACCGTGGTGTCTGTTTGATTGATGAATTTGATAAGATGAACGATGCTGATCGTACCTCTATCCACGAAGCCATGGAACAACAATCTATCTCTATTTCTAAGGCAGGTATTGTCACTACCTTGCAAGCCAGATGTTCTGTCTTGGCTGCTGCTAACCCTATTCGTGGTCGATACAACTCTGCTATTCCTTTCTCTCAAAACGTTGAGCTGACTGAACCCATCTTGTCTCGTTTCGATGTACTCTGTGTTGTGAAGGATTTGGTAGATCCTGAACAAGATTTGACATTGGCCACTAATGTCATTGGCAGTCATATCCGTAGTCACCCTCTGCACAACCAAGCAGATGGTAAATTTGCTCAACCTAATGATAAGGATGCTGATATCATTGATCAAGATCTCTTGAAGAAATACATCATGTACGCACGCGAAAAGGTCCATCCTAAATTGCAACAAGTGGATGAAGATAAGCTATCTCGCCTCTATTCTGAATTGAGAAGAGAATCACTTGCCAGTGGCAGTATTCCTATCACAGTCCGTCACCTTGAATCCATGATTCGTTTGGCTGAAGCCAATGCTAAGATGCACCTTAGAGAATATGTTCGTTCAGATGATGTAGATATGGCTATTCGCGTTGCTTTGGATAGTTTCATTAGTGCACAGAAATTCAGTATGATGAAGACACTGCGTCGTGTAAGTTAAAAAGACTTGTATGGAGAAATGATAAACTCATGTTTCTTTTATATGTAGCGCTTCTTCAAGTTTATCCGTGATTCTCGAGATGATCATGAGCTTTTGTTTGCTGCTTTGGATGATATCTGTTCTGAAAAGCGTAAGCTCTATCAATTGCGTTACAGAAGACTTCCAACAGAAGTGACAGTGTCTATTGGTGAATTTGAATCAAGAGCCAAGGGCTTAAACATTCAGGACATTCAATCTTTCTTCCATTCTGAGCAATTTGAAAAGAACAGATACACTTTAAATTCATCTCAAGGTGTTATCACCAAACAATATGCTTAATCTCATTATCTTCATATACATATCATAACTTTCACTTTTATATTCATATATATACATATATATACGCTTCCTTTTTCCTTCCCTTTTATACACACCCCATTTTATTTAATCACCCTTTCTAAAAAAAAATTAAATAGCTTCTCTCTTTTTTCTACAAAGCAAAATTGCTTTGTAGGCTCAAAAGTTATCTTTTGCTTTCTTTTTCACTTATAGATTGTGGAAGCATGTTATGCTTTGATATAGTGAACAATATGAAATGAGAAGAGAGACGATGGCGTTTGAAAGTGTATATCAACAGAGAAAATAAGAAGAAGAAAAAGGAGTGTTGGCTCTGTATTAGCAAATGATGTGTTCTTCATTGTCGTGAATAATCATATTTTGTTGCAGCCATCAAAGATGTATGTTGGCTAGTTATCAAATATAGCCCTATGCAGGTTCACCTATACAAGTCACTCATTAAATGATCAAGTAACGAACTATCAAATGATTTGTTCAAATAGAAGACAATGAACGCTATTGGCAACCTTTGGTATGAAATGTTATCTGTCTTTTAATCGAGTGTGCCTTTTTACTCAGTCAAAATATTACTTAAAACCTTAGCAACCATGAAACCACTCCGAGTATGTTTCAACAGAGAAGAATTCCCTTAGATACCACAGTTGCACAATTGATTTTCCTGGTAGTATGCAATCTCTGTTTCTTGAATGTGTAGTCCAATCATTTCCTTTGTATAGTTTGTATCTCTCAGCGTGCAATCTATTTCCGGAAATGGCATACGTAGCTTATTTACAGAAATGGTATACGTAGCTTATTTTCGGAAATGGCAACTATATGGCACATTTGTGTGAGCATTAACTGGTAAAACAAAAAGTTCAGACGCTTTGTTGGTTGAGTTGATTTGCTAGGATGAACAATTTTTGTAACACTTGCAATCAGAGGAAAATTTTCTATTTTTGGTTCACGTCATTGTTCTGTTGACTCATTTAGCCTTAAGCCTTGGTAGATCACTTTTAAACTTTTTTTTTATAAAATTTCATCGTACCGTTTTTTTTTTCACTCACTCTCCCTATTATTTTATTATTAAAGACGTTGTCAATTAGTCCATTTATTAAATAAAAATGCGAAACAGAATAGACTCAACTTCTTATAAATCAAAAGTAACTGCGCATATTTGAAGCAACTTGATACAAGAATATTAGCTTAGTTCTTTCAAAAAAGGGAACACAGAAGAAACACAAAAGAATAACCAAAATGAGTTTTGATGAGTCGGTTGTCTAAATTTGGTAATAGGTTGGGGGGGGGGGGAGCAATAGCCTGAAGGAATTGTCTTGTCTGATCAATTGTCTATTTATTGTCTTTATTAAGTATTTTTCAATTACTTTCTCAGTCATCAGAAATCAGTAAATCAGTCACTGTATGAGTAAGCAAGACTTAAAAGTAAAACTAAAAGGAAAGAAAAAAAGAAGCACGCTGAGAATCATGTGAGATGACTACTTTTTAAGAGCTGATGCTTGTACTACCTTTCGATACTTCAAGTATATAAGGAAAAGAGAGAAGGAAAAGAGCTTAATCTTATTCTTATCGTTTCTCTTCTCTAATCTCATTTCCTCATAAACAATGGAATACGCCTATGATTTCTTGCCTCATCAATTGAGTACTGGATCATCATTCACTGCCAATATACAGGCACCAATACTTCCTGTCTATGTTGATTCAGTCTTGAATCATAACAGTGCAGCATACTATGACAACTATACTTATCAACCTAAACAAAACACATTAGAACAAAACATGATGTCTCATCTGCTTCAACAACCTTCCTATGTATACCCTGTTTATAATCCTTACGATTACCAGCCAGTGAAAGCAGAAGGGGAACCCGTCTATTATTCAATCCCAGTGGTTGATTCTCTTGAAGAAAACGGCTTATCTCAAGAACCTTTGATGCTTGATCAAACATCAAATCAACGTCGCCATTCTCTATCGTCTTCTATGTCTTCACCATCATCTTGTTTCTCCACACTCTCCTCATTCACAAACCCAATCGAAGAGAAATCAACACAAAGAAAGTCGGCCTCCTTGTTCCGATGTACCTATGAAGGATGCGAAAAGACATTCACACGCACCTATAACCTCAAATCACACTTACGCACGCATACAGATCAAAAACCGTTTGTATGCTGCAAGTGTCCCAAGGCCTTTGCCAGACAACATGATCGCAACCGGCATGAAAAGCTTCATACAGGCAATAAACCGTATTTCTGTGAACATTGTAACAAGTCCTTTGCCAGACAAGATGCTTTAAATCGTCACTTAAAGAAAGACAAAAGAAGTATCAGTCGAAGACAGAACGAATGCCTGCCGCTATCTCCTCCTTGTGTCTCTTCTAAGATACGAAAGACACAGTTGGCCATGTTGAAGAAGAAGAAGAGCAACTACGCTCATTAGTGTACTGTATTTCCTTGTCTGGTTACAAAGAGGACTTCTATTCTTTTGTAAAGTTAAAAAAACCCCCTTTATGTTTGTTTATTAGAGATACCTTCTTCTTTTTTGTGTTTTATATATATATATGATATTTTCTATTATTATCAAGCTGTATCCCCCCTCTCTCTCTCTTTCATTTATTTAATACATATTTATTTTATTATCTCTTCAATTGTATTTGTCGTTATACTCAAACACTGTAAGAAGAATACTGTGTACAATGAGAGATGAGAAAAAGCTTCTGATTTGAGACAGATATGCTCAAATCGAGTATTGCTTTATTTCGTAAAGAAACTGATATAATAATGACATGATTAGGAGTTATTATTCCTTATTAACTATATAGAATATATCATCCACTGTATAAAGTTGTTGCGCAGTCGATTATAACTCATCTTAAGGGCCATTCAGGTATTTGTACCACATACTTGTGCACCACTATCTTTTCTGTTCATATGCTTTACACAGATAAGTTGATAACATTAGATCTTCAAGGCTGATCCCTTCTCTTTCTCTCCTCAATGAAATTACATTTATTTGTTCTAGGCTTCGAAATGATCTTATGTGTTGTTATACAATAAGCTTTCTTCTTGATTGAAGAAAATTAAGCTCATCTGATGCGTTTAATGGACAATTTCCCCCTTTCTTTTTGGTTATGTATACACATACACATCCTTTGTGTTTTTTTTCCTTAAAGGAAGCACAGAAAAAGATAACAACGGTCATTCCCTCCATGATAAGCTTGGTTACCTCTGCTCTGTACCAGTCTTGACAAACCACCCAAGAACCCATTTATAGTTTATGAACAACAATAACAAATAAGCTATCCTATATTAGATCTGAAACAAGTAAAAGAGCTTAAGATGTACACATTTACATAAATGGAAATTAAGCAAGATTACAAGTAGTCTCAACAAATGTTGCCCTTGGCGTTTCTCGGGCCATTAAGATTCTTGGGTCAAAGCATAATTTAAATAAGATACAAATCAATTAAGGCAAACTTAGCCTTTCCTCAAAAGAATAGGTTCCCTTACAAGTAAGGCATACTTGCTCCACACAGCAAGAAAGAAGAGAGAAGGAGGGGGGGGGGTAAAATGACAGTCGAAAATAATTTGTCAGCCAAACCATCTATGGAAAAGGTTTGTTCATGCAAGTACAAAATCAAAAAAGAATAAAGTTAATTCGTCATCTACTTCTTTTTTCCGGTCCCAATGCGCGGATAAACAGCTCTCCTTTTGGTATGTTGTAACCCTTTTCTCCTATAACGAAAGTTAACTTCAGAATTGTTGATTAACTAGTTTATTTTCGAATGAAATCATACGAATTTAGGTTCACTGTCATTTACTTTGTAAAATGTACTATAGTTCATAGAATAGAAGGCAAATACGTCAATGAGAACATTCTCCTAAACTAGCTTTGTTTGATTAATTTACCTTTTCTTTTTTGAAGAAGTACTAAACTGACACCTGATACAAGTAAATCATTTGGGAGGTAAATTTTCTTGTACGCTTGATTGTAGTATGCTATCTCGGATTCAAGTGCCGAATATTAGGGTTGCGTAAAGAAAAACAAATTCAATAAAGACTGCCAAGCTACTCAAAGGCCTGATAGTTCAATTCTTTCATATTTGACTAAAATGAAGTTACTCCTTGTTTTGAACAAGAAAGGAAAGTAACAGGTGTAACAAAGGAAGGTATTCGAATTTTTAAGCTGTTAGTCAGTCAATTGAAGCACGGCAATGAAAACCTGTTTACGCTTACATATATTTAATAGATGAACTGATAGATTGTGTTGAAACTACCATTTTCTTTAGATTTGGTACAGTATGAAGAGGCTTTTCTTTTTTTCTTGTCTGGCATTTACAATTGAAATTTCATCATTTTTTAAACAGTATTGTTATTGATATAATAATCTCGGTGTGCGATATAGATGAAGAAACAATGATTTTCCCTTATCTTCTTTCGGGTGAATTTTATCTAGTGACAGGGCATAAGTTGGGGGGGGGTATGTGCTGTCAAAGTTGGCCGCGGAGGAATTGAATTACCTTGTGATGCCATTCCCGAAATATCGGAAAACTTAAAAAGAGAAAATAGCAAATTGCTAACGTTTCTCAACTCTTGAAGAAAAAAATTGGACTTGACCGTACCAAAGTTCTTTAACAGCTCAAGCAATAACATGGTGAAGCATATGATCATGAGTTCTCTAACTTGGAGTGAAAGAAAAGCACAATTTACATATCCCCTCAGGGCTTTTGTTCTATGCTCTATGGCTGGCTTCCTTTTGGTTAGTTACTGGTATACACTTTGATAGCATATATGAACTAGCCAACATGAGAGAACAAGTGAGTATATCTAATCAAAGACCGCTTAAGCTAGCTTTGGTACACAGGCTATAAAGAGCCAAGTCACAAAAAAAATATAATCATCCGTATCTCACAGCTTAAAACATTTTTACTTCTTTTTTTTTTCTGTTGAAATTTTCAAATGGATTATGAAGATGAATATGAAGAAGAGGTTTGCCAGCCATTCTTTCTGTCTTACTGTCTTCCTGTCTTTTTTCTTTTATTCTAACAACATTATTGATAGACAACTTATGTTGTGTTTGATTTAGGGAACACAGTCACTTCTGATTTATTAGAAAAGACAGCAGAAGCAGGTGGATGTAGAATCATTGTAAGCTTACTTTTTTTAAAAAAAAACTGAGTGATCTTGTTCACTAAAAGAGCCTACATAAAAAAAATAAAGGGCTTGGAAGAAGGTACACCTTTGTTACAGTTGGGAAATATCACATTAGAGGGAACGATTGATGAAACAATTGGTTCTCATTTGATGTTTGAGATGAAAGAAGTACAGCCTGAAGACAATACAGGCCTCTTGCCTCTCTTGAGTTCAATGCGGTCAGATGAAGCTGAGACGAAACAACAGAAGCTGGAATTAAAGTATACTTGTTCCACTGAAACTATCGTGCATTACGATGCTGTTATGTTACAGCCTAAGCGAAATCCTGTTGAACAACAACAAGAGCAACAGGAACAAGAACAACAGCAAGAAAGTTAACTTGAAACTCAGCAGCAAAACAACTTTATTTTTGAACGAGATGCATGAATTCTATGATAAAAGAAAAGTGGTCTATTGTATATGAAAAGAACAACTGCTCCTTTAGATAGATATATTTCATTTGTTTACTATAATCTATATACAACAGACGAAATCGCTCTCTTAAGAGATCAGAGAATTGACTATAAGATAAATAGACACATTGTGATATTTTGGCTTAAAAGCTTCGCTTACCATTCAAAGATTACACATACATAAATGTCTGCTTTTTGGATTCTGGAAGTTGAATACATAGGTTTATAGAGTGTTTTTCTTCTTAAATATCTTGGCCTTTCTTCTTGTATTCAAGTTCAGAAGTATTTGATAGAATTGAACTCACAGAAGCAACATAAGTATGAAAATTATAATGTACACTAGTGGAGGAAAGAAAAATGTATTGTAGTATGACGCCGATTGCTCGGTGCGCAATTTTGTCTGTTACACCTTCTTAAGAAAACAAATTAGTGATGATATTGAATTGTGTTGCATTTGAACAATATACACAAGCTAATGTGAGCAAAAGAAACAGAATGAGCTACTTGTTGGCATAGACTTTTCCCTCTCTCAGTTTGAGAAAAGAAAACCGTCTAAATGAAGCAAAAAAAGAATAGTCTTCAAGGTAGCTATTAACAACACATCTTCTCTATTCTCAAATTGATCAAAATGAAAAAAAAAGATGTTCCTGAACAAGATGGCTACTCTAAAATTTAGCTGGTAATGGCCCTCTTTATTGTGACTTTTCCGAAAATTTTAATAGGACCCTACCCCCTCCCCTAACAAATTCATTTTTTTTTCCTCTTTTCTGATATCCATCATGTCCTTCTTGACTCAATTCACTCGATCAGCATTTCAACAGTTCACTCGACCAGCTGCCAACCCTTCCATTCTCACTCTTGTTCGTACCATGAAGGTCCGATCTTCAGTCAAAAAGATGTGTGATGGCTGTACAACTGTCAGAAGACGTGGAAAGCTCTTTGTGACATGCTCCAAGAACAAGAAACATAAACAACGTCAAGGTTAAAACAACCACCTTCTATCTCCATTTTGCATCTTTCTCGATAAATCATCTTTTCTTGTATACAGTACTTTTTTCCGTTTTTTTTTTTTAATAAACTATACTACAACATCATGAACAAGGATATCGAATACTTTGAAGACCAACACCCGTTGTAGCTACATGGACATGTTGACTATCAAAAACAGAGAGTTAGAACATAGTTGCAATTTTTAGAAGCTACATTTACTTGTATAGGATAGCATCTAAAGCAGAGGGATCAGGTACATCCATATAGACAGCACGGATTAATTCAAGCGTTTTGTTATCGGACAGATGCCATTGATTTAAGCGTTGATCTGTGGATATGGTCCATAGTGTTTGGCCAATCCATTTGATACCAGTGACAGAAGAAGCATGTGCATGAGGTACAACGCATGGCTTACCCGATAAACACATTTGATCTAAATCAAGTTCAGCTATACTCACTGCATTATCTTCACCACCTGTCATAATCCACACTTTTTTGCCTTCTATGCGGGAGTTAGTTGTATGTGTATACACATATGCATGCTGACATACCTGAGACAACAGTCTCCAATGCATTGACACCAGACATATGTACACGATAATAGAAGTCAGGTGTGATGAGTTTGAAAGCAGCCTGTGTAGGTTGTGCTTCTAATTGCTCTACATTCTCTAAGGCATGTTGAATGGATTGTCCTAGGTTCCAAACAGCCACTTGGCCATCGGTAGCAGAAGTGAAGAAATAGACTTGATCGTCCTGACGAACATGACTCATCTGAAGAATACATTTAGCATGCCATGTACCATCAGCCAAGAGAGAGAATTGACGTGTTTGTTCATTGAAGAGCCAGATACGTATCATGGCATCTGAATAGACAGCACCAATGATATGCAGACCACCATCCAGAGCAAACACACTCGTATCCATGATTCTGGATTCCATGTCTTCGGTCAAGGTAGGACAGCTGGCCAGTTCAAGACAATGAACTGTCTTGTCCATCTCTTCTATCTTCCAACATCTAAACTCTTCAAGACCACCACTGGTAAACAACAAGAGAGCCTGTCCTTGACTGACGTCCATACTCTTGATGACAGTGGTGTGTTTACGGATACTGACATGTAACTGTGGACCTTGAGGTGTATACTGTTGAATACGAAGTAGAGTGTCTTCACCTCCTGTGGCAAAGAAAAGTTTGGAAGAGAGTGTAAAGAATCGAAGGGCACGTACTTCACGACCATGGTAATTGGGCTGCAAGATACTATCATAAAAGTGGTTCTGGTTTTCTTCTTCATCTCGAAGATAAGCATAGAGTACTTCTTTTCGAATAAAGGCAAAAGAAGCATGATGTAATTTTTCGTCTAAAGTATGGAAACCCCATCGACGATGACCACCACCACAATGAATAGCAACAGCCACAAAATGGTTGGCTTCGTTGTATACAAAAAAGCTCTTTTTAAAGAAACCCAACAATAACAGCTGATCGTTTTTCCATAAGGCACCTTCCAGTGTACCTTTCGTGACTCGATTACGATAGAGTTGTTCCAAAACCATATCTTGACCAGATAGCACAATATCGCCTTGACTGGCTACGCCCAATTGAGTACTTTCTTCTTCTGCTGTTGTTTCTTCTGATGTTAAGAGGGTAAGTCTATATTGAATGTAACATCCATCGCGACCTGTTGTCCAGAACACAATAGGGGATGACACACTTGGCTTGATCAGTACTCCAGTCACTGCTTGTTTGCCATGAGATTTTCGAAGTTGCAAAAGTGGTTTTAAGGGCTGAATGTTGTCGTTTGGAGAAGGTAGACGATAGATCAGTAAGGCGGATTCTCGAGAACCACAGACCAAAATACGTTGATCTTCAGCATAACCTAAAGACATGACAGTTGTACGCTCAATAGGCATTTCTAACAGGAATTGAGTATGCAGAGTGGGCTAGATTGGATAATATGAACTTAGACATTTTCGAGCGCTTATCTATCCAATTCGATCACTTACTTTGCTTAAAGTAGATAGATCTAATTGATGAAACAAGACAGTATCATTATAGCCATTAGAAACAATATAAAGCACATCCTGATTTGCTAATAAAAACAGCAAGAGGTGAGAGACTTACACAGCCAAGTGTTTGCATTTTTCTTACCTATAGAAGTCTCGATAAAGATTTCAAATAGTTTTTGTTTATGAGCAGCTACTTTGAATGGCTCAAATGCATCAGTAGGACTGAGAATCACAAGGTCACCAACAATGTTACCAACCACGACCACTCGACCACATGCTGAACTCTTCATGATAGCATAATTACGATAAGAAGGATCATGCTGAATAGTTTGCCAAGTAGTAGGCTGAGAGGAGGCACAGCATTTCAATAGATATCCTTCTGTGGTAGCTGCAATCAAATATCTATCCTTTGTCATGACAAAATTGCGAATTGTATCCTTTGTATCAACTAAAGGAAATGCTACCAAATCATCCTCAGAATCGATCTTGTTGTTCTTAATGGCATGTAAGGACCACAATCGAATACCAGAATCCTGACCACCAGTAGCTACCACTGTCTGTGCTGGATCAATAGCACAACTCCATACATTCTTACTGGCATGACCTTCCCAACAGGCGATGCACTCGCCTCTATCTTCCTCATCTAATTCATTTTTCCATACACGACAGGTGGCATCCTCTGAGTTACTGATCAAATAATCACCTACAAATTGACAATCCCAAATACGTGCTGTATGTCCAAACAGCACGAGTGCATTTGGCCTATCAGTGTATCAGTATACATACTAGAAGCCATATAAGCAATGCTTACTTTTCATCCAAGAGAGACCAAACACGAATAGTACGATCGTCTGAGACACTAACAAGTTGGCTCGCATCCTGATTGAATCTAATACCAAAAATAACACCTTCATGACCCAACAGTTGACGATAGACAATAGCATCACCTTGGTCATCTCGGATATGAGGTCGCCAGAGATGGACCTGATTAAAGACAGTACCTGAAGCCACGATTAGATCCTGTTGATTGTGACCATAGATGCGTGCTGAATAGAGAATACATCGTACTTGGCACTGTGCTGAAAACTGTAGAGATCGACTGGTGAGGTCATAGATAGCAAACTGGTTATGGCCAAACACAAGTGCCATGGCTGTTATGTTGTCTTTTGATTCATACCACCATTGAGCATCCATAATCCAATCATGAAAGGGTCCATGGTGCTCAATAGCCTCAATGGATACATTGTCTCCTTGAATCACAAGGTCGGCTATCGTAATATACTTTGATCCAATCACTGCAAACTGTCTCTTTTCTTGATGTTCATCTCGAATCACATGAGGTGCTTTTTGTATTTGATTAGTCCAGAGCAGTGATCAAGTTTATAGGGTGCTTACATAGAACAAAGCGATGAATACGATTGGCAGGAAAGAAATATTGGTTGATGAGGAGTTGACCTGTTTGAATATGATATATTTTGAGGTAAGGACCATGGCCTACCAACAGATGTGTGTTGTCATGGAAAGCTAAACTGGTAACTAGGCCTGCATAAATGTCTTTCTCCAATGTCTTTCTCGAGTATGCAAATAAGTTGGAGATTCTCTTTCTTTACTCTTTTTCTTTTACCTTGTCTCCAAAGACAGTGGTAATGGCTGACATGGTTTTCACTAAAGAAAAAACACAGACGTAGAAAAGATAAGTCAAGCTTTCGAGATACGAAACAAGTCCTTATAAGTGGCTTATGAACAACAGAATGCATAAACGATATGAAAAAGGGGTAAAACATTACATAAGGATTTCTTAATAAAATAAAGGGGAAGTTTATTCAATTCGAAAAAAAAAATGCTTTAAGGAATTTACTTTCTTTGCTTTTGGGCAAGGAAGTCAGAGAATTCTTGGTAAGGACCCTTAACGAATTCAGTTTCTTCCCAGAGATCAGGAGTCAAGAAACCGTAAGTGTTACCAATGGCAGCGAAAGTAGCCTTGACGAAGTTACCCAAAGTACGGGTAGAACCACGAGAAGAGGTGTAACAATCGTTGATACCAGCCAATTGAAGGACACGCTTGGCAGTGGGGGAGGCAACAATACCAGTACCACGGGGAGCAGGGACCAAACGGGCCATGACGGAACCACAACGACCAGTAACCTTACAGGGGACAGTGTGAGGTTCACCCAAGTTGGAACCCCAGTAACCACGACGGACGGGGATAATGGACAACTTGGCAAGGATGATACCACCACGGATGGCAGTAGCAACTTCCTTGGCACACTTGACACCCAAACCAACATGACCGTTTTCGTCACCAATGACAACGAAGGCCTTGAAACGAGTACGTTGACCGGCAGTGGTTTGCTTTTGAACAGGCATGATCTTCATGACTTGATCAGTCAACTTGGGCAAGAAGTAGTCAACAATTTGGTATTCCTTGATGGGCAAAGAGAACAAGTAGATCTCTTCGATAGACTTGATCTTGTTAGCCTTGACGAGACGACCGAGCTTGGTGACAGGAACCCATTCGTTCTTTTCTTCACCACGACGACCACCACGACGAGGTCCACCGCGACCACGTCCACGTCCAAATCCTCTTCCTATAAAGATTGCAAGATTGTTTAATGACATTCCTCTAAGTTGATGTTGTGTATATATTACCGCGAGAAGCACCGGCCGTAGCAGAGTCAGCATACTGTTATT